>JAMPIV010017171.1:0-223486 GCA_024509875.1 Oreohelix idahoensis | reverse complement strand
TAACGGGTGATAGGTTTTTTGCAAATTGAGGAATTTATTTGCACGTTAACAATAATGATATATGCTTCCAAGGGAACATAAAGATTACGGACAAATTGTTGTCAAAGTCAGGCCATTCATAGAGTCTCTGAGAACCAATTTTCTGAAATTGAACCAGAGGAATATAATTCAGTAGATGAGATGATGATCCCACTCAAGTCCCACACATCTATGCTAAAACATGTGAAGAGCAAGCCACACCGATGGGGGATTAAGATATTCGCACGGGCTGGAGCAAGTGGGATAGTCTATGACTTCGAAATTTATGTAGGCAAGGGACAAAAAGTGAAAGATGGTCCTCTAGGCATTAGTGGCAATGTAGTCATTAGGCTAGTGGAGCATTTGCCTAAACACCAGAACCATAAGGTATTTGTTGATAATTGGTTCAGCTCCTTTGACCTGGCTGTAGAACTCAAGAAGGTGGGAATGCATATGGTCGGAACTGTGAGAAAGAACAGGCTAGCAGGCTGCTCTTTGCAGACAGATGCCTCTTTGAAAAAGAGTGGTCGAGGTTCCTATGATTTTAGAGTGGAAAGCAAAGAAAATATCATTCTATTGAAATGGTTTGACAATAAGGCTGTGCACCTTATCTCCACCTATAAAAGTCAAGAGCCATTTGAAAATGTCAGACGGTGGTCTGTTGCTGCTAAGCAGCATGTGAATGTCCCTTGCCCAAATATTGTGAAAGAATATAACACATTCATGGGAGGTGTTGATCTCCATGACATGCTTGTTCAGCTTTATCGTACCAACATTAAGGGTAGACGCTTCTACTTGAGAGTCATATTTCATTTCATAAATATGGCCTGTGTCAAGGCATGGCTTTTGTATAGGAGGCACTGTGATCAGAAGAAAGAAAAACACCGACCACTACTTGATTTTTGTGTGTGATATAGCTGCTGGCCTCCTGAAAAGGGGAACCAATGACCCAAGAAAAAGAGGGCGTCCATCAGACTCAACAAAGGAAGGACCATCCAAAAAGAAGAGAGTACAAAGAGCACCCCGTCCTGTTGCTGATGTGCGGTATGATGCTGTGAGTCACTGGCCAGAATATAATCCAGACAAGTCACGATGCAAACTGTGTATAACAAGTTACAGTAGAATGAAGTGTGGAAAGTGTAACGTTGCTCTTTGCCTAAACAAGGACAAGAACTGTTTTAAAGCATTCCATGTAAAATGATTTGAAATATGTGTAAAATTGTACTCATCGTAGCGTAAAGGTGAGCTTTTATGTGTCACCCGATATATATTCCCTATATGCATCACAATGTCCCAATGATGCCAATTGGAAACATTACAGAATTCATATCCTGAAAAATATTTTTCATAAAAATGTTTTTATGCACATTGAACACATCTGATGACAGCACACATCCCTGTGTAACACTTTTTTTAACCTGCTGAAATGTTCATATTTGGCTGCTAATTCTTCTTTTCAGCCAAGCGTGATAGGACTTCGATGCTTCGCCTTCAGGGAAGTACCTAGGTTTTATTTATCTATTTTTTTATTTTTTTTATATTTATTTTTATATTCATTTAAGTTATTATGTCTCCTATCTAGCCTTCACTGTCTTTCTTTTCCTGACGAAGGCCTTGTGGCCGTAACGTAGACTACTTTCTTTGTCTTTTGTCCTCGTAAGACGAATCACCTTTTTCGATTTTTTTTTCAAACCCATCCATTTAATTCTTACAGCAGCTGTTTGTTGCCAGCACATGTTCTTTATTATTCTCAAGCCCTTACCAAAGATGTTTATGCGTTATAACATTTTGATAATTTACTAGTGATTCACTTTGTTACATGAATTAGTGTAGTCTACAAAATTCAAAATATAAATCTGTTTTTACTTCTCTGGTCCTCTCTATTAATTTCCTTACAATAAATTTGCCGCTGTTTGTACCTTAACCTTCTACAAAATCACATTTTTCATCACTAATTGTTGTTGTGTCTTTTCTGTGCTAAATTTCCAGTCTTTGGACTTGTGGTTTTGCCATGCTTCTTTTTTCGTTGTACATTTGCTAATTATTTCTTTATTTAGCCTGCCGTATTCTTATCTGGCCTGCTTCGTTTTCAGTCCTGCATCCATAGTTGTACAATTTCAATTGGCACTATTTTTTCTTTGCAGTCCCCTTTTCACTGATTTGCTTGACATTATCTACAATGTCGGAAATGTCCCTTTTACCGAGCTATAAACACTTATGTTTACAGCAACCTCAGTGCATTTCAGAGCATTTTAAATATGCGCCCCCCCCCCCCCCCCCCCCCCCCCCCCCCTCGCATGAGGTTGCATATTTTTTCCTCGCATGAGATCGCATTGGCACCCGCCCCAAACCCGGCTCTGGTCAAGACCACATGTCCCAACACAAGAAGACCCAATGACAAAATGTGTCACTGTAGTGATCTTCTGTGTTCTCACACAAAGGACCTAATGACACATGAATGTCACTGTACCGGTCTCTGTGTCTAGACACATGATCCTAGCCAAAGGCCAGATATTAGGGCGTTGGGTTTCACAGAGTTATTTGCGCTGTTTAAATATGCGCATACCCTGCATACTTTTATTAATTTAATACCTTTCACGACAAGCAAAGACACTATACAGCATACTTGTAATTTTTTATACATAATGGCAATCTGCTTTCTAAAGTGAACTATTTTATAATTATACAACTGTATTAATATTTGCAATATAAATTCTTACATATTATTTTTATACTCCAAAATTATTTGCTTAATTTTTAAAACTGCGTTGTAAAAGTAAGAAAATTTTAGATTATAAATCACATACAATTTCTAATGTTACAATAAGCTGCTAACTTCCCTTTAAAAATTAAATATAAAATTATTTCCCTTAGCGCACAACGTTGCTGGCTTCATTACGGCGTCGCGGTATTTAATTTTTTGTTTTTCTGATTTTTCTAGGGCATTTTTCTTAAGACCTATCAGCTTGCCAAACTCCAGACTTCTAGGTAGTCTAGAAGTGGTCAAACAATTTCGTGCAAATGGAAAGACTGATACACACACACACACACACACACACACACACACACACGCACGCACGCACGCACGCACGCACGCACGCACGCACGCACGCACGCACGCACGCACGCACGCACGCACGCACGCACGCACGCACGCACGCACGCACGCACGCACGCACGCACGCACGCACGCACGCACGCACGCACGCACGCACGCACGCACGCACGCACGCACACACACACACACACACACACACACACACACACACACATATATATATAAAGACACTTATTGAAGAAAACTGTTGATAGCATTACCAAACAGTCCTTATTCTGGAATCCCCATGGTAAGAGTGGTAGAATGACACCAAGGCGTACATGAAGAAGAGAACCGGAAACAGTCATGAAGGGCATGTAGAAGACATGGCAAATTCTTGAGCTAATGGCATGGTTTAAGTTTGTAGGAGGGCTATGCTCCTTGTGAAGCTAAAAGATAAGGATTTTATATATATATACTTGTATATATATATATATATATATATATATATATATATATATATATATATATATATATATATATATATATATATATATATATATATATATATATATATATATATATATATATTCGTAATGATTAGCTATAAAATCAGACAAAAAGGCCTTTCATATTTGGACATGCGCCCTAATATAACCGAGTAGATTGAACGGGACGTACAAAATTGTTATTTAAAAGATATACATAACTCGTAACTACAACTTTAGGTCGAGGAAAAAAAGCAATAGTGAGTCGAGGAAGCGATACTTGTTCTTCGTTATTACATCATCTAGGTCATGGGTTCTCAACCCTTTATTTGCTCATGGCCCCCTTCTCAGCCTCATTTACCATCTTACTGTGGCCCCCCTAGAAATATGGCATGACCCACGTTGAGAACCACTGATCTAGGTGGTCAAATATAAAAAATAACAACAAGCACGCAATATCTACACCAAGCACCATAAGGAAATCTAACTTCGCACAATACATAATAATGGGCCAATATAACTAAAGGATGCTATTCAACAATTGAAAAGAACGTTCCTCAAGTAAAGGAGGCAAATAATTGAATTGGATAGAATTAACACTGTCTACCCACCATTTTTCTTGCGCAGCGTCCACGCCAAAGCGAGATGTTTTGCTGCAACATGGCGCAGATGTCGGCAGATTTGGTGACGTTCTGTCGTGATTTTTAAACCAATAATATCATTCGCTCTATTCCAATTGTGCTGTTTATTCTCATCAAAGACTGAAAATCAATATAGAATTTAAAATCTAGGCTTAGAAAGGGAAAGAAAGAATATAACTTATTGATCCTTCAGACATATCGTAAAAGCCGACTAATATGAAGTTTTCCATGGGGCTGGCTACTTAATTATGTAAAACTCATTGCATCAGGACTACCACAGGAAGATCAAAAGAATGTTTTGTTGCAGGATTTCTACACAGGGCCAACTGGAACTGTGGCGCCAAACTCCATTGGGAGCATAAACCAGAAATAACGATAGTGATAATGATTTATTGCTTGGAAAGTATAACAGCGGAAAGTAATAATTCGAAGGATCGGAGGAGTGGCTTACGATTTCAATGCAAAAGCAAAAACTACAACCTGCACGTAAAGCTCAAGGTCTCTGTTCAAACTTCTAACCACGCGTAATGAGAAAGCCTGAGGGTTAACAAAGAGAGAAGTTCTAAATACCAGAAAAGAATTACACATTTGCGTGTATAATGGCTTAGCAACATCTTCCGGTTCGAAGGTGCATCTCTATCACTTCCGTTACATCTTGCGTCTGCTCTTGAATGCCCCAGGGCTGTCCATTTTCGCGAATTAATGAGTGACAGAGAATGACCCATATCTTGGTTCATTACTTCCCTTCCATCTCACAGCCGTGAATTTCTTTTGTCTATAATTCTGTGAAATACAGTGTTCCTGTTATAAATAGTCAAAGGAAAAAAAAACATATTATTGCACTGTGCTTTACTCAAGTGATACATGTTGCAACACACTCGAACTATCGTTACAAAAAGATAGACAATCTGATTAAGTGGAGCATCGGAAATCGCATGCTAATTAATATAATTAAAACAAAGTGCATGTTAATATCAACTAGACAAAAATTACAAAATTCTGAGAAAACAACACTTCAGATCTATATTGGTACCTCACCAATTGGAAACGTTAATGAACATAAAACTCTAGGAATAGTCGTTGACCAGCATCTAAATTGGAACTCACATGTTCATGCACTGACCAAGCAAACGGCACAGAAAGTTTACCAGTTAGCTAAAATCAAACATTTCCTAGATGAAGATGCACGAAAATTGTTCTATATATCTCACATACAAACAAACCTTGACTATTGCTCCACAATCTGGGATGGTTGTTCTATGTCCAACACAAAAAGACTCCATTCACTACAAAAGCGTGCAGTGCGTCTAGTTTCTGACAACTGCCAAACACAGTGTGTAGATCTATATAAAGATCTCAAAATACTGCCTCTAAGAAAGCGCTTTCTGTTCAACAAAGCTAAATTTGTTCACAAAATCCTGTCACAGAATGCTCCAACATATCTGTGGCCAATGTTCAAATACAATGAAAGACGCAGTCAACGCCTTAACAAAATACAAGTGCCCAAGCCTAGGCTTGACTTATTCAAGAAAAGCTTAGCTTACTCTGCTGCTCATCTTTGGAACTATCTTCCACATTATTATCTAAAACATAACAACCTCAGTCCCTATTCATACAATCGTAAACTTTTCGAATACTTTATGAGTTCTGATTATCTGCCCCCCTAATGTGATTATTTTTCCGAACAAATGGTATAATATCGAGTGTAGGTTTAATGATGATGTTAGTGCTTTTCAACATATTTTGTTTCATGGTAATACTTAGTTTGTACTTTTCAACATATTCTATTTCATGTTTATAATTAGATACTGTGAATGTGAGTATGCTATTATTTTACCTTTACAACGTTGAATTCCTTGAATTGATGGGTAAAATATATGTGAGAATAAATGAAATCAGTATAAAAGACGAGAGAAAGGAAGGGCAGAATGTCAGACGCGCCTGTGAGCCCAATATTCAACCCTTTGAAAATAAAGTTCGTTTGTTCGTTCTCTCTTAGACGAACCTATGTTCCTATTTCTCAACACTTTGAAAACAAAGTTCGTTCGCTCTCTCGCTGGCTCTCTCTCTCTCTCTCTCTCTCTCTCTCTCTCTCTCTCTCTCTCTCTCTCTCTCTCTCTCTCGCTTTCTCTCTCTCTTTCTCTCTCTCTCTTAGACCGGCCTAAGTTCCTTTCTCTCAACACTTTGAAAATAAAGTTCGTTCGCTCTCTTTCAGTCCCTATTCATACAATCGTAGACTTTTCGAATACTTTATTAGTTTTGATTACATGCCCCCCCTAATCAGATTATCTTTTCTTATAATATCAATTGTAGGTTCTAATGACGATGTTTGTACTTTTCTACATATTTTATGTCATGTTTATAAGTAGTTAATGTTAATATGAGTGTGCTATTTTATTTTACTTTGCAACGTTGAATTCCTTGACACTGATATGTAAAATGCATATGGGAATAAATGAATTCAGTATGAAAGGTGAGAGAAAGGAAGGGCAGAATGTCAGACGGGCCTGCGTGCCCAATTCTCAACCCTTTGAAAATAAAGTTCGTTTGTTCGTTCGTTCGTTCACCTTTAATAACGCAAAGAATAACTTTCATGTTAAAAAAAACAAACAGACATAACAACCAATACAACACAATGGTTAAACCTTTGGTAAGACATAGTTCCATAGCATATACTGCGGTACGGGAGTGAAGTATTAGAGACAGCGCTAAAAAGCCACCTTTGGTAGGTTTAAAAAAAAATACATAAAGATAATACGTCTTACTAAGACAAATCATCTTCATTATTATCATGTTTTTTTCTTTGCGCTTTTCAAGAGCGTGGGAACTACCACAACAGCTGGTCCACTGGCTGAAAGACTGCTCTAAGTAATCATCTGGTCGTGCACCTGTGGTTTCTGTCGCAATTTGTTTTACTTGAATAGGTTGACTGCTCCGTGCACAATCGCATATTAGTCGGCTTGTAGCAACACGCCTAAGGGTCTTGTAGTCTCATTCTTTCTTTATCTCTTCAGACACCCCCGGGGGACAAGAGGGATTACTAGGACAAAGACAACTGTCTACGTAGCGGCTACAAGGCGTTTGTCAGGGACAGGCACACCAAAACAGAAATAAAAGACAGTGAGAGTTAAGTGAGAAATATGAAAAAGGAATGCAAATAATACAACCTTTTCAACGGCTGACATCGTGCGGTAAATAAATAAAATAACTATACCTTTCCATTAGTAGCCACAAGCCTATAAAACAGTGCTTCTTTATCTTTAAAAGGCCCCACACCCCTTAACATCTTCTTTAAAAAAAAGTCTAGCACCCCTTTTCCTGCATTTTGAGAAGTCTCGCACCCCTTTACCGCATTTTAAGAAGCCCCCGCTCCCCGTTGGGGTTGGAGTGGCTAAGATGTATGGCGTCCGCCTCGAGTTCTAGAGGAACCGGGTTCGATTACCAGTTGAGGGAAAATAATTTATGGAAAAATTGTTTTCAGAACCAGTGGTCCTAATGATGT
The DNA here is from genome assembly GCA_024509875.1 of Oreohelix idahoensis. Lineage (NCBI taxonomy): Eukaryota > Metazoa > Mollusca > Gastropoda > Stylommatophora > Oreohelicidae > Oreohelix > Oreohelix idahoensis. Next base: position 215,800 of record JAMPIV010017171.1, on the reverse strand, counting down.
CATACTCCCCCCTAGTCTCCTGGGTAGTGAGATCGGATGCCTAGCCTTCTCGGATAAGGGCGAAAAAATAGGAGGTCCCATGTGCAAGTTGCGCACGTTAAAAATCCCACAGCAGTTGGAAGTCGTAAAGAGTAGGCCTATCAGGCCGCTTCCTTGCCAAATTTAAAAATTAGAAACTTACCAACAACGAAAATATTTATAGAATGTGTGATTCCTATATACACACATTGGGATTCTTGCCGGTGCTACGGAGTTAGCGCACCGTGCTGAGATCCTCCTTGTGTGATGTAAGGGAAGGAGATCGGAGCACTGATGGAGTTGTCCGTGTGCAATGCTGATAGTCCTTAAACCACCACCAAACCAAGAAGCCCCGCACCCAATAATCTTCTTGCTCGCAGAATATGCCAGAAAGGACACAGAAAGATTAAAGTGTGTCTTTTTTACATGAAATGATAAGAAAAATAGTATTCATTTACATACTTTGTGCATGCACCGAGCTCGGAAAAACGGTTAACTGGTCATGAAGTAGGAAAGCTTTTAGGAGTAATTTCCAACTGATTTTCACATAACTGTAGACACAGGGAAAGAGAGGCAGAGGTAGACCCAAAAAACACATGGAGAAGAGAACTGGAAACAGAGGTGAAAATGATGAGGAAAACATGGAAAGAACTTGAGCGGATGGCACAGGACAGGAAGACTTGGCATGTGTTTGTTGAAGGCCTATGCTCCTTGGCGAGCTAAAGGGTATTGATTGATTGTTGACACAGTGACAGTAATTCTTTAGAGTATAACCCGCGCCAACGTTTGTAACTTTTTTTGAAGACGTCTGAGTACAATACATTCATTGAGTTCACGTTGTCAGTGTTTTATTACGTACACTAACATTTGAGTTCGGTGCACGATTCTGTGTTTATGATGATTTACCTTCTAAAATACCTAGCATGTCTTGCACCCCCAGAGGTCGGGTCGTGCACCCCCAGAGGTCGGGTCGTGCACCCCCAAAGGTCAGGTCGTGCACCCCCAGGGTTAAGAAGAATGCTCTGGAAAGATCCACGATCAACAGTTTCGTATAGTCTGCGTGATATTCTTTTCTCACATTTCGGCAACTCGATGAATCTTTTTTTTTTTTTTTAAATAAATTGGGCAGGGGCATTCGCGTGCCCTACTTTTATTATCTGGGAATAGAATATTTAACAGGGCTGTAGAGTCGGAGTCGTGGATTTGGTCGGTTTTTTTTTTAGTGTAGTCGGAGTCGGTGAAATTAGTCCGGACTCCGATTCTGAATTGTGTGCCATATGATTAGTAAAAAACTGTAGTCGGTGAAATTAGTCCGGACTCCGATTCTGAATTGTGTGCCATATGATTAGTAAAAAACTGTAGTCGGTGAAATTAGTCCGGACTCCGATTCTGAATTGTGTGCCATATGATTAGTAAAAAACTGTAGTCGGAGTCAGTGAAATTAATCCGGACTCCGATTCTGAATTGCGTGGCATATAATTAGTAAAAAAAACTGTAGTCGGTGAAATTAGTCCGGACTCCGATTCTGAATTGTGTGCCATATGATTAGTAAAAAACTGTAGTCGGAGTCGGTGAGATTAGTCCGGACTCCGATTCTGAATTGTGTGCCATATGATTAGTAAAAAACCGTAGTCGGAGTCAGAGACGGACTTTTAAAATTTCAGGAGTCAGAGTTAGAACATTTTTTGGCTGACTCCACAACCCTGGTATTTAACCGCTTATTTATAATCTGTGTGAGTACGTAGCTGATGCTTCCTGTTTATGTATTTTCTCTGCATTTGCTATAACTGTGATGGGGCCGAAAAGGAGACGCCCGCCCCCTACCTGTTTTTAGGCAGATTATTTTCGATGTGCGCGAAGCATTCTGGGTTGTGAAAAGTCTGAAGTAGAAGATATGTAATTAGGCCATAATAAAGCCTACATATAGTTGTGGTGTAGAGTTGTGGGTTATAATTGATAGTTATGGGCCATACTTGAGTGGTTTAGTGCCTTATAAAGCGATAATCGCGTGTGATATTTAAGTAGCCAAGATTAATACGCCCAGCGCGCAGTAAGTGAGTGATTAGCCTAGTACCTATAAAAAGAAATAGCGATCGGCAACAACAACAACAACAACAAAAGGCCGATTTGAAGATTCAGCCCACACGAGAGAGCAAACGACGAGGTGACCAGTGTAGGTAGCAGATGGACTAGAATTAGCATCGGGCACTGTTGTACAAGGGCGCCTCGTCGTTTGCTCTCTCGTGTGGGCTGAATCTTCAAATCGGCCTTTTGCCGATCGCTATTTCTTTTTATAGGCACTAGGCTAATCACTCACTTACTGCGCGCTGGGCGTATTAATCTTGGCTACTTAAATATCACACGCGATTATCGCTTTATAAGGCACTAAACCACTCAAGTATGGCCCATAACTATCAATTATAACCCACAACTCTACACCACAACTATATGTAGGCTTTATTATGGCCTCATTACATATCTTCTACTTCAGACTTTTCACAACCCAGAATGCTTCGCGCACATCGAAAATAATCTGCCTAAAAACAGGTAGGGGGCGGGCGTCTCCTTTTCGGCCCCATCACATAACCAATCGAGTTATTACTTTGCACATAACCAAGACAGGATCCGATTGGCAGAGTGGTTAGACCTTTTGATTCTTACAGCAAAGGTACCGGGTTCCTGGTTCGAAAACTAGCTACTCAGCTGTAAATGGGTACCTGACTCTGCTCTTGAGTGAGAGAAAGCAAAGACAGAGAGGAGAGAAAATGGTCAACCCATCTCATAAAGCTGGATCAACTATACCTGAAGTCTCTAAAATTTCACAACCCTACAGGAGTATCTGCTATAGGCCTAAATTTACTTTATAAGCAAATATCTGAGAACCATTTTCATCAAAAAGAAAGTTTTTTTCTAAATCTTACATCTTCAAACACTGGTTACATTATCATCGAGTGTTTCATATTTTTTGACATTGTGTGGGCCTGTCCCCTTTTCTCCTACCTCGGTTCCAGAGAAATAAGTGCCGCGTAATGCTAGAAGACGAATTCATCATAGCTATCTTGTGGCACACTTGTGTAAGCACAACATAACATTTTGTGTTTAAGAAACTGACGTTATTTTATTCTCAATCCTTCTTTCCTTAAAACTATTATATCTCTCCTGAGTTAAACAACAACCAAATAGCTACAGTCATTCATAAATGGGTATTTGCGTAGAATAGAAGGATTTAGGGGTATGACGAGGTTACTAAAGTGGAACTGATGACAAGAACCAGACAAGTGGCAGTGGAACAAGAGATGAGAAGAAGACGCTGACGATGGATAGGATACACATTGAGGAAACATGTTGTTTGCATTACAAGGCAATCCTTGTTCTGGAATCCCCAGGTGTGACGATATATTAAATACAATAGCTAAATTAAATAATATTATAGGCATAAGTCAAAAATAAGAAAGAAAATAAAATTTGAGTCCAGCGTCTTCTTCCCCACGCCAGTCGGTATGCGGGTTTTGATAAGCCTAATAGCCGAATGAAGGGTACTGTCTTTTTAAATTCGTCCTTGAGATTAAATGTAACACTTTTGCAAGTTCAAGACGACAGAGTGATAGAATAAAAGAAAAGGAGGGGAGGGAATGGAAAGACAGAACCTAGGGTACGCCGTCTCGCGTTGATTTCAAAAAAAGCCAACTCGAGCGACATAGCCTTGGGCGATTTTCAAATTACGATACAAAAACTAAAAAATGTTCGTCAATTTGGTCACGCAGACAGCCTTAGCTCTTATAAAAAATGACGTAATTCTAACGGACTACGGACGATTCTCGTTTTTAGTTTGAAAATAGTTGTAAGAAGAATTGAACAGGTGGCAGTTTCTAGATTTGAACGACTAACATAGAAAAAAATATTGAATTATGAACCATAATACATAGGGCCATAAAAATTATATATTCGGATGCCTTATGATTTCCTGAGCAATAATATGGTGTCAGTTAAGCACTAGTACAATAAATAACCAAGATATTGGCAAAAATACTATGTATTGTAAGACGGACTGACGAAAACAAAAATCATGCCTGCTTATTTTTTTCATAGCATGTTTTGAAAAAAACTTTTGGGGAAATAAGGACTAAAAGGTACCTGTAATTTGATTGGCGGTAGTTTAAAGGAAGGCGCGATAGGATTGGTTGACCTAAAACTAAAAATATATTTGCAGTAGTAAACATAGTAGTTTGAGAGTTTTTTTTTTTAAAGTTTGATTCAAAATAAATGAGTTCATGGTCCCATTGGCCCATACATTATATATTATCGGAAACGTAGACTGCTCGTTGCCATTTTGAAAAACATTTCTGATGAACAAGGAGCGATGAGAGCAGGCTGGTGCTTTTCAAACCTATAGAAAGCAGTCTGGACAAGGCAGATCTAAAGTGTGCCATAAATTGTTTGCCAGTCATCGTTCGCTTGTGTATATTTCATTGAAATTTGTGGTAAGATTGATTTTATTAACCTTTTATTTAAAATAAAGTTTGAATGTGAGATACTGCAATACGACTGTAAGTAAGTAGGTCCATGGCAGACTTAGGCAGAGCCTAGAGATTGATCCATCATATGATAGACTATCAGAGAGGTGTAGTACTACAAGATTATATATGAGTGTCATCAAGGAGCATAACACCTATCCTATGGTATGGAAACAGATTACTGCTGGAATTGCAGAGGCGTTGTAACCATTAGGGGAGAGGAATACTGGTATACATTGTCACCTAAAAATATAATGGTAAAATAGGTTGTCATAAAGAGCTGACCCTATTTGTTTGTTTGTACTGTGCATGTAATTAATTGTGGAATATTATTATATACTTGTTATAAAGAAGGACGCATAACCTTCTTATTTCAGGGTTTTTTGGTACTGACATTAACGTAGTACCAGGCTCGTGGAAACTGTTCGATTCCTGACACTGTTTGCATATTTCGGGCACATGCTGAATGCCATTGCCTTTCAAGAAGGGAAACAGATTGTCCAGCGAGCCTATGAACTGATCTACCGGTGTTATCTTTCGAAGATAAGTGCCTGTTCGGCACCAGGAAGCTCAAGAAAACAAACAATAGTACGTGATGTTAACCAACAACCTACCATTATATACCAGTATTAACCTAAGTTAGAAAACTACATCTACACACTTATAATATAATAACATTTGTATTATGGACAGAAGATCCATGGTGTTATTAAATTGATGTAAATAATTCTTTTGATTTCACTTTTGATTGTCAGTCCTGATTCAAAACAAACTAGAACCAGGACAATAAATTGTAAAAATTTAACTTTTACCCAAAATTCAACCACTGACTTACTAAAGATAGTCTTTTAAAGTGTAGTTTGTATGTGATTGTCGTAGTACTGTTGTGTTGTGTTGGATAATAAAATAATTGTTTATATGTTTAGTTGGTTAATGCAACATTACACTACATATTCATAACCCTAGACACCAAACGTAGTCATCATACATTTTAGTCAAAGAATAAGTCTGAATGAGATCATAGATGTAGTAGCAGAAAGGTACCCTGTAAACTTACCATCATATTTGTTATATTCAGGGACCTTCACAGCCGACCTCATTCAGTACACTAAGAGTACATAACAACATTTCTTAACATCAAATCCACCACACCAGGGAAAGGCAGAGGTAGACCAAAAAAGCACATGGAGAAGAGAACTGAAGACAAGATGATGAGGCAGACGTGAGAATAGCTTGAGCCAATGGCACGTGACCTGCCATAAACGGTACCTATACCTTGTAGCGTTATGGCAGCTTGTGTACCCTGACAATCCCCAGAGCTATGCCAGTGGAAGTTTTACTCCTGGTAGGTTCAACCAAGCTGGACTGGTCTGCGTGGGTAGGGATCAGACAAAAGCTGGTAACCTGGTCCTCCAGGTTGGGAGTTTTAGCACAGGGCCGACACCCTTGTCTATGTAAAAAAAAAATCGCACATGTTACGGAAACGGCAACAAATGGAAAAACTTTGATGTGGGACAGACATCCGGAGTCTCAGGCTCGTATGACTACCAGTGATGAAAGCCGAAAGGAAGCCGTTGGCATGAAAACGGATGCCCTGACCGCAAAACACGAAACCAGAATTGGATTTTGGAGCAAAGAATGCACCGGAGTTGGGGCACTACACGAAGGATGGCCGCCGACCAAGCAAAGTGAAATCAATTTGTTGCTGCCCTACAAGACGCCACCAGGCATGATGGCCACTGACTGCTTTGGCGGTTGGCGGTTATGGATCGAAGAAGAAGAAAGAATGGCACGTGACAGGAGGACTTGGCATGTGTTTGTTGAAGGCCGTGGGGAGGTAAAGGGTATTGACTGATCGATTGATCGATCGAGTGATTGATTGATTGAGGTAAACGTGCAAAAAATAAGCAATGTGTCTTGCTAGGACAAAGAGAAAAAAAGACCTTCGTCAGAATGAAATATGTGAAAAAGAAAGAAAGCTTTAAATAAGTAAAATATTTGTAAAACATAAATGAAAATGATACGAATCCTAGATAAAAGTAAGGGGTCGTGTACAAATGAGGTCACGCAATTTTTGCCATTTTAACCCCCACGCTTGTCACACTTCGTCACAAAAACTCAGACCCTCTCTTATGTGACGTCACAAATCTCGTACCCCCCCCCCCCCCCCCCCCCTTTTTTTTAACCCTTTTTTTTTGTAATACAGAAAAGAGAGAATTAAACCGAATGTAAATTATTTAAATATTGCAGAAAAAAATAGCAATCTTCACTAAAAAAAAAAAAAACCAAAAAAACAAAAAAACAAAAAACAACAAAAAAAAAAAAAAAAAAAAAAAAAAAAAAAAAAAAAAAAAAAAAAGAAAACAAAAAAAAAAAAAAAACAAAAAACAAACAAATAAGTAAAAATAGCGTTTAATTAATCAGGCTTTTACAAAGATTATTCCTTGCGTGTGCGGCGTCCCAGCACGTGACGGGGCTTAACTTTTGCCCTACCTAGCTAAAGGCATTTGCAGTTTTTTTTTCTTCACACTGTCACGAAGTGGATTTAAGACTAGAGGTTGCCTACCTAAATAGACTAGACCCTAGTGGAAAGGAAGACTAAGAAGATAGATTTCAGAAGAAAATAACAGTGACTGTGGGAGATGAGGCTATTGGCGTCAAGGGTCGAGAACCGAAATTGACTCTCCCTTGCCACTAAGTGACGTAATGTTTTGCGATAACCTCACTACCTCTAGCTACCAAGACTGGGATAAGGTTTAATACTTAACACCACAGACACCACTTACAGACAACATATAGGTTGAAGTAAGTGACTGATCCAGCCGGAAAATTTACAATGGATTTTATTTACACCACACAAAAAAATTCATATAACATACTACAAAAATAAAATAAACATGCGTGTTCATACACCTGGAAAGAACATAACAATTAATTTCAAGTGATTAGGTAAGGTAACCCCCACAGTCGCCCTCCCCTCAACCTGTAAGGAAGAAAGGTAAGTAATACAACAACATGTGAAGGAGGATCTCGAACACCAGATCCGTCTTTCTCCTAATCAACCTGATATCATGTAAACACGCCCTAACTCCTACTGTCCGTCTGTCTGCAGACGTGTTTCTACACAAATGACGTGCCTACACCGCTGCTCCACTATAGGGTAAATATTCTCTGACTATCACCAAGTCCACGACCAGAACCCTTCTATCACCTCCGACACAACTTACAGATGACTTGCTGAGTTCTAATGTTATATTCAGTGTCTGTCTGACACTCCTAGTTCCTACAGAAACGACTCCTCCACTACTCTCCTTCTCTCTATCTATCTCGTGCAGTAAAGAGGGATGTTAACCCTTTCCCCTCTTCTCCACCTGTTGTAGCTGCTAACTTGAATTGGTATTCTGGTTTCTCGACTTGGACTCTTCTGCACTACCAATGACGATTCTGGAAAAATCACAGGCCCCGTTACCCCTCTCTTGGGTCTGGGCCGTCGGTGTTATTATGACCGACCAATCACGACACCTCTAGGCCCTGCGCCTAGGTTCAGTGTGTGCTTTATCTGAGCATGAATAGCTCCGAATTTTATTAAGAACCTCTTGTTCTTGCTGAAGAAGTCTGTGCTTCCAGCTCCTTGCTCTCTTGGGTACAAAACGTTTGCACCAGTGACCCCCTTGTCACTACTCCACTTTCTTTCCTGGCTCTGCCGACTCTTCTTCTCCTGAGAAGACCGGCGAACTTCTAGCCGCTGAAGGACTACTATAGCCCTAGCTGCCACGCCTGGAAAATATCTGCTGTGGACAAAACAATAACAAATATATATCGCACAACAAATTTCCCATATCCTTAACACTTAACTCCCTTAACTCTCACTCTTCAACACTTAAATCCCAACTCTTCAACCACTTAAGTCTCAAATCTCTAACCTTTAGTTTTCCAATCTCGAACACTTAAGTTTTCAAATCTTCCATACAGCTCCCATGCTCTAGTATCGCTTCAGCGATTAGTAAATATGCCTACCCCCACTTTCCCTCAAATACTGTCCTATCGACACTCTAATCTCCAGACTCAGCTTAGGTTAGCCCGTCACAACATTCTAACCACTGAATGAAACCTGTTGCCAGTAAAATTCCTGGCCCTACTATTTAACAATGATCGATGTGTTTACCTGGCTACCCAAATACAATAGACTTCACCCGAGACAATAATCTCCCGTCTCCATGAATTCATCAGTATAAACATATGTCTATTAAATAAGGGACTAATTAAAAATCCCAACTAGACCCGTAACTGCTGACTTCAAAATGTAGGTTTTACCCACACAGAGAAAAATACACAATTTCCCATGCTCTAACATTTAAAGCCACTCGTTCTATTACCACAGCGTTACACAAATTAGTCCGCTGGTAATTTACACACTCTTGAACAATTAAATACACACCAAAACCCTAGCGTATTATTCGCTAATATTATAACTCAAATATTGAGAAATCTTCACCCACGTGTCGGGAATATTATTTACACCCGATTCTGATAACAATGTACATTAAAATCTCTAAAGGAACTGAAATCCTATTTTACAATGCATGCCTCGTTATCTCCCCTCTCCTTCCGTTATCAGATTCACCCCACTAAAAAAAAAGACACGCAGCACGTGCTTCGGTACCCCTCTCTCCAAATCCTCGAAAATCACAATGAAATTACGTGCATCGTGTCTCAAAATTATAGTATTTAACATCTACCATCTTTAAGCTTTCATTATCTCATAAAAAGAATGAATGCACTCTGATAATAATTTAGATAAGAGGGAACTCATGGCATGTCCGTTACGAACTAAAATTAATTTAATTCCGCGAGCGTGTTTTACGCTGCACCATTTAAAATCACAAATCCAGGAAAAATTAGATCCCCTGTCTTCTGACAAATAACAGTAATATTCCAATTTATACAAACAGCTACTCTGCGGAAACTATCAAAATTCCCTACTACCTTTTCACAAAATACCTAATTGCGCTGTCAGTTATAGTCAATTAAAATTATAGCATTGATGGCTCTACTTCTATGAATTAACTTTACCTCCTAGAAACAACTCTGCAAAAATCTTATAAACTATTAAAGTTTAATTAACTTCATATTTACCAGCACAAATTTCTCTCGAAAGAGCAAGTCGGCTCAGTGGCAGTTCTTTCCCAAGGCGTAGAAGTTCAAAAAATCTCCCACTTCTGCCAGGGAACCCCGCTTATTTATTACCCCAGACCACGCTACGCGTGAGTCATAGCTAGGCTTTGTTCTTAAGCGGGTCGATCTATGAACCAACCAACGTGCCAGGAATCGCCCACGGTCATTTCTAAATTTAGAACTTACGGTCAAGCGGAAAATTTCCGTTGCTGACCTGTTTCCACGCGCTTAAAACTCCCCCTCTACCCCCATCTGATTTCACCCTTACTAAAAATTATAGCGCGCTCACTGAGAAGAACCGAAAATGCTCTGCCATTATGTTACACTGGAAAATCTTCCATGAACGAATTATCTCAATGAAACAGCGCGCTGGTGCCAGTCTAAAAGTTAAAACTACCATCTTTGCTAGAAACCGTAATTCTTAATCTACACAAAAAGTCCAAACTCTATTATTATACAAAGAGAAATAAAAAAAAAACGAATAAGATAAAAATCCCACCGTAATCTTTCCCTGAAAAACGTAAATAAATGCAAATTTAAAGACTAGGGGCCTGTTGTAAATGCAATCACATTAACTTCTCACACACACACGAAAACAATTTTTTTTTTTAAACTTTAGCACCACTTCCTAAACTGTTGACGGAATGGTGATGTTTTTATTCATTGTTTTGGGGCCAGAATCTAATTTTAATCAACAGAACAGTTTATTTAATCTGAATCTTTTTTTTTAAATGTTGTGTTTGTCTAATGTTGTCCTCCCAGCGGACTCTGGGTCGTCCTGGAGGTCTGGATCCCTGGCTCTTAACCTCCCATACCTGCCGTGGCAGACTGTCACGAGTGAGTTATGTAAGAGTCTGCTTGAGACGAAAACGAAGTGATGTCAAAGACAAGACAAAGGTCTGAGAGAGGTCTGAGATGATAGAAGAGAAATGGTGTTGATGGTGGATAGTGTGACTTATAGTTATCGAGGGTGAGAACCTATACTGACTCTCCCCTCACCACTCAGTGACCTTTTGTTCAACTACTGTCACACTGCCTCTTGCTCTGCTAGGAGATAAGGTTTATTACACTACAGTGTATCCCCACAAAACAGTACGAGGACAAGGTAAAGAGTACAGGTACAGATAAGAAGTCTGATCCTTTAAGTAATTATATATATATTTTATTAACAACAAAACAAAAACTATGGTAAAATAAGCATGAAAATCTATCACCATAACAAAGAAAACCACGATACAATGCCGGTATCACTGACCGAGACAGAAAATAAAAGAAGGTTAGTATACAAATTTGGGAACACTCCCGAAAATAAACAAAGTTGGTTCCACACTCCCACACTTATGGGGTTGATATAAAATTAATAATCCGATGGCTGGAAAAACCTAAAATAAAGAAGCCCTAACTATACAAACACTAATCCCGCTGACTTTTGCTCTGTCAGCGACACTGGTAATCACTTTCATTAGATGCTCAGGTACACAGTTTCTTAAATCTACCCTCCCCCTCTATAAATTTGAGTGCAGACTCCCACAAATCCTTCTTAGTTGGCTCGCGTGCGTTGATACTCCGCTGGGATCACTGTTAGCCGTTGGAGAAATGATTAATCCGTGAAATAACTGCACCCGGCTGTAAATCCAGGAAATCGAGGGGTGCGATTTAAACACTCAAGATAACATAGATGATGAGGAAATAATCCACGTTCTATATTGTCCCACTACTACTGTAGCAGCCCTCAATAATAATGTACGACGTAGTTTTTATGGAAGAAAACTGGTACAACTGGAGCATGGGCGCTCCTCTTATTTGGTGGTTGACGAATTATTCATTTACTCCAAGCAAAGGTCAATTACCAATGAGCCTGTGATAGGAGTGATGATAACTTACTTAGTCGTTCCCCTTCTACCGTGAGGTGTAGAGGTTTGGAAGAGAGAGCGCCAGACCATTCTATCAGCTGTCTTCTTCCTGGCCTGGTTCCATTCTAGTCCTCGGTCCTTCAAAGATTGTCTAATGTTGTCCTCCCAGCGGACTCTGGGTCGTCCTGGAGGTCTGGATCCCTGGCTCTTTGTTTCCCATGCTTGTCGTGGTAGCCGATCTTCTCCCATTCTGCAGACATGGCCAAACCATCTTAGTTGGGACTGTTCTATTTGGGTCTGCAGCGGATGGGATTTTAGGCCTTGACGGATCGTCTGGTTGCGGACCATGTCTCTTCTTGTTGGAGTGATGATAACACGCACCACTATAGGTGATGTTCAACCCAGCTGTACATGGGTCGATGACTTATCCGCCTTTTCTCGGATAACGGGAAGGCAAAATCAGGCTAAGGCTCAGCGGTCTATCTGAGATGATAGGGGTTTGCTGTAACGAAAACATAATCAAAACCCTCTTATTAACTCGCTAACTTAAATAATAAACAATACAACACTGCGCAACAGATAAACTGGGTCGAAATATGTACATAAAAACATACAACTATTTCCCCCCCCCCCCCCCCCCTTTTCTCAGCTGCTCCGTTTTGACCTGGTGGTTCGCAGTTTCTTCTTACTCTACCTTGCTCACCGTCCGATCAGCAGACATCAAACAATAAGTGCAAGGCCGGCTTATTGTAGCTTTTGCGTAATAATACGAAGACCGGTTTCCCCGCGACTAACGCCGGGATTGGTTTTAGGCATGTATACAAGGCTGCCCTCCCCCTCTCTCTACCTGGCGAGGCGTGACCTTAAAACCAGTCAGATCGGCTAACTCACCGGCAGATACACAATTCGACGACCACTCTAACTGTTAGCCTGGCGTTCGACACATCAAATAATTACATACAGCATATGACAACAATAGAAGTCTGCACTAGGAAAGCATTATAAATGATTTTAGAATAATCAACCAATGTACAGGTGCTTACTTAAATTCAAGTTACATGTGGGGAAAAATTATATTTACACAATCCGCCCTTGAGGCCAAAAGATTTCGATTGCTTAGGTTAACCTTTTTGTGTGTTAAAGACTCAATTACATAGTTATCCATATATAGAGGAAGCCGAGTATTCCTTTTAATGAACTGTATCAGACATCAAGTCCCACAACAATTGGCTCTTATAACTAGTAGCAGCATAAAATCACAATTCCCTTCTCCAAAAAAAAAAAAAAACTAGCTGTAGCTTTGGATTTCGGGTTGAATGATTGCTGTAATTTACCACATTACTGAAACCCTTTATGGAGGCTTACTCTGACTTGTTACAAATCCCAAAGCACAAATTTATACTAAGTACTAATTACTAAACTTGCTTACCAAAACTGTGATAATTTCCCACTCTATTAATAAGCAGGCAAGCTGGTGTTAAGCTTTCTAACTTCTCCCGGCAGGAATTTTAGGACTGAAGCAATTAGATTCAGACGTAGACTGCATATATAGTGAGAATTTTCCACAGGTGTTCAGCGTGGTTTGAACACCTGCATAGGGGAGCAGAAAAATAACACGTAATAGTTACACAGAGACTTCTCCTAACGACAAGCTACAAAAGAATTAGCGTAACAGAGTAAAGATGGTTACGCCTAGAGTCCCAGAATTCCTGGCATTAAACACATGGAAGGTGTCAATATGAACAGAAATGTTAGATTTTGTTCTAAAAGGATCTACTATTATAATACACTGAGCTGTATTGCATCTAAACTTGTAGTATTGTTAAATGGGTAGCCGACAACCCACGAATAGTTGAGCGCCCAACAATGACCGAACCACCCAGGTGTTTAATTATAGGTCTTCAGCGCGGGGCCTTTTTGCAAAATCTACTATAAAAATGAAACCCCGCGACCCAAATCGTCACGCCAGAGCGATGATTATCAGCCATGAACAAAGCTAATTACCTTCTTCCTTCGCGGTACCAGCAATAACATTCACAATGCCAAACGTAAACTCGGTCACCACCACTCGACCGAGCAGAAAGAAAAAAACAGAACTACGTCTTAAATGCGTCTAAAGCGGTGAAAAAGAAGACCAGGGTTCTCAATGCAGACACGCCCTCAGCACCATTAGTGACACTACAATACAAAAACCAGAACCAGTGTGTCATATTAACATTCCAAACATTGCTCGAGTACGAAGCATTGCGTGGCTTGTCCAAGGCCTACTATAAATCTATCGCCACAATTGAATCTCGCACTGACGCTATTGGTGCTCATGTCGAAGATGTCATTTCTACTGGACACGTTTTTCTTCATTTCTATAATACTTCGAACAAGGTTAAGGTTCAAGGCTCAGAGACTGCAGTTAAAGAGTGGATCCAGAATGATTTGAATCATTTATGGAAAACAGCAACGACTGCTGGAGTCAGTCGAATGGCTATAACGTCAACAGCTGTTATGAACAATGCACCAACTACTTCCGATGCACAGAAACTAGCCCTCACATGCTGTTCCTTTCCCGTTGTCTCTGATACATTCGTTCAAGATGATGACAAACAACTACAGAGTGTACAAGACACGCCTTCCTCTACATCAAGATCTATCATTACAGAGACGCCTTCCGTTACATAAAGATCTACCATTACAGAGACAGAGCATAATTCATTCATAGGATTGCTTGATAGTAGTCTAGAAAGGACACCACGCAAGCAAACTATACAATCACCACATGATGATGTGTATACAAAAATAACATCTGAGATAGAGCTACTGAAAGCTGAATTGAGCAGTCTTAAAAAATCTTACGAACAGCTTCAGGCTGATCACATGTCTCTAAAAAGTCGCTACGAAAACAGCAAAACTCACATTCAGCAGCAGACTACACAACAGCACACAAACGAATTGGGTCACAAACAAAAACGTGCGGAGAGCGTCCGACCTGAACAACAAATACTACATTCAGATCTACGCCTTAATGAACGTAATTCCCTGTACACTCCGGAAAATCCTGCAGCCAGAGTCTGCAGAATTCCGGTCAAAATTTCAAATGGCCACCCGCCACTTCGACCGGCAGCTGCCAGCACACACCACAAGACTTCTAGCAGCCACAGCACAACTGGAACAATGGAAGCAACAGCTGTTATCACTGGCACCCACACGAACAGAAGAAAACATCTCATCTTTGGGGACCAAACATGAAGGAGCTTCAACAATCAAAGCTAGTAACTGGTGATACTGATTCGGTGTCTGTTCGCTTCAAGAACTGGGCATCAACTCACGACCTATTGACCTTCCTTAAACGGGTTTCGCCTGATCTCTCTGTAACTAGAGTAACTGTGCACATAGGTCTGTCAGACTCAATAAAAGATATTGAACTCTCACAGACAGACTTGAACGAGATCACATTCATATTTCGGTCCCTATTCCATAATGCCAAAATTTATTTTTCTTCTATTATCCCGCCAGTCCGTGCCTATTACCACAAATGTGTTAAAACTAACAATGCTAAACTTAAAAAAACACTGCCTCCGAAATGAACATGTTTTCATAGATCACAGCTCGGTCTTCATTGACACATCTGGAGCCCCTAGGAAGCATCTTTACAGTGGCGATATTACTTTGTCCAGTGAAGGGACCAGTATGTTGGCGACAAATATAAAATATCCAGAAAGCACCCTCAAAGGCACAATTCGCACATCAGCATCCATATATCCATCCAAACGCCATGTGAATATAAATAGCTACTCATCTAATGCCAATTATGACCTTCATTTTACATCACTACCCACAAATTTAAACACCAGCCGCTTAAAATCATCAGACAATCAGGATCATCACGTTATACCTCTTGTTAGCACCACGGATGTGCAGGAAAACCAACAATGTCTGCCTTCAACAACCTTCTGCCACAGACGACCCTCTTCGACAACACCGACTTGACCCACTCCATTCCCAAAGGTCTGTAAGTGATCCAATTCAATCTGCTCAGCCTTCATCAACAGAAGTGTCACCATGTCCGCTGTCGTCCCAGACACCAACGAGAGTTCACCCCTCATCGCTGTCGTCACAGGTTTACTCACATCAACCCACATACCCAGCCTTTCATCATTTCCTACATCAACAACGACTCTTTGACTATGCACCTTACACTTGGAGGTCGTACCTGCCGGAATACCCCACTCATTCAACAACAGTACCTCAACATCCCGCTTTCTACCAAATGCATCATCTATCACGGCCAAATCCACCGCACTTCTATTTTCAACAACTCTCCTCCACATTAACAGCGACTATTGGCCTCACAAGTTGTCTCTGTAACACCAGCAACTGTCGATTGTTGTTATATATATATATATATATATATATATTATATATATATTATATATATATATATATATATATATATATATATATATATATATATATATATATATATATATATATTTTTTCCACACTGTTTGCCTGTCTGATATGAGCGCTTGATTTGTTACATTTTTCACCTATTTTTGACGTAATTCAATTAGCTGAATTGTTTGTAATTAGTTTTCAAAGTGCCCCAATTATTAATACCACTATTAATTCCCCTTCCTTGGTAAATTGGTTAAATTTAGTATTTGAGCGCAAGCTTCTTTACATAACATAAATGCCAGGTACTTATGAACAGTTACTAAGCATGAATGGTTTACGACTTGGCCATCTGAACGTAAACCATTTTTTAGGTAAACTACCAGAACTCACACAAGTTCTCAATCAAAATGTTCATGTTTTTGGGCTTTCAGAAAGTCGTCTGAATGAGAAAATAACAGATGGTGACATTGCACGTAATGGTTTTAAAACTATTCGGCGAGATTCTAATAGACAATTAGAGACAGGTTTAGGAGTTTATATTTCCACTTCTCTCAGTTATCGCCGCAGAAACGATCTAGAGACCATAGATATAGAATGCATAAGGTTAGAGGTAAAGCCATAAAAGCAAAGACCCATTGTTATAGGATATCTTTATCGAAATCCCAGTGTAGGAACAACATGGTTTGAAGATTTCACGAACATGATGGATAAAGTTATCACTACAGTCAATGAAATTATTCTTCTTGGTGATTTAAATATTGATATGCATAAGCCAAATCAAACATGGACCAACATCATAGCATCGTACAACATGAAACAAATAGTCAACAAACCTACCAGAGTAACAAAAACATCATCCACACTGATCGATCATATCTATGTAACATGTCCAGAAAACATTATAGAATGTTCCATCCCTACTATTGCTATGAGTGACCACTATCCTATATGTTGCACTTGGGCAAAAAATGTGTACACATCTCCAAAAAATAAACACATCAGTATTGAATATAGAAGTCTAAACAATTTCAACCAAGAATTATTTTTAAATGATTTGCGAAATGCACCTTCCGCCGATGTTTACCAACTTCCTGATCCTGATGACGCCATTGCATATTGGACACGGACATTTTATAGTATTTTTAATAAGCATGCGCCTACTAAAGAAATTCGCGTAAAAAGACAAATAAAATCTCCATTTATCACACAAGAAGTACTTGCCGCTATGAGGCAGAGGGACCGAGCACACAAAAATAAGGACATCCTTACATATCGAGCAGCAAGGAACAAAGTACAATATTTAATTCGCAGAGAAAAGAAAAACTACTTTAGTAATTTAGTTAAAAGCAAAAGCAACAGTAGAAATATATGGAAGGCAATCAATACCTTAGTGAACAAAAGAAATTCGTCAGACTCACAAAATCCCAATACTTCATTTACTTGTACAGACTTCAGCAATCATTTTCAGGCAGACATCCACAATATAAAATCCGCCATACGTTCTTCCCCTTGTGACTTCAGCGAATTATCTACGTTCTGCGAAACAAGTGTACTAACACCATTCCATGCGACATTCCTTTTATAACAGTTAACGAAGTTTATAACTATCGTATTGATCTTAAAGATAATAACTCATCGGGACTTGATGGAATCAGTAATCGAATACTGCGTTATGCTGCACCAGCTATTACTGATACACTAACATACATATATAATCGATGTCTCGCAAGGAGTTACTTTCCATCTGCATTTAAAATCGCTAAAGTATACCCTCTTGTTAAACCTGGTTCATCAGATAATAGCAACCTTGGTAACTATAGGCCCATTTCTCTTATATCGTCGCTGTCCAAACCACTGGAAACACACATACACAAAACAGCAAAAGAACACCTAGCCAATAATGACCTGCTAGTTGATAGTCAGTCGAGGTTTAGACCAAAACATTCATACCACACAGCCTTAACTAAAATGATAGACAACTGGCATCTAAACATCAATAACGACAATTTATGTGGAGCAATCTTTGTAGACTTTAAAAAAGCATTCGATATGATAGATCACACTATTTTAATCAGAAAATTAGAAACAATGAAAGTAAATCTTAAGCTGGTGAAGTTAATTAAATCGTTCCTGACAGACAGACAACAAGTGGTGTCTTACAATAATTCTTTGTCCAACCCAACTGGTCGATATCGGTGTTCCCCAGGGCTCTATTCTCTGCCCTCTTCTCTTTGCCGTATACATTAATGATCTTCCTCTGCACATCAAACATTCATCCTGTGACCTGTTTGCCGATGACTGTACTGTTTACACTAGTGACAGAAGTTGCACCTCACTAGAACTATCTTTACAAACTGATACACATAATCTTATTGAGTGGAGCAACGAGAATCGAATGCAAATGAATATTAGTAAAACGAAATGTATGTTAATATCAACCAGACAAAAACTACAAAACTCGCAGAAAACAACACTTCAGCTCTACATTGGAACATCACTAATTGAAAACGTAAATGAACATAAAACTCTAGGTC
This sequence comes from Oreohelix idahoensis, assembly GCA_024509875.1. Taxonomy (NCBI): domain Eukaryota; kingdom Metazoa; phylum Mollusca; class Gastropoda; order Stylommatophora; family Oreohelicidae; genus Oreohelix; species Oreohelix idahoensis. Next base: position 197,317 of record JAMPIV010017171.1, on the reverse strand, counting down.
TAACTGTTGACCAGCACCTAAGTTGGAATTCACATGTGAGTGCAATCACAAAGCTAACGGCACAAAAAGTTTACCAATTAGCCAAAATCAAACACTTCCTGGATGAGGGGGCAAGGAAAATGTTCTACATATCTCATATACAAACATACCTAGACTATTGTTCCACAATCTGGGATGGTTGTTCCATATCCAACACAAAAAGGCTTCATTCACTTCAAAAACGTGCAGTGCGCCTAGTTGCTGATAAACACCAAACACATTGTATAGATTTATATAACTATCTTAAAATATTACCCCTTAGAAAGCGCTTCCTATTTAACAAAGCTAAATTCGCTCACAAAATCTTGTCACAGAATGCTCCAACGTATCTGTGGCCACTTTTAAAATTCAATGAAAAACGTAGTCAGCGCTTAAACCAGTTACAGGTACCCAAGCCCAGGCTAGATTTGTTCAAGAAGAGCTTGGCTTACTCAGCTGCTCATCTTTAGAACAATCTTCCACATGACCTGAAAAACATGCACAGTTCCTACTCATATAATCGTAGACTGTTCAAATACATTATGAGTGCGGATTACATGCCGCCCTAAGGGATTATGTTTCGAATTATTATCTAATATACTGTATGGAGGGTCTGATGATCTAGTTTTTCATTTTAATATACCTTACTTCTTAATTGTAATCAGATACTGTAAATGTATGCTTTTATACTACTTATAATGTTGCATCGCCATTAAACTAATACCTTAAGTATGTTGGAGAATGTCTGGATAACTAGCAATAAAAGATGAGTAAGAGGAAGGGCAAAATGCAAGAGGGGCATATATATACGATTCTCATCTATCACTCAATACCCTTTACCCCTCTAAGGAGCATATGTCTGTGGTAAAGTGGGATGATATAAATATTTATAGGGGACTTAGTGTACTGACTGAGATCAGCTGTGAAGGTATCTGTATCTAATAAGTGTGGTGTATTACAGATGACCTTACTTTGCTACCACATTTAGATCTCAATCAGACTTATTCTGGAATATTGTGATGACTACGTTGAATGTCTAGGGTTATGATAATGATAAAGTGTAAGTCACAACAACAACAGACAGATAAATACTTTATTTAAAATCCACAACACCTTACAACACTGTGACAAGCACATACATATAACACTCTATAAGACTATCTTAAATGAGTCAAGTGTTAACTTTTAAAAATATGTATTAATTCCTTTCAATATTAGATATCCTGATTCAACTACAGAGTGAATCAGGAATCACAATCAAATGTAATCACAAGTTGTATATACACAATTTATACATAGGATCTTTGTCCTGACATATAATATTATTACAATATGTGTGTAAGTAGTGATGTAGTACTATGAGGTAATACTGGCTTTTAAAGCTAGGTTGTTGTTTGTCATCATGACTTCATGTGTTTGTTACTGGTGGAAATAATATTGGAAAGGTTCACAGTTTCTTTTATTTGAAAACAAATAAATGTCCCTCTTGATTTATTGTACAGTCAATTTTTGAGGGGGTATACAAGATTGAGCTGCTCTGGCCAACGAAATCTTATCTTCGTGTGGGCGGCAGGAAACTTGTCTCCTCTGCTCGCTTGCTTCTCAGTTTTCTTGAAAAACAACACTGGTCGATATCTTGACCAAGGAGTATGATGCTACCAGCCTCTGGATTCAGCAAAACTCAGACCAGGTGCTGCTCTATTACTTCAGTACCACGGTCCCTGAAATAAGAAGGTTGTACCTCCTACTTCAGAACTAATTTATAATCTATTTCCACACTGAAGCACATTACATTACAAACACAGAGTTCAGCGCTGTAGGCCAACTTCTAGCTTCTCATGTACAATATACACCAGTATTCCTCTCCCTAATGGTTACAACGCCTCTGCAATTCCAGCATTAATTCCTTCTATACAATAAGATAGGTGTCATAGTACTATGTGGCAATCCTATGCAGTTATACTCCTCTCCGACAAGTTTTTACATGGTGGAGCAATATCTAGGCTTTGCCTCATGTTTGCTACTGAACCACACACATACAGACATAAATTATCAATTCACATTCAATTTTCATCTAAAAGAGATCAAATATGTCTAGCTTACCACAATTCATGGAAATATTAAACAAGTACGTTGACTGGCGATGAGTTATGGCACAATTCCGATCTGCCTCTGTCCCAGGCTTTTATTAGAAATATATGAGCTGGTTCTCAACGCACTTGCTTCTTAGTAAGTTTATTTTCAAAAAGTGGCCCTGAACAGACGCTTCTAATTGACTATATCAAATGGTCTAGCCAATGAGACCATGTTTACAAAAGCCTTTGAAAAAATTTACCCTTCCTACCGTTTCCATTAACAACCCAAAATAGTATTTGCAGTCGACTAATCATGTTTCGCCTTACATATTACTCTAGCCAATCAAATCGGATCTAACGTGTTGGCCTCATTTCTCCTAAAGCAATGAGCAAACATGTCTTTGGCGCGAAACCGCGAGGTCCTATATCTTTACTTCATGACCTCATAACTGCTGACAATATTGTCGATGACACAAAATCCTCTTACGAATATGTCATTGCACTTAGACACAAGATTATTGAAGCATGCAAATTGGCAACTGCTTCTTCTGAATTTGCCAAACAGAAGGCAAGGCAATTTGCCAATAAGAAGAGATGCTTGCGACAACTTTGTCCTGGTGACAAAGCATTTGTCTTACTACCTTGTAGGGAAAACAGACTCCTTATTTCTTGGAAAGGTTCATACGATATAATATCAAAAGTTTCCGATGTTGACTATATCGTCGATATTGATGGGAAGCATAAAACCTTCCACATCAACATGCTCACGGAATTCCACGAACGTCCGGATTATTTACAACCTGTTTTCCAGGCAACGGACGATTCTCCAGTCCAACATGGTCATTACTCATCACTGTCAGTAATACAGGATGAGGAAACGAGTTTCTCGGATGGGAATTTGCCTTTTCCGATGATTCCACTTCATTCTAATGAATCATGGAAAGACGTTACAGTCTCTCCCGAGTTATCTCTAGGAGAACAGAGACAAGCTTCTACTATGTTACAACAATTTCAGGATGTCCTTACTGACATTCCTGGTCGAACTAATGTCATTGAACATGACATTATTCTTACTGACCATAATCCTATAAGAGTCAGACCGTATCCTATCCCGATACATTTTCAAGCACAGGTAGAGAAAGAGTTGGATGAAATGATAGATTTGGAAATAATTGAACCATCCACATCAGCATATTCTTCGCCGATGGTTATTGTACGAAAAAAGACAATAACATACGTCTTTGCGTTGATTATCGCAAACTGAACCAAGTGACGAAATTTGATGCTGAACCGATGCCTTTACTAGAAGAACTACTTACTAGATTGTCGAAATCTCATTTCTTTACTAAACTTGATTTGTCTAAGGGATACTGGCAAGTCCCTCTATCCGAACACGCCAAACCGTTTACTGCTTTTTCGACACCTAGGGGTCTATTCCAATGGAATTTCATGCCTTTCGGCCTTATGAACGTCCCTGCGACATTCGTACGCATGATGCGTCGAATCCTATCTCACCGTTCAGATGTTATCGCATATCTTGACGACATCTGTCTTTTCAGTGATACTTGGGAAGATCACTATAACGGGTTAAAGGAACTATTGTCTATCTTACGCGAGCATAACCTGACAGCGAAACCATCTAAAGCCTGTATTGGTTTTAGCGAGATATCTTTTTTAGGTCACCGTGTTGGTCATGGTTTCCTAAAAACAGAAGACCATATTACAAGTAAAATACTTAACATTTCGATTCCTAAGACTAAAAAGCAAGTGCGAAGTCTTTTAGGTCTCATACAATTTTATGGACGATTCATTCCGAATCTGTCCTCAATCATGTCACCTCTTTCTTCTTTACTAAAGAAAGGGTCTCCTAATATAGTCCACTGGACTCAAGAATGTCAATCCTCTTTGGATAAAATTAAAACTATGTTTTCTACTTCACCTATTTTGGTGTTACCTACTACGGATAAGACATTTGTTCTTCGTAGTGACGCTTCATCCACAGGGATTGGAGCAGCACTAATGCAAGAGTACTCAGGAACTCTGCATCCTGTGATGTATATTTCTCGAAAACTAAATGCCGCAGAGAAGAATTACTCGGTCCTAGACCGTGAATTATTGGCTATGGTTTGGTCAATCCTTAAACTTCAAAGATTTCTTCTTGGCGCGCATTTCATTGTGGAAACTGACCAGAAGGCTCTTACAGCTATTCAAAGTAAAAATCTGAAGAGCGCGAGATCAACGCGATACGCGATTGCTCTTCAGCCTTTTCATTTTTCGGTGCGAGCTATCCGTGGGTCAGAAAATGTGATGGCAGACATTTTGTCTAGATGCCCACATGATTCCAACTAACTGTTAGATTCTGAGATTTCTAACAGGTCGAACTTTGCTACAGTTTTTTTTCCTATGTTAAAATATGTACACATATGTAATATATCATATATTGATTGTATCACTACTTAGCGGTTCCTTCATATATATAGTCACCGCTGTCTTTCGATGTTTTCTTCTTTGGTAATCATCATGTTAAAATACCTAAGATGAAAAATTTTGGATAAACTATTGTAGAAATTGTGACATTGCAATATTGTAGTATGCGTTGGTGACACCTCCCTGGAAATATTTATATTCAGAGAAAGATTTTCTCTGGATCCTGAAATATATTCTCACTTGTCGTACCATAGGACGACTTAGCCTCACATTAGGCGCTACATTTGTTTGGAATGCTTATCATCTGCGCATTGTTACTCGTGCGTTGTGAGCCTATTGTATGTTGCTCCTAGATGTATTTCAAAAAAAAAAAGTACCATTTTTTTCCCGGGGGGTGTGGTAATCTGTTGCGCTCATATTCTTATGGGACGCACGGATTACTTCAGAGAGGCATACAATTCATTTAATATGTCTATTTAATATGGAAAATATATATTTGTATTTATTTGTGTACGAAAATGCATTCCTTTGTAAAGCTAGATAATCCATGATTGATTTATACTTTTGATTATATGAGTGGTCTCTCTTGAATATTGACTTGGCGGATTAATACGGAATTTGTCATTTCTCATTTGGTAGGGCCAGAAAATAGATTAATCTTGCTTAGAATGTTTATGCATTGAATTCATATGTATTACTTGTCTAGAACAAGAAGATTCAGTTTTATATTGTATATCTTCGTATGTTTAAGTCGGACTATATTCTTTCTGCCGAATTCTGAGGCAGGTGTTAGTTTTTGCCTAGGAAGGTGTAATGAGTCCTGACGAAGTCGCCGATAATGGCTGTTGTGTAGTTTTGGGCTGGTCCTGTAACAAGCTTGAAAATGATCTGTGAATGATCATTTCTGTAGGAGATTGTGTCTCTACGAGATTCTGTTGTCAGAGATCCTCCTCATATACTTTATTGTGTTTAATTCGGACTCCAGGTAATTCCAGACCCTTTTCGATGATCTCGATTCGATTAGACCTAGTTTGAACATTGTGCTTCGTATGTCTAGGATCGTTAATATATCGATGAAGATGACAGGTGTGCCAACAGTTCTTGTGTACTACATAAAGCAATCTCATTGATATGGAACTGTTTGGAAACGCTATGAGAATATTTATTATGAATTAACGTTGGCTTATCATTTACCCTTCTTCTGAGTGAGTGAAACTCAAGAAGGTAGGCATCTTGAATTCCTGTCATCATTTTTGGATCACTGTCAAGAGAACAGACTTTGCATCTTACTATCGGGCAGTGGTATAGAGATCTTGTTATGATGTGAAAACCCACTATCGTGGTTTATTATGATTATACAAACATTGGACATATTCAGCTTAAGAACTTAGCCAAGAAATGAAGGTTCGTGCTATGAACGCTTTATATGTTACCGATCCTCATTGATGCGTTCAGTCAGTAGGGGATACGGCGATAATTTAACAGAACATTGAATGCTGCCTTATGTTGCCCACTATATTTGAAGGCTGCATGAAAATATGCTCCACGATTCAAATGCCTAATGAATGTATGTCAACATGTACCTATGACTGTATCCGTGCTGTCCAAGTGTGTACGTCCTATTAAACCATTGAAACGTCAGCTGTGGTTCAAGCAATCCTTGACTTATACCTGTGATTGGAGTGAGTGTCCTGTAAACCTGTCGAACTGTCATCCATTCGCGTCTATTACCATTGATGTTTACACTCACCCATTACATCAGAAAAAGCTCTTCACAGTACACCTTGTCAAGGCACCAACAGGAACGAATCCTTTACAGTTGGACTAACGTTTACATTACTTTACAGAAGTGGTCGATAAACTAGATCTTTACAACAACAAAAAGAAGAAACAACAGATCTTTTACACTGGTGCTTACCTTTGTTCTGATCTCTAGGATCAAACGTATTAAAGTTTTGTGGTGCCTTAAAATTATCTACCTGTTTCTTTTTATTACCTGTTACCTCTGCCTGAGCTGCCTGATACCTTTCAGCAACATTTAGTAACTCACTGTTGTAGCCGTTTATGGTAATTGGATTGGTCTTCATAACGCGAAAGGTAATATGAAATGAAATGTCATAAATTGTTCTGTGAAAACTGGACTACAACAGGTAGTGTTTAAACTGTTCACTCGATGGTAGTACACAAGTCGGTTTACTGTACATATAGTTTATTCAACATGGCACATACGAAGGAACGAGACGATCATAGTTACAGATTATAGGTACAAAATGTCATACTTTGAAGTTGCTGATAATACTCTCAGCTTCTTAGTGATTCTTCAAGAATTAAGTCCTATAAACATCCACAGCAATATATTCAGGTTAGAGTTCTGAATCGGCTAACCTCTCTTTACATCCATGCCACGACTTTGGCATAGAAGAATGTACGGCATACAAAATATGAAGCATACGAATAAATAAACTGGTTTACACGTAGGTATTATTCCTCTACGGTAATATAATATGACCACCGACTCCGTCTGTCCATTCTAGGAAATTACATGCTAAGATGACTTCCCGCTAGACTACAACTGGGAGCGGCCTGATACTTTAGTTTACGGCAATAAATATACAAATATAACCGGGGCGACACTTACATGATCCTTCCATCATTGGCTTCGTCAAGAATACCAATTGAATCAATATAACATACTGGCTTATACAAAACTGCCAGAAAATTCCAATAATATATATCTCGGACATAACAAAGTCCGCACTGCCCCGTTCAAAACATGACGTCACAATCCCCAAACTAGGTTACCCGTGCGTTCCAAAGCAACTCACATTGCCTTGTGCACGTCAGTGCGTGAATCAGTCGAACGCACAAATAATATAACTATATGAAACTGGTGCGTACATTTGGCAGGACCGAAGACTACCCCCTTAGGTAATAAATGTACGTAACAGCTCCCTTATCACCTCCCCTTAAAAAAATTAATTCTATTAATTTTTTTGAAATAAGTACCCGAGAGAGGTGAGTCAATACTACAACAAGATATGAAATGAACTAAGTTATATTATTTTAAGAAAAGAATATGAAACGAAATCAATGTAACTAAATGATAGTATGCATTAAAGCACACATCCACCATCGACCTTTGGAACGATGTGGTAATACTCGAAGTAAAAACAAGTTGAAAATGAAAAAAAAAAAATAAAAAAAAAAACATAAAATAAAGATGATAATAAAATTCAACTAAGTTTTCAAAAAAAAATCGAAATATGTGATTTCAAATGAAAATGAACAGCAAAGCTGATGATAATCAATGATAAGAGAATCAATAAAACAGAAAATTTTAAAATACAACATGCAAAATGAAACAAAGCATAATTAAACACTTTAAGAAGCAACACACTTACTATTTTCTAACACTAGTAAGTTTGACTAGTTATCTAAAAGTGAGATATCATGTAGTGGGATACGTGAATACACGTATTGCGAGACACTAATAAAGTTAGTAGATGTGTGATTTATAATCAATCAAATCGATTAAATTGAATTATTCTAATTCTAGTACTTAATTACACACAAATAAATAAATAATAATTTATTTTAAGTAATTCTAATTTCAATCATTGTGAATATTCGTTTAGAACTGTTTAGAATCGACAAGAATATGTTCTCAATGTTCCATGCCCGAAATACGTTTACGAACACGATATGTAGTGTAATATGTTCCATAACGATAATGAATGTCTATTTGTTGCTTTTAACAATGTTTCCATAGTAATAAAAAAGTTAATGTAGTACCAATGTTCCCGTTCTAACAAAACGTTACTACACAAAAAGTCATGTTATAATCCAGAAGTAAGTATATCCTGGAAGTTATACTTGTACGAATAATGCAGATCTATACATAGTCTTTACAGATGTACAATCAATGACACTGTACATAGTTATTCATGTATCGGTGAGGATGTTTCACCATCTGGAAGTGGTTTAGTTTCAACACGTTCACTAGGGCATCTTGACAGACAGTCTGCGAACACATTCTGTACTCCAGGAATAGCTCGTATCTCAAAATGGAACGGTTGAAGTGCTATAGCGTAACGCGCTGACTTTGATGACTTAACGTTCCCTGTGTTCAGTGCTGTAAGGGCTTTCTGGTCGGATTCCACCACAAAGTGTGATCCGAGGAGATAACGATCCAGTTTTGTGATTGCCCAAACAAGAGCGAGGAGCTCTTTATCCAGAACAGAATATTTCATCTCGCTCGTCGTAAGCTTTCTGGATACGTACATAACCGGAAATAAGGTGCCTCCGTATTCCTGCATCAAAACTGCCGCAATAGCGTAGGAAGAAGCATCACTGCGAAGAACAAAGGTGAGATCTTTGTTAGGCAACATTAAAAAAGGCTTATTTGAAAAAAATTGTTTTATATAGTCTAAAGCCGCTTGGTGATCCTGCGACCACTTTATTACATTAGATGTGCCTTTTTTAAGTAACGAAGAAAAAGGTGCAGTTATAGTAGACAAATGAGGGATGAATTTTGAATAGAACTGTATTAGTCCTAAAAGCGACCTAACTTGTTTTTTTTTGTCTTAGGTGCCGAGATGTTTAAAATTTTAGAGACGTTACTGTCTTCTGTATACATTAAACCGCGACCTATACGGTGACCAAGAAAGGAGATGTCATGAAAACCGACAAAAGCCTTTGAAGGTTTCGTTGTTAAGTTATAATCCCGTAAGGTAGAAAGTAAAGATTTTAAACCCTGAATATGTTCATCCCAAGAGTCACTGAAAAGACAGATGTCATCTATATAAGTAATGACATCGGGACGATGAGACAATATGCGACGCATCATGCGTACAAAGGTAGCTGGCGCATTCATTAATCCGAATGGCATAAAATTCCATTGAAAAAGACCCCGTGGCGTCGAGAAAGCGGTAAATGGCTTTGCTTTAGTAGTGAGTGGCACTTGCCAATAACCCTTTGAAAGGTCAAATTTCGAAAAGAATGTGGCATGAGATAATTTCTCCAATAAGTCGTCTAAAAGAGGTAACGGTTCCGCATCGAATTTTGTAACTTTGTTTAATTTCCTGTAATCTACGCAAAGACGTATATTATTGTCCTTCTTCCTAATGATTACCATAGAAGAAGAATATGGTGATGAAGATGGTTCAATTATATTTAATTGGAGCATCTCATCCAATTCCTTATCAACCTTATCACGAAAGTGTAAAGGGATAGGATATGGGCGAACTCGAATAGGCGTATCGTCAGTCAGAATAATATCATGTTGGATGACTGACGTATGACCTGGGATGTCAGTGAGGACATCCTCATAGGAGTGTATAATATTAGAGACTTGCTGACGTTGATCAGCCGAAAGAGTAGATGAGATTGTAACATCATTCCATTTCTCAGTGGAATGGAGTGGTACAACTGGTATTGGTAGTTGTACATCATCAAAAGAAGATTCTTCTTCTTGGATGACTGACAAACTAGAATAGTGTTGAATAGGAGGTGTAGGATCGTCAGTTGCCTGGAACACTGACTGTAGATAATCAGGACGTGAGTAATACTCCTTCAACATGTTAATGTGGAAGGTTTTATGTTTACCATTAACATCAACGATGTAGTCAACATCGGATATTCTTGAGATGATCCTGAAAGGACCTCTCCAGGTAATTAAAAGACGATTGTTATGCGCAGGGAGTAATACAAAAGCTTCGTCACCAGGAATAAGCTGGCGAAGACGTCTATATTTGTTTGCAAATAGACGAGCTTTTTCTTTGGCTTGTTCGGATGATGCAGTAGCTAGTCTACACGCATCTATGATTCTTTCTCAGAGAGATCACATACTCATAAGAGGATTGAGTTTCCTCTTCAATATTCTCGTCAACCAATAAGTCGTGGATTAACGACATCGGACCGCGTGGTTGCATGCCGAAAACTAGCTGGAATGGAGAAAACCCCGTTGCTTGATTTTGTACCTCGCGATACGCAAACAGTGCAGCGGGTATGACCCGATCCCAGTCTTGGGGATGGTCTTGGGTCATCTTACCCAACAACTGCTTGAGTGTCCTATTGAGACGCTCAATTAACCCATTTGACATCGGATGATAAATAGAACTTAGAGATCTATCTATACCTAATGTTTTCATAACTTGAGACATGGATTCAGAAATGAACTGAACCCCATGATCCGACAAGATTTTCCGTGGAAAACCAATGCGTGAGAAGATTAACATCAATGCCTCTGCTACACTGGCAGATGAAGTGTTCTTGAGAGGGATGGCCTCAGGCCAACGAGTGCACATATCAATGCACGTAAGAATATGCGTATGCCCTCTAGCAGATGGAAGCATAGGACCAATAATGTCTATAGCCATTTTATCAAATGGTCTAATCGGGATGTCCGCAGCTTGAATAGGAGCCGCATGAAATGGACCCCGTACCTTAACTTCCTGACATATCACACAGGACCGACAATAGAGAGTGATGTCCCTATGAACGCCTGGCCAGTAGAATGCCGAAAGCACTCTAGATTTGGTACGCGAAAAACCCATATGGCCCGCACATTGCGAGTCATGTGCATGTCGTAATATACGAGATCTCATAGAGAATGGGACTAAGATCTGATAACATAAGGATGAATCCTTCTCCCGTATAACTCTAACCAAAATCCCATTTTTAAGTATAAATTCATGTCTAGATTTTGCAAGTTTGTTGCTTGTATTCTTTTTGTTAACATACTGAAAAAAATTTTTTAATGAATCATCATTCTTTTGCAATGTTGCAAACAACTCCCGTGAAATAGGAGCATCATCATCACAAGTGGTATGAACTGTAGGTTCAATAGGCGTATCATGCGACATATTAGTAGCTTGCGCTCTAGTCACTACTGCATTTGCAGTTTGAATATGTCGCTTTTCCCATTCAGCAATTTGCTGAGGTGTACACTCTTTAATACCATGTATGCGACCAAGTATTACATCACATATTGGATTTGGAAGAAGACATGCTTGGATCTTTCCTGAAAAGAAAGGTGTATTAAGATCAATAATAGCAGTGGCAAATGTTTCAATTGTGCCACCAAACGTCACACACTTGACAACCCGGCCCGTGGCACAACTTGGGTTGATCAGCGAAGTCCGGACGCCGACTGTGCTGCAACCTGAGTCAAATAGGAGAGAGCATGAAATATTGTTGACAAATCCCTTGTTAAACTTAAGAGAGCCCTGTCCCTGGTGTACTGACGCAGCAGTGGCCATGCAGAATGCAGGTAGACTAGGCAAAGTATGACCGCAACGAGAGCGTCGTGATCGCCTTGGGCTGGAAAAGAGTAGAGCATTCTGAACAATCTTTGACTTGGGTACAATCAAGAGAACAACACATAGCATTATGAGTTTCAGCTCCTTTACCCTGTTCAATGTTAGCCTGTGTATCACTTAAAGCAACATTAGAATGTCTACCCGTATTACTTGACGATCTATCTCTAAGACGCGATCGATACTGATTATTTGCTTTAAAATTGCCATAATAGTCGTTTCTACTAGAGTTAAAATTCGGATGAGTCCGATAATTTGTATAATTAAAGTTATGCTGTTCTTTAAAATTTTTATTCCAAGAACCTTGTCTGTTTTGCGGACCCTGAGATCTTGATCTCCAGTTTTGTTTATTATAATGTCCTTGATTATTTGAAAAATTATTGTTACCAAAATCTCGCGATCTGTGAGTTTGGTTCCAAGAAACATTAAATGGAGCAGATTGTTGAAATTGCTTCCCTTTGTAAAAATTATCATTGTTAAAATTGTAATTATTTCCCTTATTGACATACCTGTCAGCACTAAAGGAACGATTACGTGAAAAATTGTTTTGTTGTGCTGCAAAAGCAACAGGCAATTCATTCTTAATCTGTGAATTACTTAGATCCATGGTTGGGTGAGCAGTGCAAAAATTTTTTGCATGTTCTTCTAAGTCTTTTATTGATAAAGGTTTCCGTTCTTGCAAAAATGCGAGAAATGTAGGATTTACAGACGATAGTACCTTATCGCGCATCAGTAAATCGAAGAGACCTTCATATGACTTTTCAATTTTGGATAATTCAATCCATCTTTCTAGTGTTAGTCGTATTTGTGACAGAAAATCATTGAAATTTCTGCTTGATTGAGGTAGTAATGTACGAAATCTTAAACGGTATTCATCTTCTGTCATTTGAAATTTCTTCAGAAGTGCGGCTCTAAGCGCATTATAGTCATTTTTCTCATTTATACTGGTGGTATGATAAACAGCTAAAGCATCCCCAGTAAGTAACCTGGATAAATATGTGCAATACATTGTTTTATCCACGTTATATGATATACAAGTGGCCTCATATCTATCCAGGAAAAATATTATGTCATCAGACGGGGGGTTAAATTTAGGTAATTTAAGGTGAATTTCCTTAAAATGATCATGTCTGGATGGAGTTTGGCTTTCAAAAGTTCTCTGAGAATTAGCTTCCTGAGTTAACCTAAGTCTCTCATATTCTGACTCTGCTAATTTCAGTTCATGCTGTCGTTTTTATCATTCTCTTCCATCTCAAGCTGAAGTCGTTTTGTGTTTTGTTCAGCTATTAATCTTCTTTCTTCCATTTCTTTTTGTTTCTGTTCCATTTCCTTTTGTTTCTGTTCTGTCTCTCGCTGCAATCGTTTCTCTTCTAATTCAGCGGCTTGTTGAGCTATTAATCTTCTGTCTTCCATTTCCTTTTGTTTAACTTCCATTTCAATTTTAAGTCTTTCTTCAGCCTCCCTTTGCTTCTGTTCTGCCTCTCGGTGAAATCGTTTCTCTTCTAATTCAGCGGCTAATCTCATTTTTTTCTCCTCTTCCTCAGCTATAAATTTCCTCTTCTTTTCATCCTCCTCAGCAGTTAATCTCATTTTTTTCTCATTCTCCTCAGCCTCAATTTTTTTGATCTCTTCAAATTTCATCTTCTTCAGTTCCTCAGCCTCATCCGTTTTTGATCTGCCTCAAATTTCAAATTTTCCAATCTTAACTTTTCAGCTTCCAATCTTTGAGCTTCCAACCTTTGAGCCTCTTTATATTCTGACATAGCGAATTGTCTTACCTCTTCAGCAGGTATTTGCAAAGCTTTTGCTTGCTTAATGAAATAATCGAGTGAATACATTATTCTATATAAGTAGTCACAGTACTCTAGATATTTAAAATGATAATTAATCAATATAAATTAGTTAACCTTGTTACTATAACAAGTGTTCTTCGTTCCTGTCCTTAGAACGGTATAATGTTATCATATAATTATTAAATATGTTATTAATCAATAAATTTATGTAATCAAATGTCATGAAATGAACAACGAGAAAGACAATAGAAACATAACCGACAAGACATGATAAACTGGACGGGTGAACACAATCGTAGAAATCAAAAAAATAAAAATGTATAACTAAAATAGAATATCGTAAAAATATACGACGATAACTACGATCAGATAATTAACAGTACAATTGACAACACAGTGTAAAAACATAGGTTTTGTAAAAAACTGAACGACAGGAAAGGTGAGATGGACGTAAAATACAAACAAAATTCATCATAAAACTAAATTACGAATAAAAATAAATACGAAAACAACAATTAAAACTTGACGCAACAGCTAAACAGTCAGGTGTCACAGACCACCAGACACAGTGGACCTAGAATCCTTCTACGCTCACGCGTAGGAACATTCCACTGAGGGAAGTCTGCAAAACAATTCCTAAAGAACAGTCACGAAGGCCCTGGTGTGAAACTGGGATGTATCCTCCGTGAGTCTCCAAACCCTACCTCCCACAAAGAATATACAACATATAACACATAACACGGAAAATATAAAGGTGGACATAAGTAATTAAGGCACAGCTAATAATAATAAAATGTATAACGGATACAAGTTATACTTAGCTCGCGTGTGCCGGGAAAAAACAATGTGCCTCGTCTCCGTGGATGTACGTTTGAAGCTAAAATAATTCGATCTGCGAATACAGCATCAGCTCGCACGAAATGATAACGAAGGCAGTCAGTCCCTGTACAACCCGAAGTGAAGGTTGATAGATGACCTTGAGAATCTCGTAACGGTCAGTTGATTAAGATTCATTTTGACAACAAGTTCCAACTTGACGATGATGTCGCCTTGAAAGTACACATTCTATTTTCAAACGATTAATTTGATTGAGTAAGATCCTTTGAAATGATAAATTTCAGACCACGCTGGCGCACCAATTACTGTTGTAGCCGTTTATGGTAATTGGATTGGTCTTTATAACGCGAATGGTAATATGAAATGAAATGTCATAAATTGTTCTGTGAAAACTGGACTACAACAGGTAGTGTTTAAACTGTTCACTCGATGGTAGTACACAAGTCGGTTTACTGTACATATAGTTTATTCAACATGGCACATACGAAGGAACGAGACGATCATAGTTACAGATTATAGGTACAAAATGTCATACTTTGAAGTTGCTGATAATACTCTCAGCTTCTTAGTGATTCTTGAAGAATTAAGTCTATAAAACATCCACAACAAGCTATTCAGGCTCGAGTTCTGACGCGGCAAACCTCTCTTTACATCCATGCCACGACTTTGGCATAGAAGAATGTACGGCATATAAAAATATGAAGCATACGAATAAATAAACTGGTTTACACGTAGGTATTATTCCTCTACGGTAATATAATATGACCACCGACTCCGTCTGTCCATTCTAGGAAATTACATGCTAAGATGACTTCCCGCTAGACTACAACTGGGAGCGGCCTGATACTTTAGTTTACGGCAATAAATATACAAATATAACCGGGGCGACACTTACATGATCCTTCCATCATTGGCTTCGTCAAGAATACCAATTGAATCAATATAACATACTGGCTTATACAAAACTGCCAGAAAATTCCAATAATATATATCTCGGACATAACAAAGTCCGCACTGCCCCGTTCAAAACATGACGTCACAATCCCCAAACTAGGTTACCCGTGCGTTCCAAAGCAACTCACATTGCCTTGTGCACGTCAGTGCGTGAATCAGTCGAACGCACAAATAATATAACTATATGAAACTGGTGCGTACATTTGGCAGGACCGAAGACTACCCCCTTAGGTAATAAATGTACGTAACACTCACCCAGTCTCTCTGCACCTTGTTCCATGAGAAACTTTCTCAGGTCTGGAGCCATGGACTCTCTTAATTGTTCTATAAGGATCATTTCCTTAAGATCTTGGGTTTTTCCCAGAGCCGTCCATTTCTCCAAGTATGTCTCTAACCGTGCAGAGAACTGGTGATATGTTTCACCTGACAGTAGTTTAGCATTCCTAAATTTTTTTCTATAAAATTCTCCATTCTTTTCATATCTTAACAAAAGAGCCTGCTTTAGCATGTCATAATTTTCTTGATCATCTCTGCTCATTTTGGCAAACACTTCATAAGCTGTACCACGAAGCCCTTGTGATAACTTTAAGCTCCACCTTTCTCTCTCTAACCCATACGTGGTAGCTAATAGTTCATATCTATTTAGATAGCTCTCGATATCATCTTCTTTCTCAACAAAATGATCTAAATGAAAATTCATAGCTGAGGTTGAGGCTCCCTGACTAGCAGTGGCATCAGAGGTAAAGGGATTGGCACCATTTTCAGGAGCATGGCCTTGAAATTCCAACTCCCTTAGCCGTAACTCGCGCTCCCTTTGTAATCTCTTATCTTCTGCTTCCCTCTCTGCAGCCTGCCTTCTTTCTTCTGCTTCCCTTTCTGCAGCCAATCTTTTGTCTTCTTTTTCGGCAGTCAATCTTTTTTCTTCTGCCTCCAATGCCCTAGCCTCCTTGTCAGCCTCAATCTGCAACCTCTTAATTTCTTTTTCAGCCTCTAACTTTCTTTCAGCCTCTTTTTCTAATCTTTCCGATTCTAATTTTCTTTCTGCTTTAAATTTTCTTTCTTCACGTTCAATATATTTGTCACATTCAGTAGTGACATAGGCAATCATAACTTGCCCGTCCATTCCTAACTCTTTAGCAGCCTGCATAGCAGCAGATCGAAATTTTGCCAGGTCGGCCATTTTTTAACAGGCAAATTTATACAATGTCTAACTAAACAATTCAATCTATAACTAATTATCTAAGGACAACCACAAGCACTGAGAGCTCAACCTTATTTATTTTCCACCCAAGGATACCTTTTAAATTTTTATTATTCCCTGAAGTGAATTACCCCCAATATATATAATAGGAGAAGATTCAAAATCCCGGACAGGACCCCAATATATGTGGTAAAGTGGGATGATATAAATATTTATAGGGGACTTAGTGTACTGACTGAGATCAGCTGTGAAGGTATCTGTATCTAATAAGTGTGGTGTATTACAGATGACCTTACTTTGCTACCACATTTAGATCTCAATCAGACTTATTCTGGAATATTGTGATGACTACGTTGAATGTCTAGGGTTATGATAATGATAAAGTGTAAGTCACAACAACAACAGACAGATAAATACTTTATTTAAAATCCACAACACCTTACAACACTGCGACAAGCACATACATATAACACTCTATAAGACTATCTTAAATGAGTCAAGTGTTAACTTTTAAAAATATGTATTAATTCCTTTTAATATTAGATATCCTGATTCAACTACAGAGTGAATCAGGAATCACAATCAAATGTAATCACAAGTTGTATATACACAATTTATACATAGGATCTTTGTCCTGACATATAATATTATTACAATATGTGTGTAAGTAGTGATGTAGTACTATGAGGTAATACTGGCTTTTAAAGCTAGGTTGTTGTTTGTCATCATGACTTCATGTGTTTGTTACTGGTGGAAATAATATTGGAAAGGTTCACAGTTTCTTTTATTTGAAAACAAATAAATGTCCCTCTTGATTTATTGTACAGTCAATTTTTGAGGGGGTTTACAAGATTGAGCTGCTCTGGCCAACGAAATCTTATCTTCGTGTGGGCGGCAGGAAACTTGTCTCCTCTGCTCGCTTGCTTCTCAGTTTTCTTGAAAAACAACACTGGTCGATATCTTGACCAAGGAGTATGATGCTACCAGCCTCTGGATTCAGCAAAACTCAGACCAGGTGCTGCTCTATTACTTCAGTACCACGGTCCCTGAAATAAGAAGGTTGTACCTCCTACTTCAGAACTAATTTATAATCTATTTCCACACTGAAGCACATTACATTACAAACACAGAGTTCAGCGCTGTAGGCCAACTTCTAGCTTCTCATGTAACAATATACACCAGTATTCCTCTCCCTAATGGTTACAACGCCTCTGCAATTCCAGCATTAATTCCTTCTATACAATAAGATAGGTGTCATAGTACTATGTGGCAATCCTATGCAGTTATACTCCCCTCCGACACGTTTTTACATGGTGGAGCAATATCTAGGCTTTGCCTCATGTTTGCTACTGAACCACACACATACAGACATAAATTATCAATTCACATTCAATTTTCATCTCAAAGAGATCAAATATGTCTAGCTTACCACAATTCAAGGAAATATTAAACAAGTACGTTGACTGGCGATGAGTTATGGCACAATTCCGATCTGCCTCTGTCCCAGGCTTTTATTAGAAATATATGAGCTGGTTCTCAACGCACTTGCTTCTTAGTAAGTTTATTTTCAAAAAGTGGCCCTGAACAGACGCTTCTAATTGACTATATCAAATGGTCTAGCCCAGCGGTTCCCAACCTGTGGTACGCGTACCCCTGGGGGTACGCGACAGGACGTTCAGGGGTACGCGAAAAAAATTGAGTAATGGCGGAAAAAAGATACATATGTCAACAGTGTAAAAGACAAGTCAAAAGTTGTGAAATTAATTCAACGCTATACTATACAACATGAACTGTGTGAAACAATCTCCGCCGTTTTTCTTGAGCGCCACTGGCGTGCTGTCTGCTTGGACTGGCGTGTGTGAAAATCTATAGCGTTTCGTATGACCACAATTCAATATTTTTACACAATAGTCTTCATTATGATGACTATGGGATTATAGTTGTGCCGTTGAATATTTCATCAAAAATATGACTTGTTTGATCTTCCACACTATCTATGAACGTCTAATGTCCCGGAAGTAATAGGTCGATTCTTGACCCAAATTTTACAAACGTGAGACAGTGAGACAGTATTTCTATATACAGTAGTTTTTGTCATTGTTTTAACTTAACTTAAAGTGATTAATTGTTCAATTCGTGTATTATCAGATATGGATCAGTGGTTGAAAACCGGCACAGTAAAAAAGCTGAAACATAATGTGGAATGGTACTTCTCAGGACACGCCTAAGACTTTGGTGCAGGATAGTGAAAAGACACGATCTTCAGTTTTACATAGAGCTAAAAAGAGAAAATACAGTGACGAATACATGAAGTATGGGTTTTCGTTTATAGGAGATGAGGACTGTGCTAAGTCCCACTGTGTAGTTTGTCGGGAAGTATTATCCAATGGTAGCATGAAACCTTCGTTACTCTTGCGGCATTTACAAACAAAACACCCCAGTTATGAAAACAAGGAACGCAATTTTTTTCAGCGCCTATCGGAAACAACAAATGTGACATCGTACTTGTACGTCAGCTAACAAAGATAACGAAAATGCGGTTGAAGCATCCTACCGTATTAGTTATCGTATTGCAAGATAAATGTGGTAAAGGTAAATCATACTATAAGAAAACACTGAGAATTTAATTTCTCCTTGTATAAAAGATGCCGTTGTGTGCATGCTCGGAGAGGAACATGTTCGCAAATTGAACGCTATCCCTCTTTCGAACAATACAATTTCTCAAAGAATGCAGGATATGTCTGACGATGTTGAAGCGACAATAATAAGTAGAATTAAAAATAGTAAATTCTTTGCTATTCAAGTTGACGAAAGCACAGATATTGCTAATTTCGCTGTTTTGCTTGTTATTGTGAGGTATTTGAAAAGCAATGAAGTTGAAGAAAACCTTTTGCTTTGTCATCCTCTGTCAGGGCTTACAAGAGGTGAGGATATATTTCATGCTATTGATTCTTATTTCAAAGAAAAGGACATTAATTGGTCTAATTGTTGTGGAATATGCACTGACGGAGCCAAGTCTATGTCAGGTCGCTACTCCGGTCTTCGCGCTCGTGTCATGAAGGTAGCCCCCAATATAACCCGGAGCCACTGCTGCATCCACAGGCAAAGCCTTGCATCTAACCGCCTCCCTGGTGAATTAAAAGTCGTTCTTGATGAAGCTGTGAAAGTGGTTAATTTTATAAAGTCAAAGTCCACAAACTCGAGGCTTTTCAAAGCACTGTGTGAAGAGATGAATAGTCTTCATTCTACCCTGCTCCTTCATACACAAGTAAGGTGGCTCTCTCGTGGTAAAGTCCTTACCCGGCTGTTCGAACTTAGACATGAAGTCCAACTTTTTTTTTTTAAGACCATCCTTTCCAACTTACTTCAAAGTTACACGACTGTGATTGGCTTCCGAGTCTTGCATACTTATCGGATATTTTCCTACAAATAAACAAACTAAATTTGGCACTTCAGAATAGCTCGGTAACGATCTTCAATGTTTCAGACAAAATTGAATCTATGATTAAAAAATTAGATTTTTAGAGGTCGTGTATTGAAAAAGGCCAGCCTGAGGTATTTGAAACTCTGCACAATTCCTATCTGAAAACGAGCTGCACCTCTCCCAGGAAATGAGCGAGAAAATAATTGAACACTTGAAAGGGCTAAAATCATCTTTCGAGAAGTACTTTCCGAAACCTGGAAAAGAGAACTACTGGATTGTAAATCCCTTTGAAGAAGAATATTTCCAAGCAGCCACATTATCAATCAACGAAAAAGAGAAGTTGATTGAACTTTCGACTGGTACTACTTTAATAGCTGAATTCAAAGGAACATTCCTTATTAACTTTTGAGGAGACATCAACAGAGAATATGAACAGCTGACCGACAAGGCGCTTAAGTTTCTGTTGCCATTTACAAATACTGAACTGGTGGAGAGGGCTTTCTCTTCTTATACCTTTATAAAAATAAATACCGTAGTAAACTGAATCTTCTTCTTCTTCCATCCTTAGCCATCAACCGGCAAAGCAGTATGTGGCCAGTACGCCTAGTGGCTTCTTAGGGCAACAACAAATTGATCAATCTATCGCTGTTTCCACCACGCCTAGTGGCGTCTTTGTGGAAACAAAAACAGACCAAACAATCTATCATTGTTTCCGTAATCAGATTGGTTGGCAAGCAGGTGATCAGCCCACTGTGCGAAGTTTTTACGGGATGGGGTAAACAGCCCCATGCCCAACCCTCCTTAGTCGCTTTTTACGACATGCGTGGTAGGGTGCAGTGTTACTATTCTTTGCTCCCCTTTCGGGCCCCGGTAACACACGGGTGAGTAAACTGAATGCAGGTCCATAATTGAGACTGTATCTTACATCACTTGAACCTGATTTCAAAAAAACTATGTGCCTCAAAACAAGCTCAAGGATCGCACTGAACATTTGTCATGGTCACGTGACATGTGTGTTATAAAAAGTGAATTCAACTTTTAACAATAACGTTTTTATTATTATTATTAATAAATTAAATGTGTTAATTCTTATTGTAACTTCTGATTTTTTTAATGTAAAAATATATGCACTGTTTGTTCACCTTTTTATTACATTGTTTTTTAATCCCGTGGTTGGCCCCTTTATTTCTGGTTATAATCTATAAATTTTGAATAACAGCAACTATATTAATTTCAAATATTTTGCTAATATTAGGGGTACAATTTATAGAAATGGGCTGCCAAGGGGTACGCAAGTGAAAAAAGGTTGGGAACCGCTGGTCTAGCCAATGAGACCATGTTTACAAAAGCCTTTGAAAAAATTTACCCTTCCTACCGTTTCCATTAACAACCCAAAATAGTATTTGCAGTCGACTAATCATGTTTCGCCTTACATATTACTCTAGCCAATCAAATCGGATCTAACGTGTTGGCCTCATTTCTCCTAAAGCAATGAGCAAACATGATCCTGTGCTGTCAGACAACACCACTATAGTATTTTGGTTATAATTTGTTAATTATTAGACTATTGGCATAACACCTAACATATTCTTTGTCAGCAAGTCCTAAGGCACCCAAATATCAAAGTTTAATGGGGCCAAGTGGCTTCGTTACAAATATGTATTATTCTCGGATAGTCGTGTATTTGTTTTTTTTTATTTATTGTTTTAGAACCGCCACCTGTTCTGCCTTTTCGACTGTTCTGTCAGTATAAAATCAGGATTTCAAACGTAAAACAGTATTGTGTCATGTTTCCTAATAAGCATTAAACATGTTTTCAAAACCTAACCGTGTATTGGTAGTGTTTTTTGTCACTGTTTATTTGAAAAAAAATCAGCCTGCATGCCTTTCGCGTGGGGTGGCATCGCGAGACGACGCGATAGCATTGCATGCGTTCCTCCGTACATCTCTCTCTCTCTCTTTTTTAAGCCCGTCTGTCTTTTAGTTTACGTAGTGCATAAAATGACATTAATGTAATATTAATCTGGGTCATTAAGCAGTGTGCGTATCTCAAGGTCGTATAAGAAATATAGTACCAGTTTTATTTTTTTGAAACGCGTTTAGTTGATGCAGTAGGCTTTACTAGCAAACGTGAAAGCGTTACAATATGCAGACGAAGTAGAAAAAGGGGGATCTCGAGTACAGTCATTATGGCGTTCTACAACGCAGGTGTACGCTATTGGGAAAAGCACTGGTCTTTTACCATTCTTCTTTCCTTCTAGTAATTTACTTCGTTAGGCTTTACATTTATTTTCTAATTTAGATATGTGGATTTAGAATTTTTCACGACAATGTCATAAAGCTGGATCTCGTATAGTGAAGGCGTCAACAATTCACTCCCTGTGGCAGTATCTGCTTGGGACTCAAAGCTGCTCACCTGTGGTATCATTTTCCGCATGCGCTGACAACACACGAAGTCACAGGTCATTCAGCAGCAGATTTCCAAAATATCACGAGTTCTTATTATATGCATGCCACCATAATCTGATTACGTTTAAAATTATGTCTAATTTACTGTATGAATGGTTTAGATTTTGTTTGTTTGTATGTTTTTTTTTCTTTTTTTTTTAATTTTTAAATTTATTTTAATTTTTATTTCTCCCTTTTTTTTTTTAAACATACTTAAATTTGATTATGACTGGATGTTACAAATATATGTTATTATTTTACCTTGATAATGTTGTATGCTTAAATAATGCTCAAAATACATGTGCTATTGAAAGGATACGGTATGTAAGATGACAGAGAGAAGAAGGGCAGAATGTAAGACGGGCCTGCGTGCCCAATTCTTAACCCTTTGAAAATAAAGTTTGTTCGTTCGTTCGTTTCTAAAGTCAATCTGGCTAAAATAAGGGATAGTGGATCGTGTTCTTAGATATCATACAAAAAGCGGCCGATGTCGATAGGGTTAGGATTACGGTTAGATTTAGGATTCCTAAACCTAACCCTTATCCCTTTTTACTGCGTTTCTGAATTCTTTTTTAAGGCTGTATCAAACAGTTGGCCAACTGTCCTTCACTTCAACCGTAAATCCATCCAGTACTTTATATCAGCGGTCGAGATTCCTTGCATTTTTTTTTTTTTTTTTTTTTCAATAAAACGGAGATCAATTACCACTGATGTACGACCTTTTAATAATACTTGTGTAAATTTGTGTTAGGTTTTTCCATCTACTACGATCATTAGGCCTATTTGAAATAATTCATCCCTCAAATAATGATTGAGCCTAATTCAAAGAAATGAAATCTTGTAGATAGGGTCAGAGGTCCTGGTAGTAGGCATAATGTTTTATGCAAGGAATGAATTCCTTAATTTAAAAATTAGCATAATAAATACAATTTTTTCATTGAAATAATGGTAGGGCTTTGCATTCTTAGAGCACACCAATTTACAACTACTAAGATATTTTGGCTTTTAAACATGGCAGTGTTTTATCTTCATTTTTATTACACCCTTTATATAAAATCCCAGCTTTTTCTGTCAGTGCGTAACGCTAAGGGATGCAACTTTGGTTGAAAGTTAGACATTAATTGTATTGTTTCCCTCATTTACGTACTCTCCCGAAAATAGTAACACTTACCGAAGAAGAATGCGCATATGACGGTGTGCACAAAAATATTTATAGAATGTGTGATCCCTATACAAACATTGGGATCCTCGCTGCTGCTACGTAGTTCGTGTACTGTGGTGATGCACAGTGGTTTTTAAAATACTTTTGAATAAGTAAAATTGCCGTTAGGTATTGGTGCTTTTGAATTTAATTCTCGTCTAATGACGGGCTTTTACACTAGTTATTATATTTAAGGCCTATGTATATCATCACCACAGTTATAGTTATAATCTGACATCTGTTATAAAGTTATTGATTTTCTGGTGAATTTTACAAAACTAACAGAAACATCACCATGTTATGAATGCTGTGATAACTTTCAGGGATATAAAACACATTTTAAATTATTTCCACTCACAGTATTTCTAATACACATGAAGAACAGCATGAGACTTTATTAGTATCTTTTATATCGCACTATTTCAAAAGTTATTTAATTAATATATGTCATTTATCGTTTTGAAACCGTATTGTGTAAGGTTTTTTGGGTTTTTTGTATTGGTTTTTACAGGTTTTTACTGTCCCGGTGTACAGGTTTTCGTTTCAGGAGGTTGACAGGTATGGTATTACATTATATGGTGAAGGCTCTAACACTTCACTCCCCTACGGAAATATCTGCTATGTGATTACCTTTATAACATTATATATACTCGTATATATATCTACACGAGGTAGCTTCAAAAAGTTCCCGGAATAGTCGACTCATGTCTGAATGAGTGATTATGTGATGGAGATTATAGTTTTATAAGTTTGTAGTGACCTTGAGGAAACGACATGGCTGATGTAACCTTCACATGTACTCTCGAACAGAAGTTACATAAGTTTGTTTGTGTGGTGTGCACGTAGCATCGTCGGAATTGAAAATGTCGTTGATTGAACAACGTACAAATGTCAAATTTTGTGTTTTGCTTGAGAAGTCACCCTCAGAGACAGTAACCTTGCTTAATAAAGCATATGGTGTTACCGCAATGAAGAAATCGCAAGTTTTTGAGTGGCACAAGCGTTTCCGTGAAGGTCGTGTTAGTGTCGATGATGATCCACGTAGCGGACGATCGCCTACATCGATAAACAATGAAGACTTAATGTAGAGAAAATAGCCTCAGAAGTTGGAATATCAGTTGGACATTGCCAAAGTATTCTCCACAATGAACTGCACATGCACCGTGTTTGTCAACACATGGTTCCCAAAATGTTACTTCCTGAACAGAAAGAAACTAGATTGACACTGACAGGAGACCTAATCACTGTGTCTGATCAAGATAGCAATTTTCTCAACAACATAATTACTGGAGATGAGACGTGGTGTTTTTTGTACGATCCTCAGACAAAACGTCAGTCCTCTGAATGGAAATCAGCCTCATCTCCCCGGACACAGAAATTTCGTTTGGACAAGAGCAAAGGAAAGGTTATGTTGTAAGTTTTTTTTTATTCCCAGGGTATTGTCTACCATAAATTCATTTCTGAAAGCCGGACGGTTAACAAGGAAATGTACGTTGATATCCTCCTTCGTCTAAGATATGCAATCAGAAGGAAACGCCCAGAAAAATGGAGAACAAACAGTTGGGTTCTGCTGCATGACAATGCGTAAGCACATCGATCCCTACTGGTGAAGCAGTACCTCGCATCGCACAATGTGACTGCCCTGGAACATCCTCCATTTTCTCCCGACCTGGCACCGTGAAAGACGCGATCCTCATTTATATGTTTGTGACTAAACATTTTTCAAATCCCTCTCCTCCTATCGTCACACTTCGTCACAAAATTTGACACCCCCCACCCCTCTTATTTTTTGCCACTGCGTGATGTCATATGTGGACGACCCCCTAACTGGTGTCGCTGTCATGAGCTCCAGTGGTCAAAATGACCCCTCAAATAGATCCCAGGTGTGACACGGTGAGCGTGTTAAACGTCACCATTATGTCCCCAATCCTTTTCTCGCTTTTGTCATTTCTGAGAAACAAAAAACTAAGGCTTCAGTGGTCATGGTATTAGTAGTATTAACTACTGCGAGTGACTTGCAAAAATTCAGCATAAAGGCTCTTTCCTCTTCTTCAATACCAGATCTGCAGGTATAGGCGATCATTTCTCTTCACAACTTCCTTCCGCAGATCTGTTTATCAACTCTGCTATTTAACTTCTCACCATGTTACAAAGCGTCCGATTCATAGAGGGGTTAGAGCGCTGGACTCTCGCTTCAAAGATTCCGGGTTCGAATCACGGTATCGTCACGCTCCAGTTTACCCAGCTGTAAATGGATATTTCTGACTCTGCTTTTGAGTTAGGGAAGGAAAAGGCAGCGAGGAAGGGAACTGGTCACACCCACATCTCTATGCTGAACCTGGTCTCTAACACTTGACTCCCCTATGTTAGTATCTACTATGGGATTACCTGTACTTTGACGTATTACTTACTTAGTCGTTCCCCTTCTACCGTGAGGTGTAGAGGTGCTTTGACGTATTACGATGTCAAAGTGTCCAGTACCCTATCTATATGTGGCAGTTCTAGGTATACTTGATCATGAGAGCGAATGCTGGGTGGAACAAACGACGTTTGATACGTTCTATCTCGGTTATTGTTCATCTTAATGGTAGTCCAATGTAGGCCTGTCTGCATTAATCTATTGACACTTGTACTGATGACGAAACACACTTCCACTGATAGTAAGCACTTGAGGACAGACTGATGACGATTAATGTCTTTATTAATGTCAAACGAACGTATCTTACAATAGGCGAACACTGTGCCTCAGTATCAAGTAGAATGGACTTCAAAATACTGTCTTACACTGACATTTCTGACTGGGCAGGAAGTTGTTCTGTTATACATCTGCCTACTGCTATATTTCTTAAGTTTGGCCGTTGTTCAAAAAGTCGATACGTTCTTCTTTATATATTTTCTACTATGTTCTTCTGGCTTAGATGTAGCATTCTGGCTCACCACCAGAGTTGGTAACTTAATCCATTAGCCATATAGAATGTTCGTGAATGACCCTAGTCTATGTCTGTACTGGACTAACACTGCCTGCACGTTGTTCTCGAATTATCTTCAGGATTGCAAACTAGTAATGATCTACATACCATTTTCTTGACGAGATGCTTGAACCAATATAACTTGACTGTAGCTCATTAACAACATACTGTTGTTTAGAAGAATCTTCTCTTATATTCTCTGCAAACTTCAGTCGGTACAACTATTGATGGTAGTACCCGAGCTGGTTTCTAACTTCTACATCACATATAGATGGCTGCTCCCGTTAGCTTACGCTTACCTTCACCGAGCAGGCTTACGAGCAAAGAGAACTTTTCACGTCTGCTCACTAGTTTTGTAACCCTATGTCACGTGATCAAGTCCTGCTATTCACTAATTACTAACATCGTTATCCTAATCTCAGTTATCTCCCTTCATGACATTCCTACCACATCTGTGTTGTCATCTTTCTTTTTATTTGTTTGTTAAACTTAAATCTTTTCTATTCTCATAATATATTCCAGCCTTTCTTTTCTCATGACAGGTCCAAAAACAAAAACAAAACTGGGATGACTTCATTCTAATATGCGTAATACGCTTTCTTTGCGCATTGGATTCTATCAGGACATCCACTTTACTCTATAAGTTAGCTGTTCATGGTATTGTTAACATTCTTCTGTAAAACCATATCTGTGTCCGGGGATTGTCCTGCATGTATACCATTTGTCCATGACTCACTTCCATGCGTTAGGATCGGCTTTTTATAACACTAAATAAAGTCTTTTTCTTACTTCAATTGACAAAGATGTGTTGTGTAAAACACTTTTGACTTAATTGAGCGCTGCATTTGCCAGCATTTAGGCTGGTGTCTTTTAAAAAAAAATTATAACAAAGGCGAGTTTTGTCTCACTATGGGGAAGCACTTCTCGCTTAACCTGTACGCAAAAACTGCAGTTTATATTAGGGATTATGTGTAAATAAAAACACCCTGTAGTCTGATAGTGGAGGATACACTATATCACCGCAATGGTTAATTGAAACTGATCCAGGTGAATATTTAAGGTTAGTTTATCCGCTATGCTTCATCGCCGCCTTACTCCGTTTGACCAATGGCAGAAGCCGTAATAAATTTATAACGTTTCAATCAAAAGATCAATAAATCACAAGAAATTAAGTCCAACACAAAAAATGTTTGAGTCTTGAACTCCAATGTCAAGTCAGTCTTATATGTATGGAGAATAACAAAAAAACCAAAAGTCTTGTTTGTCTTCTTCGTTCACCACCAGACGTCAACTTGAATATGTTCAAAGAAAGCAGTGGTCAGTTTGAGCTGTTGATATCTCTGTAGAGTTTCTCCAGGAATGGCATTGGTGCTGACCATATGCGCTTTCTCTCTTCCTCATATGTTGGACACCTTTGAAGCAGATGTTCAGCAGTCATTTTATCGGTGCAGCAGTTACACTCATTAGCAGTTCCTATCTTTACCTTGTTGAATAGATGGTATCCCAATCTGTTGTGACTTGTGCGAAGTCTGAAGATTACCACTTATTCACCTCTGCTGAGCTGGTAATATGCATCATTATTTGTGTGCCCTGGATGCTCTCCTTCCCACTTACTCCTGTATCTGCGCTTGATAAAACTTTTGGGCTCTTCATAAGTTATGCTTGTGTCAAGTTGAGGTAGCTTTCCCCCTTCCATTGCCAATCTGCCAGCCTCCTCATTTCCGGGGATGTTGCAGTGAGAAGGGATCCACTGTATCACAACTCTTTTGAATTTTACTGACACAGTTTGTTAAATGTTACTC
Source organism: Oreohelix idahoensis (assembly GCA_024509875.1). Lineage (NCBI taxonomy): Eukaryota > Metazoa > Mollusca > Gastropoda > Stylommatophora > Oreohelicidae > Oreohelix > Oreohelix idahoensis. The sequence continues at coordinate 168,852 of JAMPIV010017171.1, read as the reverse complement.
TTAGGTCATCCGGGTCGGCTTTATTTTGATTCTTCAATAAAAACAAACAAGAATTTACATACTTTCATAAATGGGCACTTGCGTAAAACAGACTGATTAAAACTGTATGACAAGATAAACAATGTAGAACTGATGACAAGAACCAGACAGGTGTCAGCGGAACAGAAGATGACAACAAAACCCTGGCAATGGATACGATATACGTTGACAAACAACAAAAAAACCAAAAGAACTGTTGACAACATTATATTCCTTGTTCTGGAATCTCCAGGGAAAGAGATGCAGAGGTAGATCCAAAAAACCCATGGGGAAGAGAATGGAGACAGAAGTGGAAGTGATGGGAAAGACATGGAAAGAACTTGAGCACGTGACAGGAAGATTTGACATATATTTGTTGAAGGGCTATGCCACTGGGGAGCTAAAGGGTATTGAGTTATAGTAGTAGCGTACTTCTCCGTCTTTCCATTCATGAAATATAAGCGGAGCCGGACTTCGGGGTTTTTCAAAGTAGTGCGAAGTCTCATGATGGTGTCCACTGTGACTTAAACAAATAAATTTTTGCCTTTGAAATTTTATGTTTCATTTTTTATGTTCGTTTAGAGTTGGAGTTTTTATTATTTCTAATACATTTTAGCACGTCCCCCAAACCGGCGCCCGATATGGTAGCAACTGCCTACACCGCCCCAGAACCGTTGAATATAAGAACAGATCAAAATACTCTATTGCCGGATTGATGTATTGCTCACAGCTTCGATCTGTCTGCTAAGCCGTTGATGAAAATAGGGACTGATTTATTGTATTGTTTCGTAATCAAAATGGGCTTTGGGTTGCAGATTTTATTGTGTTTATGGCGCTGTTATGTTTTTGTTCTTTTGTTTATGTCTTCAAATGTGCGTTTTTGTTTTTCTTTTGTGAGCTACGCTGTCTCAAGAACAGAATATTCCATGGCAACGAAAATACACTCAGCATTCAGGGGAGAGAAAAAAAAACTGTTATGTGCCGCCGGTTTTTATCTAATAAAAGAGTTATCCCGTGTCACACTGAGCTAATATTACCACAGGAAGACGAATAGTAGAGACAAAGATTACTACAGTCATAGTAACTGCTGTCGGCGTCACCGTTTTGGGGGTCCTAAGTCGACATTTAGTAAACACCCCACTCCCCCCCCTCCCGACTCATACACTGTACCATAAAAAAACAAAACAACAAAACTACAACATATATATATATACATTAAATTAATTATCAACTAAATAGGTTTCTGAAATTTATTGTGATAAAGATAAATGAAATTGATGGAATCTACCTAACTGCTTACCTGATGAAATATTTCTTTGAAGATTATTAGATATTTCAGTTTGTTTGCCCGTGTGATAAAAATTGCAAAATCCTATTCTCTCTTCTTCTTCTTCCGTCCTTAGCCAAAGACCGACCAAGCAGTCAGAGGCCATCACGCCTTGTGGCGTCTTAAGGGCAACAGCAGATTGATTTTCTCTGTTGTAGTTTCCCATCACGCCTAGCGGCGTCTTTAGGGCAACAACAAATAGATCCATCTGCCGTTGTTTCCGTAATCGGTGTGACAAGCCAACGGGTGATCAGCCCATTGGGCAAAATCCTATTATTTACTGTTTTATTCCACATTAAAGCCTTCAGTTTAAATAACTTTTCCTACCTTAAATTTGTACTTTGTCGTAATAAAATTCTTTTCTTTTCTTTGTCAAGTCCTAGATTTATAATCATCATATTTCATTTCCGGTCCTTACGAATCATAGTACCACCAGTGCAGACGGCCCTCTTGTAGGAAGCCTGTACCAAGCATTTATATTCTCTTGACGCTCTGGTTTCTATGGCAACTTCTTTTACATGATTACGTTTCCAGTGTCATGCCCAACCTCATATTTATCGCCTTGTACGACATGCCTGAGGGTGCAGTAATCCTATTCTTTCGTTGTCTCTTCATGGGCCCCCGGGAGCTAGACGGGGCCCCCAGTTTAGAGGTTTTTGTCAATTGACGGCAATTATTTCCTATTTTGTCCCATGTCGGCCGGCGTGATGCTGACCACATCACCCCTAGTGTGCCGATGGTCAAGAAAAAATGGCCCTATGATGGTAGTGATGATGGTGATGGTAATGATGATGGTGCTGGTAGTGATGATGGTGATGGTAGTAGTATGTCATGGAGGAACCGAGGCGGTTCAGGCGGAGGGGCATGACTTTTATATAGCAAAATACTCGATCGATTTCAGGCGGAGGTGCATGACTTTTTATATAGCGATATATTTTAGCTGGGGTGACGAGTAGCTTGCGTCCTAGATGGTTATGTGTTACAGTGTGTGTTGGTGTGTTGATTATGTATGTTATACGTACATATTACAACATTTAGTTATACATTACACACAATATTGAGACAACAGTTATACGATATATATTTACAATAGAAAGATGATATTTATGTTACAACAGGAAGACGATATATTTACAACAGTTAGATATATATTACAACAGTTATATAGACATAGATAACAAAGATGTTAGTTAATATAGTTTTATTTTATATTCAATAGTGAAGACTATTTATGTTATACATATATTTATTTTACAACATAGATACAAAGGTTTATAAATAGAAGTATATAGTTAACGAACTCTTTTAAAAGAATATTTGAGTTAAAAAGGAAAATATAAAAATAGATAACGGCGGCTAGGTTACTAAGGGGGTTGTTTAAGGGAGCGGGGTATTGTTTTTTTGGCTGGCGGTGGTGACTCATGGGTGTATGGTGGGGTGTAGCTGGTGGTTGTGTGTATGACTCAGGAGTGAGGTGTTAGATAGGAGTATATAGTTAAGGATCTCTTTTGGTTAGGGGGATTTTTGTGTGATGTTGGGTGTGTTATATATATATATATATATATATATATATATATATATATATATATATATATATATATATATATATATATATAAAATCGGTAATGACGGAAAAATAAAAAATCGATAATTAGTAGGTTACTAAAGGGGTTTTTGAAGCGAGTGGAGGTATTTGTCCTGGCGAGGGTGACGATGTATAGTGGGGTATAGGTTAGGGGGGATTTTTGTGTGATGTTGGGTATGTTATTTAGACATATATATATATATATATATATATATATATATATATATATATATATATATATATATATATATATATATATTTATATATTTATATATTTATATATTTATATTTATATTTATATTTATATAAAAAATCGATAATGACGGAAAATATAAAAAATCGATAATGTTGGCTTAGGTTACTAAGGGGTGTTTTGAAGCGAGTGGAGGATTTTTTGTGCTGGCGAGGGTGATGATCTATAGCGGGTGTAGGTTAGGGGGATTTTTTTGTGTGTGTGTTGTGATATGGTTTTGGGGGTGGAAGAGAGATATTTTAGATGTTGAGGGGAGATGTGGTGTTGTTGTCAGGATGCACCTGTGATGTGTTATTTAGACATATATATATATATATATATATATATATATATATATATATATATATATATATATATATATATATATATATATATATATATATATATATATATATATATATATATATATATATATATATATATATATATGTCTAAATAACACATCACAGGTGCATCCTGACAACAACACCACATCTCCCCTCAACATCTAAAATATCTCTCTTCCACCCCCAAAACCATATCACAACACACACACACAAAAATCCCCCTAACCTACACCCGCTATAGAGCATCACCCTCGCCAGCACACAAAAAATCCTCCACTCGCTTCAAAAAACCCCTTAGTAACCTACTAATTATTGATTTTTATATTTATATATATATATATATATAAGATAACAAATCGATAATGACGGAAAATATTTTAAAAAATCGATAATTAGTAGGTTACTAAGTGGGTTTTTGAAGCGAGTGGAGGTTTTTTGTCCTGGCGAGGGTGACGATGTATAGATGTAATGTAGCAGGCGGGTGTAGGTTGGGGGATTTTTTGTGTGTTATGTTCTTTTGCTCTTGTATTATTATTTTATTATACATAAACTTGTTTCCGATAGTCTATATTTAGCGCTGACGTCACCCACCCTAACCGACTACAAACAGTATGACTCATTCATCGATTACATTTGATGTTTTCCTCGCGAGCGCAGACCATCGATCGAGTTTAACAACGAGTGGTAAAAAGCACGTGCGTGTTGGGTTTTCTTAAAATGGTTAAAACTGACCTCGATATTGTCCCGCTTACAACCTGTAACACTAAGGAGTATCTAGTTGGTGCCATAATTTAGTCTGCCTGTGACATATATCTCTACGACTGTGTTCAATAAAACTGTCTATTTGGCCTTGTCCAACCTGGCCTTTGATATTATTTTTTATGTTGGAAACCTCGACTGTGTACGGGTTTTTACATAACACTAGCTGGATATTGGGGTGAGTAGATTTTATTACTCGAGGCTAGACCTAGTCAAGTCTCTAACACTTCACTCCCACTTTTCGCTGCTGGCTCTGGTCATGTCTCCAACACTTCACTCCCACCTCTCGATGCTAAACCTAGTATAGTTTCTAACACTCCCCTTCCACCTCTAGTTGCTGGTCCTAGTCATGTCTCTAACACTTAACTCCCTTTGGGTTTGTGTTGGGTACATAGTGGTATGGTTTTGGGAGTGTATATACCTAGGTATCTGTATTCGTGTGCATAGTGGAAGAGAGATATTTTAGATGTTGAGGGGTGCTGTGGTGAGATTGTCGGGCTGCAGCTGTCTCTTGATGTAGAAATAAGACAGAGAGTTGCGGTGTTGTTCATGTGTGTAGATGGCGGATTGGTACCACAGGCAAAAATTATGCCTTTGTAAAATGGAACAATATAAAACAACAAAAGTGTGATTTAAATTATGCTAAGAAAATTGCGAGATATGAAAATCATAGTACAGAAGTATGAAATGACTATATGAAAATTGTGCTGTAAAGTATGACATGGAAATGTGAAAACAGTGGTACAAAAGTTATGAAATGGAGACATGAAAACTCTGATACCAAAATTATGAAATATGAAAACTGTGATACCAAAAATATGAAATGAAAGTGTGAGTGTTGTGATGCAAAAAAATTATGAATTGGAGGTGTGAGTGTTGTGATACCAAAATTAAGAAATGGAAATATGAACATTATGAGACCAAAATTATGAGATATAAAAACTGTGATACAAACTTATGAAATATGAAAACTGTGATACCAAAATTAAGAAATGGAAATACGAAAATCAGATGTCGCCCGTGTGAAAAAGTGAAACCTTAAGTCACAGTGGTTCGAACACAATAACGAAGGAATGTTTCTTTTATAAATATCTACTATTGCTCGATTGTGTTTTGAATTTGTGACGTGAACAGAAATTCACACACGATGTTTTGCTCGGGTCATCGATCTGGTTCCAAAACAAGGGAGGGTAAAGGCTCGTGTTTGAACTTTATTAAAAATGAATTTTACTAAAATTTGAAAATTGCAGGGCAAAACGTAGATACCCGTTTGATAACTGGAACAAATACTTAGTTACATTTATTTAATGTACTACATCTCCGTGGTCGCCGCATGTATGAATCGCTTGGGAGACAATATAAAACCTATCATCAGATGTCACCCGTATGAAAAAACTGAAAACTTAAGTCGCGGGGATTCAAACACACGAACGAAGGACTGTTTCTTTTATAAATTTCTACTATTGATCGACTGTGTTTTGACTTTGTGACGTGAACAGAATTTACGCACGATGTTTTGCGCGGGCCATCGATCTGGTTCCAAAACAAGGGAGGGTAAAAGCACGTTCGTGTTGGGTTTTATTAAAAATGAATGAAACTGGCCTCGCCATTGTTCCAGTTACAGACTACAACAATAAGGAGTATCTAGTTGGTACCATAAGCTAGTCTGCCTGTGACATGTATCTCTACGGTTGTGTTCAATAAAACTGTCTATTTGGCCTTGTCCAGCATTTGACATTATTTTTTATGTTGGAGACTACGGCTGTGTGCAGGGTCACTTACATAGCACTAGATGGTCATTGGGGTGAATAGATTTAAATTACACTCACACGCAGTTATTTTATTCAAGAACGTGAGAATCCCTGCTAACAAAACTCACAATTCTAGTTGTAATATCACGAGAACCACCGTTACTCACTTAAAATTACATAACGATAACGGTTTCTGACCATTGTGGAACAAAACCGCGCGCGCGAGTTCTGAAATTATCGAACACGCATGCGCACTGCACATGTGAGAGACAATTCTGTTTTTGATATAATCTAAGACAGAAGGTTTTGGAACAAATCGGTTGTTATATTCGTGTAAAAGGGTACAAGCACAACTCCTTCCAATAAAAATGTTAAAGCTACTTCTAAATCAGCTTGGTGTTTGTAACAAGACTACAACTCATCCACATAGACAACACCGTTCTGATGAGATCACTTTTGGACAGTGTCCTTATACCTAAACTTGCATGAAATACACAAAAAGAAAAAAAAAATTCACATCGACAACGCGTCAAGTATCGCTTAGTTTTTCCAATAATCACGCCCTGACTAGCGCGAAACAAGTCTGAACACGTTTCAAAAACCAGATTAAACTGGTATTCCTTGATATAACTAGACACTTGGAAGACCAAGGCCCAGACACTCACGTTCATACTTTACTGAAGCGGTGGTGTGATAACGACAGATACTTACACCTCACTTAAGATGACTTGCCCTGTTCCCACATCTATGCTGTCTAAATATGATATGTATAAATATCGTGTGTATACGTATTAATACATGTTGTAAAATACATATTGTATAAATATTGTATAAAAAGACAACACAATTCCGAGTCATACACAATACAACAACACAAGAATATCTACACAAAAATGGTATAGCCAAGTCTCTAACACTTCACCCTCACCTCTTCCTGCTGGCCCTGCTATAGTGACGTCTATAACACTTCACCCCCACCTCTTGATGGTGACCCTAGTAAAGTCTCTAACACTGCACTCCACCTCTTCATGGTGAACCTAGTATAACCATGTCTCTAACACTTCACTCCCGCCGGCCGATGTCTTTAATCTACCACCGAAAAAACAGAGACCTACACACACACAAAAATGGTATGGTCAAGTCTCTAACACTACACTCCCACCTCTAGGCGTTGACCCAAGTATAGTGACACGTCTCTTTCACTCCCACCTCTAGATGTTGGTCCTAGTATAGACAGGTCTCTAACACTTCACTCCACCTCTCAATACTGGCCCTAGAATAGTGACGTCTCTAACACTTCACTCCCCCTCTTCATGCTAGACCTAGTATAGGCAAGTCTCTAACACTCACTCTCACCTCTCGATGGTGGTACACCCGCCTGTTACAACCCAACATACACACACAACCACACCCGCACATGCCCACATCCACACACAGACACATAACCACGCACGCGAGCGCCCACACACACACACACACAAACACATAATCTACCACCGAAGAAGATGAAGAAACCTACCAAGCGGCTGAGACTAGTGTTTTAACTTGACATTATTTTAAAAGAATTAAATAACTCTACCCAACCTGTTAACTACAACGCTAGACATTTACAAGCTGTAGTTACCAACGTGTGTGGTCTCTACGCCATTTATTTCATCTGATCAAACCTCGCGGTGGTACTACGCAGCGCGTCCTACTGCCCTTTTCGGCTAGACAACACGCCATCGATCGATTAGTTATTCGATTAGTCAGACCCTGGCTAGCACACCACAAGACTGTTTTTCCTTCATAAACGATGGCGTGATAACGACAGACACTCACCTTGTTGAAGATGCTTACACGAAAAAGAAGTGACTACACCCGCACCCACCAACTGGGTGTATATGAAAGAGAACTCCAAGTAACCTGAACCGACTGAGAGCTCCTAGGCGTATACGAAAAAGAAGTGCGGTTATACGTCACCCATAGATCAACTAGCTTTGTCAATAAATATATAAAATGTATCTAGTGTTTTATATTTCTATATATGTATAACTAAATATCGTCTACATATTGTAAATATATATCGTATAACTGTCTGTAATATGTACGTATAACTGTTTGTAAAATAATCAACACACAACACATAACACAATAACAAAATGCCCACCATTATTGAACTTATATATTACTATATAACAAGACCTCTCCTCCTCCACGCTCCTCCACCACATTTTCCTTATATAAAAATCACGTGCCTGCAGACTGTATAAACAAACACACCAACACACAAAAATCCCCCCTAACCTATCCCCGCCCGCTACATTACACCCATGAGTCATCACCGCCAGCACACAAAAAACAATACCCGCTTCAAAAACCCCTCTTAGTAACCTAAGCCAACATTATCGATCTTTTATATTTTCCGTCATTATCGATTTTGTTATATTTTATATATGTATATGTATATATGTATGTATATATGTCTAAATAACACATCACAGGTGCATCCTGACAACGTCACCACATCTCCCCTCAACATCTAAAATATCTCTCTTCCACCCCCAAAACCATATCACAACACACACACACACAAAAATCCCCCTAACCTACACCCGCTATAGAGCATCACCCTCGCCAGCACCAAAAAACCTCCACTCGCTTCAAAAAACCCCTTAGTAACCTACTAATTATCGATTTTTTATATTTTCCGTCATTATCGATTTTTTATAATATATATATATATATATATATATATATATATATATATATATATAACACACCCAACATCACACAAATATCCCCCCTAACCTATACCCCACTATACATTGTCACCCTCGCCAGGACAAAATACCTCCACTCGCTTCAAAAACCCCCTTAGTAACCTACTAGTTATCGATTTTTTATTTTTCCGTTATTATCGATTATATATATATATATATATATATATATATATATATATATATATATATATATATATATATATATATATATATATATATATATATATATATATATATATATATATATATATATATATATATATATATATATATATATATATATATATATATATATATATATATAACACACCCAACATCACACAAAAATCTCCCTAACCAAAAGAGATCCTTAACTATATACTTCTATCTAACACCTCACTACTGAGTCATACACACAACCACCAGCTACACCCCACCATACACCCATGAGTCATCACCGCCAGCCAAAAAACAATACCCCGCTCCCTTAAACAACCCCCTTAGTAACCTAAGCCGTCATTATCTATTTTTATATTTTCCTCTTTAACTCAAATATTCTTTTAAAATAGTTCGTTAACTATATACTTCTATTTATAAACCTTTGTATCTATGTTGTAAAATAAATATATACCTGTCACAAAAAGTAGGGGATATTGAATTTACAAGTTATCCAAAGACAATGTATTTCAAATAAGTTCATTTATTCCTTCGTACAAGTAAACTTGAGCATCATAACAAGACATTTGCGGTATAAGAAGTGTTATGGCTTTACTCACATGATTTTAGTCGCACTGGCAACCAAGGCGGGGTAGGTACTTCATTTTCACAAAAATATTTTTCAAATATTTTTAAAAACGTGTAGGGCCCCCGTTTGCCGCTAAACGTGCATTGCAACGACGTCTCATACTGCAAATAAGCCTTCTGATGTTGTTTTGAGGAATTCTCTGCCACTCCTGCTGAAGGGCCTGGGCTAACTGCTGAAGAGTCTGTGGAGCGGCTGGACGTTGTTGGACGCATCTATTCAGGAGGTCCCACAAATGCTCAATAGGAGACAAGTCGGGGGACATCGGCGGCCATGGTAACGTCCGGATATGCTGCATCTGAAGGTGATCTTGGACGACGCGAGCACGGTGAGGACGTGCATTGTCATCCTAGAAGATGAAATCTGGTCCGTGCCGTTGAGCAAATGGCACAACGATAGGCTCGATGATGATGTCACGGTAGTAGAGCCCTGTGATATTGACCTGGCATATGTGAAGGTCGGTACTGTCATTCATACAGATGCCTGCCCACACCATTACACTGCCACCTCCATAACGGTAGTGTGCAACAGTTGCAGGAGGCTGGTAACGCTCACCTCGCCGTCGCCAGACACGTATTCGACGATCATAAAATTCCAAAACGAAACGGGACTCATCAGAAAACATCACTGATGCCCACTGTTGATTGGTCCACCGATGATGACGTTGGCACCAATCGATTCTTGCTCGCCTGTGTTGTGGTGACATGGGCAAAGCTACAAACGGTCTGCGTGAGGCCAGTTGCACTTGGTGCAAACGGTTTCGTACTGTCTGAGTTGAGACCCGGATCCCAGTGGTCTGTTGAAGGTGTTGCTGAAGTTGAGTAGCATTTAGAGTCCGAGTTCTGAGGGCCTGAGTAACAAGAAGTTGATCTTGGCGGCGTGTAGTGACTCTTTGGCGGCCAGTCCGAGGCAGATCAGCCACTGTGTGGAAATTTTGATACCTGTTCCACAGTCTGCTGACAACTGACTGTGAAACATTGAGGTTCCGAGCAACATCCACTTACCAACTTCCGGTTTGCAACATGCCTATGCCTATCCATCTCTGCTGTTCTGTCAAACGTTATATGACGAAGAAAAGAAATTTTATCTGGTGCAGAATCTTTTTATACCTGTCCATGGTGAGTAGTGTTCATCAAACCCGAGATACACGCATTTTTGTGAAAAAGAATAATGTGTGAACTTTACGGATGGGCCCCACCTCTGTTCTTGGGATTGGCTTACTCATCACGAGTCACCAGGTCAACATGATATTGCACGTTAGAGTGGAGAAGAGCGTGCTCGATATGTCCATACAACCATTAAAATACGAAATCCACTCTTTTGTAAAATAATACATACCATCTTAAAATATCCCCTATTTTTTGTGACAGGTATATGTATAACATAAATAGTCTTCACTATTGAATATAAAATAAAACTATATTAACTAACATCTTTGTTATCTATGTCTATATAACTGTTGTAATATATATATCTAACTGCTGTAAATATATCGTCTTCCTGTTGTAACATAAATATCATCTTTCTATTGTAAATATATATCGTATAACTGTTGTCTCAATATTGTGTGTAATGTATAACTAAATGTTGTAATATGTACGTATAACATTTATAATCAACACACATCAACACACGCTGTAACACATAACCTTCCAGGACGCAAGCTACTCGTCACCCCAGCTAAAATATATCGCTATATAAAAAGTCATGCACCTCCGCCTGAAATTCCTCCGCCTGAAATCGATCGAGTATTTTGCTATATAAAAGTCATGCCCCTCCGCCTGAATTCGCCTCGGTTCCTCCATGACATACTACTGATGGTAATGATGATGGCGATGGTAATAATGATGGTGATGGTAATGATGATGGTGATGGCGGTGATGATGGTGATGGTAGTGATGATGGTGATGGTAAAGATGATGGTGATGGCGGTGATGATGGTGATGGTAATGGTGATGGTGATATTGATGGCGGGGATGATAGTGATGGTAGTGATGATGGTGATGGTAGTGATAATGGTGATGGTAATAATAATGGTGATGGTAATGATGATGGTGATGGTAATGATGAAAATAATGGCGGTGATGATGGTGATGGTAGTGATGATGGTGATGGTAATGATGATGGGATGGTAGTAATGATAGTGATAGTAATGATGATGGTGATGGCAGTGATGATGGTAATGGTAGTGACGATGGTGACGGTAGTGATGATGGTGATGGTAATGATGATGGTGATGGTAATGATGATGGTGATGGTAATGATGATGGTGATGGTAATGATGATGGTGATGGTAATGATGATGGTGATGGTAATGATGATGGTGATGGTAATGATGATGGTGATTTTAGTGATGATGGTGATGGTAGTTTGTTGGGGATGGTAATGATGATGGTGATGGTAATGATGATGGTGATGGTAATGATGATGGTGATGGTAATGATGATGGTGATGGTAATGATGATGGTGATGGTAATGATGATGGTGATGGTAATGATGATGGTGATGGTAATGATGATGGTGATGGTAATGATGATGGTAATGGTAGTGATGATGGTGATGGTAATGATAATGGTAATGAGGTAGTGATGGTAGTGATGATGGTGATGTCGGTGATGATGGTGATGGTAGTGATGATGGTGATGGCAATGATGATGGTGATGGTTATGATGATGGTGATGGTAGTGATGATGGTGATGGTAGTGATGATGGTGATGGCAGTGATGGTGGTGATGGTAATGATGATGGTGATGGCGGTGATGATGGTGAGGGTAATGATGATGGTGATGGCGGTGATGATGGTGATGATGGTGATGCCGGTGATGATGGTGATGGCGGTGATGATCGTGATGTTAATGATAATGGTGATGGTAATGATGATGGTGATGATGATGGTGATGCTAATGATGATGGTGATGGTAATTATGATGGTGATGCTAATGATAATGATGATGGTGATGATGATGGTAATGATGATGGTGAAGCTAATGAAATAATTACCATTATCATCACCATCAATATTACCATCATCATGATGGTAATGATGATGGTGATGATGATGATAATGGTGATGCTAATGATAATAATGATGGTGATGATAATGGGGATGATGATGATGGTGATGCTGATGGTAATGATGATGGTAATGATGATGGTGATGCTAATGGTAATGATGATGTAATGATGATGGTAATGATGATGGTGATGCTAATGATAATGATGATGGTAATGATGATGGTGCTGCTAATGATAATGATGATGGTAATGATGCTGTAATGGTGATGATGATGATGATGAGGAGGAGGAGGATTTTCTATTTTATGTAACTTGGTATCCACAGTTGGCAGTTTCAGAGCTAACTGCATATAACAAAATACTTTTAAGGATATTAACTTTGAACTGCTTAATACCTGAATTTGCTCAATAGTCAGTTAATTTTTCGTTGTCTGACGTTAAATGGTGAGGAAAGATATTACGTACCATCCTGGCCTGGCTTGTCGGCCTAAAAGGTCTGTGCCAGATAAGTGGGCCGGCTTCGATAGCAATGGGCTTCAATTTTAATGGTATTTTATGTCCGTGCGTTGGCTACTACACTTATGTTCTCTATACATGGTATTATTTTGTCCGCATACTGTCGGGCCGCAGGTTATATTTGATTTTAAATACAGGTACATACATCCTCCTTGTGCCATACCATAGCGTTAGAAAGATTGGTTTTCGGAAACAATAATATTCTGATGGGGTAAACAGAAACAAAACGAAGATGCTAAGGAACTACAGGAAAAAAAGAAAGATGATAAGGCGTCCACAGAAACAAAGAAATAGATGTTAAGGAGTCAACAGAAAAAAAATACATGTTAAGGCCTCAACAGAAACAAATAAAAGATGTTAAGGCGTCTTCAAAAACAAAAAAATAGATGTTAAGGCGTCAACAGAAACAAATAAAAGATGTTAAGGCGTCAACAGAAACAAATAAAAGATGTTAAGGTATCTACAGAAACAAAAAAAAAAAATAGATGTTAAGGCGTCAACAGAAACAAAAAAATAGATGTTAAGGCGTCAACAGAAAAAAATAGATGTTAAGGTGTCAACAGAAACAAATAAAAGATGTTAAGGCGTCAATAGAAACAAATAAAAGATGTTAAGGCGTCTACAGGAACAAAAAAAAAAGATGTTAAGGCGTCTACAGAAACAAAACGAAGATACTAAACCGTCGTGCTAGAAATTTACGCAACGAGATAGATAATAGTCAATGAGAGGTAACCGGTTTTAATAGAGAATAATAATAACTGAATAGTCGGATTTTGCCATCAATGGTACCTATACCTTGTAGTGGTATGGCAGCTTGTGTACCCTTACAATCCCCAGAGCTATGCCAGTGGGAGTTTTACTCCTGGTATGTTCAACCAAGCTGGACTGGTCTGCGTGGGTAGGGGTCAGATAAAAGCTGGTACCCTGGTCATCCAGGTTGGGGGTTTTAGCACAGGGCCGACACCCCTGTCTATGTAAAAAAAAATCGCACATGTTACGGAAAAGGCAACAAATGGAAAATCTTTGATGCGGGACGGGCATCCGGAATCTCAGGCTCGTATGACTGCCAGTGGTGAAAGCCGAAAGGAAGCCATTGGCATGAAAACGGATGCCCTGACCGCAAAACACGAAAGAAACCAGAATTAGATTTTGGAACGTCAGAACTATGAATGAGGCAGGAAAGCTGAGATAAATCACAGCAGAGATGAGGAACTACAAATTACATATCCTGGGAATAAGCGAGAGCAGATGGACAGGAACGGGGAGAATAAAAACAGCTACAGGGGAAACATTACTTTATTCTGGTAGAGAGGATGGTCGGCACAACGAAGGTGTAGCCATTATCCTGAAGAAAGGAATGGAACGGTCTTTACTGGAATGGAAACCCATCAACAACAGACTGATAAGAACAAGACTGAGAGGGAGATTCACCAACACCACAATTATACAATGCTACGCACCAACAAACGACAGCGATGAAGAGATCTAGGACGAGTTATATCAACAGGTATAAAAGGAAATGGAAACTGCACCCAGGTGCAATCTTATTATAGTAATGGGAGACCTAAATGCGAAAGTTGGAACACACAATAATTATAACGAAAGAGTAATAGGGAAATGCGGCCGTCGAACAGTAAATGAGAATGGGGACAAATTAATAAACTTCTGCATTATTAACAACCTGGTCATTGGAGGAACACTTTTTCCACACAAAGAAGTGCACAAGTTAACATGGGAATCACCAAACGGACGAGACAAAAACCAGATAGATCACATAATGATCAATGGCAGATGGAGACATGCACTACAAGACGTGAACGTAAGAAGAGGCGCAGATGTGGGAAGTGATCATCACCTAGTAGTAGCAAGACTGAAGGTGAAACTCAGAGCTGCTGGACCAGTTGCAGTCAAACAGTAAAGATATAACATCACGAAACGTAAGGACCCCTCACCAGACAAGCTTTCGTGGTCGACGTAAAGAGACGATATCAGATTACCAAAAGCCAGAAAAGAACAGAGACCGATGATGTCGACCAGAAATTCAACACCATCTCAACAATATACGAGGAAAGCAGCAAGTCACGCTTAGGGATTCCAGGAAAGAAAGAGCCAAGACTGGATAACACCAGAAACGATAAACACCATAGCGAAGAGAAAGGAAATGAAAAGAAAGAAAACAGAAGCTAAGTCTCCCAGGTTAAAGGCAATATATAGTGAACAGTACAGTCAGCTGGACAAGGAAGTAACGTCAAACCCGTGCTAACAAAAGGACACTTCTGGATGACCATGCAAGACAAGCAGAAGAGGCAGCACTGAGAAATGAACAAAGCACAGTTTATAAAATAACTAAAACTATCAGTGGAAAACGAGGTGCAAACAACATAACGTTAGTAATAGACAAGCAAGGAAATCTCATCACCACAGCACTGGGGCTGGAAACAAGATGGGCAGAGCACTTCAGTGAAACACTGAATAAGGAACCACCAGAGATTCAGCTGAATGTTCCTGAGGCTGAAAGTGACTTAGACGTAAATACTGACATTCCACGAAAAGAAGAAATCATCACAGCAATCAAAGGGTTAAAAAATGGAAAAGCGCCTGGTCACGACAATCTAAATGCTGAGTTATTCTAGGTAGACCCTGAACTAGCAGCAGAACTATTAGAACCACTATTTGCACAAGTCTGGGAAACTGAGACAACACCAACAGAGTGGAGTAAAGGAATAATTGTCAAATTGCCCAAGAAGCGCAACTTTGCAGGCTGCAACAACTGGAGAGGAATTACTCTCCTCTCAGTCCCCAGCAAAATACTAGGCAGGATAATCATCCAGAGAATTTCGAAAGCAGTTGACCATAAGCTGAGGAAAGAACAAGCGGGCTTTAGAAAGAACAGAAGATGTGCAGATCATATATTCACCCTCAGGAACATCATAGAGCAGTGCTCAGAATGGCAGAGACAGCTATACATTAACTTTGTTGATTTTGAAAAGGCTTTCGACAGCATACACAGGGACAGCCTATGGAAAATACTGAGGGCTTATGGAATTCCCAGCCGCATAGTTTCCATCATAAAAAGCCTCTTTTCTAACTTAACATGCAGTGTTGGATTGAGTAATGTAACTTTCGAAGTGAAAACAGGAGTACGACATGGATGCCCCTTATCAACAACATTATTTTTGACAGCCATAGATTGGGTGATGCGCCAGACAACAGAGAGCAGTCCAAGAGGAATTAGATGGACAACGTTTTCTACACTGGAAGACCTGGAATACGCAGAAGACATTGCACTACTCGCGCATTCACATCAACACATTCAAGAAAAAACCGATAGACTGAATAAGTATGGCCAGTAGGTTGGCCTGAACATCAATCTGAAGAAGACAGAGGTCATTGTCGTACATTTTTCGATAGGTAGAGAGAGATATTTGGTCCCGTCTGAGTAGAGCAGAAGGTGGGGGTATATGAGAAAGAAAGGTGTTAGAATAGATTCCACGAGTGAATAGATTAAGGTGAAGATCTGTTTCTGGAATGAGTGGTTTTTCAAGTCCAGCCTATCTATACGACTATCTTTAGTATAAGACGATCTGTCAAACCTCCCTATAAGTATAATTATAAGTTTACTACTCACACACACAATTATGTGACAACAAGACACACAAACGTCAAAAGACTATGGTAAATGGATAGGGGTCTGACCAACACGCAAGTTAATTTCTTGTTTAGTTTATTATCACTTAAACTTTACAACATCAAACATATATAAAGCAATATAATCATGTTTACAGACATAGGAAAATAACCCAATAAGTGCCCTCCCCCCTTGTTGAGAAAAAGGATCCCAAAAGAAGTTAATAACCCAAAAGGTCAAAGATTAACACTAGGTTATAGAATAGACAGTAAAGAAAAGAACAAAGTTCCTACTTAAGATATCCAGTAAAATAACAGTATTTGCAAAGAAAATAAAGGATGGTACAGTTTCCGTAACTAGAAAATATTCACTATCACTCTGTCATTCGTGGCTACATCAATCATACCTTACCTAAACTTGGTGTAACACTCTTGAGCGTAAACATCCACGCATATGTATTATGATCCAGTAGTTTTATCCTCCGAAGTGGGCCCCAGTCCCTCCACTAATAATTAATTTTTTTAATGGGGGACGCCTAATTTGGTGGTTGATTCTTGGATATGTAAGGTCACATCAAACAGTTCATGTAGAAAAAAAAAATAAACCGCGATCTTGTGTTCACAGTAGACAGTAGACAGTACTTCCATTAGCTAAAGAAAACATCTGGTTGCTAAACTGTTAATTAAGATGATGATGATAAATCCTATCGGCTTGCTCTGGGGTGAGTGCCGATTATGAAACAGCGCATTCTCCTGGATAAAACCCACTTGGAAAAAATGACTGTCAGAAGTCGTGAAAAATGTTATGTATATTGCCACAGCAGGCTGATAAAACTGAATAAACAATCTGGGTATTTTGTAAGTCCAGTTAACTCAAATTTACAGTTAAAATGTTAGTTTGTCGCCTTGGCAATTCCTGTTCACACCTGTACTGGGGACGAACGCCAAGGAAAAATGACAACTATTACTCCTTCAGTAACTGAGGAAAGGACCAAAATAGAAAACCGCTGGACGAAAGTTGGTAAACACTCATCAGCGCATGTAAAACAGGAAAAATAGACGTGGCTTCAAAATATTCTTCTTCTTCTTCTTCCTCGTTCGACCTTAAAAGGACGGTGGTTGCGTTGTGTCTGTTTACGCCTAAGCTGTAATATCTGCACCTTTCGGTCGACACATCCGACTTCTGCACGGCATTTTTTAGGACCGGGCTTGCCTTCCCATTGCGATCCACACTCGCTCAGCCAGACTGCACTGCTGCAGACTGTTTCCAGGACCACCACGTGGAGGTGGAGTGCGGTCTTGACAAGCTCTGATTCGCTGGTCCTGACGCAGGCAGTCAAGCTATGAGTCGCTGACTGCGCTCTCTATTGCTGCGTCTTTGGGTCCCGCTTCAAAATATGAGTCAGACAGACAGCGAAATTCGTGGTTTTTGCGTAGCAAAATTATAAACATTAAATGGGGAAGCAACTATGGTCGGATTACTGTAGGATTACTGAGGCTATATTTACATTATACGTCACAGTCATGACACTAAATGTGGGCAATCCTGAGCCTCCTTCCACACAATCTGCCTAAGGAAAATTCTCCGAATCTTTTGGCCAAACACCATCAGCAACCAAGAACTACTTATTCGGAGTAACCAGGAGGACATGCACACCATCATAGCTAGCAGACGCTGGACTTGGCTTGGCCACGTCCTCAGAAGGGACCATGAAACCATCATAAGAACAGCTATGCTATGGACCACCGAGGGAAAGCGAAAGAGAGGTCATCCAAAAACAACTTGGCGGAGAACTGTGGAAGCCGAGATGCAAAGAATGAACCAGAGTTGGGTCACTGTACGGAGGATGGCCGCCGACCGAGCAAAGTGGAATCAATTTGTTGCTGCCCTACAAGACGCCACCAGGCGTGATGGCCACTGACAGCTTTGGCAGTTGGCGGTTATGGATCAAAGAAGAGAAAGAAGTCGGACATGAAGAGAAAAGAGGATTTGAATAATTAAGAGACGCCGTGAGAAATCACGTGGCATAGGTTTTAGATTATTCCATGAACCTGTCCATAAATAGGGGCAAACCACATACCCCATTCTCTTATGCGCCATGTAACTCTGTGAGACAGTAGCACAGAGGTGCTCAGCTACGTTATCGACTTATGGTAGTAGTCGTATTCTACAGTTCGCAAGACATACTAGTCACTGAGGGAACAAGATGTTTGATGCAACCGATCATCATTATGCGATCAGAGTGTGATCAACAAATTCAGTAAAGGATCCTGGTATGTAGAGTTAAAATATGTAGCCACGCGGAGAAGTGTAGTTACGTCGGGGCCAGATGAGGCCACGTGCTGTGGGCCAGAGACATTAATAACGAAAACAGTTTTAAGTATTAAATAGAGAGACAGCAACATTCAGGCAAAATTAACACAACCTGGAGGCGTCCGGTCGAATTAGCCAGAACATGAAATAGCTGCATAGATCAAAAGCAGAGATGTCCTGAATAAACTAACAGATTGAAGAGCTAGCAGATCTAGTGAAGAAGCTTCCATGACCAGCAAGAACAATGTGATGTTTGAGAATATTGTTGTCAGCAGGATGCGATATGCCTTGCAGAAAAGTCTATGTTGACATTTTTTCACTTGAACCCAATGTTAATATGTTCAATAAACGTTCGTAAACAGCGTGCGCCTTGGGGTCAGTACATCAAGACTAGCTAGCTCGTTCATACATGTGTGTCACGTGTAATCATCATTATCAGCGTCAACATCACGTCAGGGGCAAGAACCTGACACTATAGATCACCTAAGTAAGTAAGCTCAATATGTGGCCAACCTTCAAGAAGCTGCCATAGCGTTTACTGAAACAAAAATAAGATAATAATGCGTTTGCAAAAACAAAAATAAAATAATAAGGCGTTTACAGAAACAAAAATAAGATAATAAGGCGTCTACATAAATAACAATAAGATAATAAGGCGTCTACATAAATAACAATAAGATAATAAGACGTATAAAGAAACAAAAATAAGATAATAAGGCGTCTACAGAAAAAAAAAATTAGATGTTAAGGCATCTACAGAAACAAAAATAGGATAATAAGGCGTCTACACAAACAACAATAAGATAATGAGGCGTTTACAGAAACAAAAATAAGATAATAAAGCGTCTACATAAACAACAATAAGATAATAAGACGTCTTCAGAAAAAAAAATAAGATAATAAGGCGTCTACATAAACAACCATAAGATAATAAGGCGTGTAAAGAAAAAAGAAATAAGATGTTAAGGCTTCTACAGAAACAAAAATAGGATAATAAGGGGTCTACAACAACAAAAATAAGATAATAGGACGTCTACACAAACAAAAATAAGATAATAGGGCGTCTACACAAACAAGGTGAATAAGCTAAGAGGTCTACAGGAGCGAAAAGAAAATACTACGAGGTCGACACAAACAAGATGAAATAAGGGGTCTACACGAAGCACAAATGAACGAATTATATTTTGAACGATTGAGAATTGTTCATGCTGGCCCGTCTAACATTCTTCCCTTCCTCTCTCTCATCGTTTATACCGAATTAATTCATTATCACATGCATTTTTTTTTTGGTTTTTTGTTTGTTTGTTTGTTTTTTTTTTTGAGCCGCGCTAGCGTAGTAGTTACCACACCGCTCTGGCGACCAGGTGATCCAGGATCAAACCCGGGCGACGGCATTTGAGGATTTTTCGTCGACAGGGAGTTGGACTGCATTAACTCGAGACCTGGCGAGAACATTTGAAGAAGTGTCGTCGACCAGGGATTGGCGGCTCCTGAGCCGACCCAGCTCTAATGGGTACCTCCGAAATCGGCGAGTATCTGCCTGAATGGCGAGGGACACCTGTCTCTGTACAAGAAAAAAAGGGATACTCACGTAAAATCAATGTCAGGTTAGACATTAATAATAACCTGAGATTTCGCCTCGAGTATTAGCGGGCGTACGAAAAAAAAAAAAAAAAAAAAAACATGCATTTTAAATAAAAGTTTCCAGCACTACAACGTTGTACACGTAAAATAAATATATAAATTAAAAAATAAAATGGAATCAGTTTTACAAATTATTTCCTGTGTACCGTTAATGTGTATGATTCCATACCATTTTATTTTGTAATTTATATAGCTATTTCCTTTCCAGTTTTACAGCAGCCTCCTCGTTTATTGATATATACTATGATTGCAAAATAACTGGCATAGTCAAACTTAGAAGTATCGAATTATAATCATGAAATAAAATATGTTGAAAATAGCAGATCATATCCCTAAAACCTGCCTACAATATTATAAAATTGCAGTAGAAGAAGATACGATCTGATCATTGGAAACAAGAAGATACTAACGGTCTGCAGACACAGAAAATGCTAAGAGACAAAGAAAGAGAAGAGGGGAGAGAGAGAGAGAGAGAGGGAGAGAGAGCGAGAGAGAGGACAGAGAGAGAGAGGAGAGATAGGAAAATGAAGAGGTAAAGACCTGAAATAAAAGGATCGTAAATTGCCAGACATGCCCAAATTAGAGAAAATTTTCTAGTCCCCTATGCTCCAAAATGTATCAGTAGCAAACGAGACGGTTTAAAAAAAAAGAAAGATGAAAATCATATTACAAGATGCAATAAAACCACCGAAACAAATTATATAATCAAAGCTGCACAGATCGACACAATGAAGATTGACAGCATCAATAAATGTCATTTTTCTCTTTATTTTCTTTTTCCACTTTTTTCTGGATGCAACTTCTTAAATTAGGAAACTGACGATCATACCTCCACGTGCGAGCTAGTTTTTTTTTTTGTAATCTGGAATTGTTCTCGGCTGGGGTTCCAGCTTAATTCTCTTATTTCATTTGTATTGTGTCGCATGTGGAGTGGATCAATGAGGCCCCCGTGTTGGGGGGCAAAAACTAAAACACAATTATAGGCCACTAAGGAAGGTTGTTCAAGCGGCTAGCAGCCTCATGGTGTAAAATAAATTATTACGTGAAATACTTTGGCTCAGGTTCTTTATAAGTGAGTCAACTTTCTTCCTTTTTTTCTCTCCTTTCTAATTTTCCTAGCAATAGTTGATACACATGGGGCTAATAACTCATCGTGTAAAACAAATGTCTACGAAACTACCAGAGCACGAGAATGTGAATGCCTGGCACAGACCTTCTACAAGGAAGTAGCAGCGCTGATGTCCCAATGCTCCCTACGGAGCATACAAGGACAATAATAATGATGACTAGTGGATCATTTTCGTGCAGTTTTATTTTTATATTTCCCGTTCCCGAGTTTTTTAGAAAGCTTGCCTCTCGTGGTAAAAGTATCGAGTTCGAACCCAGGTCATGTGGCGCTCCAATAAACCCTGCACTTAAATTACAGAAGGCAAAGGCAGCGAGGCAGAAAACTTGTCACCCCACCTCATAAAGATGTGACCTAGCATATGTGAGGTCTCTGTCGTGGAATATTCTAATCCACATATATAAATTATTAGGTAAATATAAAGCCTAACAAATAAAATTAATAAAGAAAAGAGCAATGGTAAAGAACAGTGCTGTCACAATGACAGTACTCGAAATCCCCCTTCTTTTCTACTTCGTCGGCAAATTGTAACGCTTTCACGTTGATATTAAAGGCCTTCTGCAACATACACGCGTTTCCCAAACACACAATAAAATGTGCTGCCTTTCTAAGAAAAACCTTGAAATATGCAAGTTGACCTAAATTTTAAATTCCATTCATGTCTTTTTCTACACTATGTTACCAAAAACAAAAGACAGATGGACTAAAGGATAGCGAGAAGGGAGAGGCAGAAAGCCGAACACTAAACACGCGTCGCGCGATACACAAATGCTGCCATCACGCGTGTAAGACTACATGCACTAACTTTTTTTCGGACGGACAGTGATAAATTCACTACCCTTCCCAGAGTTAGGTTTTAAAATCACAAAAAAACGCTTATTAGGAAAGATAACAATAGATGGGTTTACGTTTGAAAACATTACAGTACCCAGACAGCACATCTTCGAAACAGGAGGTAGAAGGAATTGCATATTTTGAACGCAGCCACGTAGCTCTTTTAAATTTGGATATTTGGGTTCCTTAGGGCTTGCTGACAAAGAATATGTAAAACGTTACGCAAATAGTCCAGGAATTAATAAATTATAACCAAAATAAAATAGTGGGGATGCCTGACAACATGGAATCATTTCTGCTCATAAAATTTTTTTATAACGTGTTTGAAAAAAACCTTACGTTACAGAAATAGCCTACCATGTAAACTCCAAATTGATTGGAGCGCAACAAATGAAAGACTAACCACGATTGGTCGGGCTATAAATACTATCTTGGTTGTTAGGGAGACGTAGGAAGGTAACATTTTTTCAAACACTTGTCGAAACGTGGCTCGATTGGCCAGACTCGCTGATATAATCACTTAGGAGCGTTAGTTCGAAACCACTTGTTTAAATAAGCTTGATAAAGCATCAGTGCGTTGAAGCCAGCTCATATTTTTGCTAAATAAAAGCCTGGAACATAAGCAGATGGGAATTTGTGCCAGTAAATGTGCCAGAATTCATTGCTAATCAACGTATCTGTGTTTATTCTATGAATTGTGGTAAGCTTGAACCATTCAGTATCTTTTAATGAAAATTGAATGTGAATTGTTAATTTATGCCTGTATATATATGTGTAGTTCAGTGGCAAACAGGAGATAAAGCCTATAATGCTCCAGCCTGAACAGAGGGTGTCGGAGGAAAGTAAAACGGCATGGAATGGCCAAATAGTACACTGACACCTGGATGATTGACTAGAAAGAAATAATGCTGGAAGTGCAGAGGCGTGGTAACCATTAAGGAGGTAAATACTGGTATAAAGTATTTCAGATGAAGCTGACAGTTGGCCTAACGCTCTGAACTCAATGTTTGTGATGTGTTGTGATCAGTGTAAAAAGAGAGTATAAGTTAGTTATGAAGTAGAAGGTACATCCTTCTTGATTTCAGGGACCGTGGTCTTGATGGTACTGAGCAGCACCTGGTCAGAGCTTTGCTGAATCCAGAGTCGGACAGCATACTCCTTGGTCTTTTTAGCTATCAGTGAGGTGTCTCCAGAGCCCAGGGGAGAATTCGAGCAGAGGAGTCCTTTCCTGCCGCCATCACGCAAGATAAGCTGATTTGGCCAGCTGAGCTCAACATTATGTCCCCTCATCTTGAAATGACTTTGTAAAAATAACATTCAGAGGGGAATTTAATTGTCTTAATATCAGGAACTGAGAACATCTCCAATACTAGTCCCAAAAGACAAACTATTGAAGTCATGATGACAAATACCAACAGAGCTTGAACAAAACAAAACCAGTATTACCTCATATTACTACTACACAACTGACACACATAGGATATTTTTAATAATATATGTCACTACAATATTCATATTGATAAAGTCTGTACATATACTTGTAATTAAAATTGATTGTGATCCCTGGTTCCTTTGTATTTGAATCAGGACACATATACCTTTATAACAACAATGAATACATATTGTTATTTGAAAAGTTATCAGTGACTCCTTAAGATAGTCTCATAGAGTGTTATATGTATGTGAGTGTCACAGTGTTGTCAAGAGTAGTGGATTAAATTAAATTGTTTATCTGTCTGTTGTTGTGACTTACACTTCATCATACACATACCCTAGACACATAACGTAGTCATCACACTATTCCAGAATAATTCTGACTGAGATATATATAGATATGTGGTAGCAAGTAAGGTTATCTATAATACACTACTCTTAATAGATATAGATACCTTCACAGCTGATCTCAGTCAGTACACTAAGTCCCCTATAAATATTTATAACATCCCACTTCACCACATATATTGGGGTCTCGCTGTTGGGATTTTGAATCTTTCCCTATTAAAAATATTGGGGGTAATTCACTTCAGGGAATATAAGAATTAAAAGGTATCCTTGGGTGGAATTAAATAAGGTTGAGCTCACGGTGCCTGTGTTGTCCATTAGATATATTTAGAGATTAAATTGTTGGTTAGACATTGTAGAAATTTACCTGATAGACAATGGCGGACCTGGCCAAGTTTCGATCTGCTGCTGTACAGACTGCAAAAGAGTTAGGATTAGATGGGCAAGTTATGGTTGCCTATGTCACTACGGAATGTGACAAATTTATTGAACGCGAAGAAAGAAGATTAGAAAAAGAGGCCGAAAGAAAGTTAGAGGCTGAGACTAAGAGGTTGCAAGCTGAGGCTGAGACTAAGAGGTTGCAGATTGAGGCTGACAAAGAGGCTAAGAAATTGGAAGCAGAAAGAGAAGACAAAAGATTAGCTGCAGAAAGGGAAGCCGAGGAAAGAAGACAGGCTGCAGAAAGGGAAGAGAGGAAATTAGCTGCAGAAAGGGAAGCAGAAGATAAAAGATTACAAAGGGAACATGAGTTACGACTAAGGGAGTTTGAGTTTCAAGGCCATGCTCCTGAAAATGGTGCCAGTCCCTTTGCCTCTGATGCTACGGTTACTCAAGGAGCCTCAACCTCAGCTATGAATTTTCATTTAGATCATTTTGTTGAGAAAGACGATGATATAGAGAGCTACCTAAATAGGTATGAACTATTAGCTACCACGTATGGGTTAGAGAGAGAAAGGTGGAGCTTAAAGTTATCTCAGGGACTTCGTGGGGCCGCTTATGAAGTTTTTGCAAAAATGAGCAGAGGTGATCAGGAAAATTATGACATGCTAAAGCAGGCTCTTTTGTTAAGATATGAAAAGAATGCAGAATTCTATAGGAAAAAATTTAGGAATGCTAAACTACTGTCAGGTGAAACCTATCACCAGTTCTCTGCACGAATAGAGACATACTTGGAGAAATGGACTTCTCTGGGGAAAACCCAAGATCTTAAGGAAATGGTCCTTATAGAGCAACTAAGAGAGTCCATGGCTCCAGACCTGAGAAAGTTTCTCATGGAACAAGGTGCAGAGAGGCTGGGTGAGTTGCTAAATGTTGCTGAAAGGTATCAAGCAGCTCAAGCAGAGGTAACAGGTAATAAAAAGAAACAGGTGGACAACTTTAGGGCACCACAGAACTTTAATAAATTTGATCCTAGGGATCAACACAAAGGTAAGCACCAATTTGATAGGCCACGGTATGAAAATAAAAATAAATTCCCACAATTCGATGAAAGGAAATATGATGAAAGAAAATCTTTCAACCAAGGAAAAAGGTGGTGTAAAAATTGTCAGATGGACAATCATGACACTGACCGTTGCAGAAGGAAACCTGTGTATATGGCAACCCTTCAGGTCAGGTCGACCTCAAGACAGGAGGAGGATATTATGTTAGATACCACTCCAGAAGAGATGAGGAAGGCACAGGCTGGGGATAAAACACTCAAGCCTTGTTTCAGAAAATTGTCAACTTGTCATACAACTCCAGGCAAGGGAGATTTTTACATGAAAAACAAGTTGATGTATAGGAAGACTGGAGCTAGATCCAAAGGTCACGGACAGCTGGTTCTTCCAAAAAGATATAGGGCAGACTTAATAAGGAGCCTACATGTGAAACCAGATGGGGACCATGAGAAGATAGGTACCATCATTCAAAAGGTGGCTCACAATTATTATTGGCCCAAAGCAAGATGGGACATTGAGAATTTTGTAGAAAGGTGTAGCATAGCACATGAGGGAACACCCACAAGTGGGAACATGGATCAGGACCTGGACACGCCACAGGGCAAAATTAGGCCTGATAATGAAAAGAAAAATAGATTTGATAAAGTGGACCAAATGGAATGGGAAGCCCCTTTTCACGGACAAGCTTCACTTAACTGTTTTACAATGGCCACTATGCGGAGAGTGCAAAAGGATGTCTTACCCCAGGATAAGCCGAAAATCCCTCAATCGGACTTAAACCAACTGGAGGAAGAAGATGTAGAGAGGAAATCTCTCATCAAGAATTTTAAGTGGGGAGAAAGCCCCAAAAGAAAAATTGGTAGCGGTCGTTTTGTGAATGATAATTCTGGGAGGAAAAATCATCACTATAAAGCTTCGAGTGGAAGAGACCATACCGGTGCATGGACAAATAGGTCCACACAATTAAAGGTCCATATGTAGCTTTGTTAAGAACGTGGACTGATGAAAAGGCAGAGGAAAACATTACATCTTCATACCAATATGTGAATGAGCTGACCACTCGGTTAAAAACTGGCTGGAAACTTGCCAATGAAAATTTGAAACAAGCCAGGAAGAAACATGCTGCCTATTATAACAGGAAGGCGAAAGACAGAAATTTGGCTGTGGGAGAGAAAGTACTGCTTCTTTTGCCTGGGAGTCAGAATAAGTTACAAATTGGATGGCAGGGTCCATATACAGTTTTAGAGAAGGTGTCTAGAACAAATTATAAGATAGATAAGAAGGGGAAAGAAAAAATCTATCATGTGAATCTCCTGAAGAAATATTTGGAAAGAGAACATCAGGAAGAGACACACTTGTTGACCTTGTCCATCGCCATGGAGATGAAAAAGGAACCACTTTCATCATTTGAATATCCATTACACCCCTGTGAGACAGCAGCACAGGTGAAAATCAGTACACATTTAACGAAAACTCAGAAAGAGAGAGTGCAACAGGTTCTAAATAATCATGCAGAGGTGTTAACAGACCGACCAGGGCATACAAACCTATTGGAATATGATATGAAACTAATAGACTCCACACCTGTCTGTATGAAACCATATTCGATTCCGTTTGCTAAGGAGAAAGCTTTGAAGGAAGAGATAGACTAT
The DNA here is from genome assembly GCA_024509875.1 of Oreohelix idahoensis. NCBI lineage: Eukaryota > Metazoa > Mollusca > Gastropoda > Stylommatophora > Oreohelicidae > Oreohelix > Oreohelix idahoensis. The sequence goes on along the minus strand of JAMPIV010017171.1, from coordinate 141,341 downwards.
CTATTGAAGGAAGGAATTATTTCGCACAGTGAGTCTTCGTATAGTTCCGGTGTTGTACTCTTAAGGAAGCCCTCTGGAGAACATAGACTCTGTATAGATTACAGGAGACTGAATGCTATTACAGAAGGACAGGTGGATCCATTGCCGGATACAAATCAGCTGTTTGCCAGGCTAAATAAAGCTAAATATTTCTCAAAAGTGGATCTGAGTAAAGGATACTATCAGATTCCAGTAAAGCCTGAGGTTAGACCATACCTAGCTTTTAGTACCTCAGAAGGACACTATGAGTTTAATAGATTGCCATTTGGATTGAAGAATGCGCCTAGTGTCTTCTCTAGAATGATGAGAAAATTATTGGATCCTCTGAATAATCCCTGTATAACCAATTTTATGGATGATATCCTTATAGCAACAGAAACATTTGAGGAACACATTGACTCTCTGAACATGCTGTTTGATCGACTTAGGGAGGCAAATTTAACAGCCCGACCAACCAAATGTTGCGTTGGATGTAAAGAATTGGAATTTTTGGGACACACAGTTTATCAGGGAAACATGACCCCTGACCCAAAGAATTTAGAGAAACTACAGAAAGCCCCGAGACCACAAACCAAGAAGGACGTGAGATCCTTTGTCTCATTATGTGGTTTCTACCAGAAGTATATCAAAAACTTTAATTCCATATGTGCACCGTTAACTGAATTGACACGTAAAGGACATCCAGATCGCATTACATGGACACCACAATGTGAAATGACTTACCAAGAATTGAAGGAAAAGCTCACAAGTAAACCCATTTTGAAATTACCTGACTTAAGTCAAGAATTCATAGTAAGGACGGATGCAAGTAATATTGGGTTAGGTGCAACTCTACTACAGAAATCAGATGCATTGGATGGGGAATTAAGCCCAGTGGCATATGCTAGCAGAAAGTTGAATAAAGCTGAAATCAACTACTCAACTAGCGAAAAAGAATGTCTTGCAGTAATATGGGCGATAAAGAAATTCAATATTTATCTATATGGGAAGGCATTTAAGTTGCAAACAGACCACAAACCTTTATCGTTTCTAGCACAGGCTAGGCATGAGAACTCCAGGTTACTCCGATGGTCTTTACTTTTGGCTCCATATAATTTTAGCATTGAGTATATATCTGGAAAAACCAATTTGGGAGCGGATTTTTTAAGCCGCCATCCGTGTGATGAGAATCACCGTAAACCCCAGAAATAATAATAAATTTCTCTATGTGTATATAGAATAAAGGACTGACATATAATGTCTGTTTTAAGAGGGGAGGTGTCGTGGAATATTCTAATCCACATATATAAATTATTAGGTAAATATAAAGCCTAATAAATACATATAATAAATAAAGGAAGAAGAATGGTAAAGAACAGTGCTGTCACAATGACAGTACTCGAAATCCCCCTTCTTTTTTACTTCGTCGGCAAATTGTAACGCTTTCACGTTGATATTAAAGGCCTTCTGCAACATACACGCGTTTCCCAAACACACAATAAAATGTGCTGCCTTTCTAAGAAAAACCTTGAAATATGCAAGTTGACCTAAATTTTAAATTCCATTCATGTCTTTTTCTACACTATGTTACCAAAAACACAAGACAGATGGACTAAAGGATAGCGAGAAGGGAGAGGCAGAAAGCCGAACACTAAACACGCGTCGCGCGATACACAATTGCTGCCATCACGCGTGTAAGACTACATGCACTAACTTTTTTTCGGACGGACAGTGATAAATTCACTACCCTTCCCAGAGTTAGGTTTTAAAATCACAAAAAACGCTTATTAGGAAAGATAACAATAGATGGGTTTACGTTTGAAAACATTACAGTACCCAGACAGCACATCTTCGAAACAGGAGGTAGAAGGAATTGCATATTTTGAACGCAGCCACGTAGCTCTTTTAAATTTGGATATTTGGGTTCCTTAGGGCTTGCTGACAAAGAATATGTAAAACGTTACGCAAATAGTCCAGGAATTAATAAATTATAACCAAAATAAAATAGTGGGGATGCCTGACAACATGGAATCATTTCTGCTCATAAAATTTTTTTATAACGTGTTTGAAAAAACCTTACGTTACAGAAATAGCCTACCATGTAAACTCCAAATTGATTGGAGCGCAACAAATGAAAGACTAACCACGATTGGTCGGGCTATAAATACTATCTTGGTTGTTAGGGAGACGTAGGAAGGTAACATTTTTTCAAACACTTGTCGAAACGTGGCTCGATTGGCCAGACTCGCTGATATAATCACTTAGGAGCGTTAGTTCGAAACCACTTGTTTAAATAAGCTTGATAAAGCATCAGTGCGTAGAAGCCAGCTCATATTTTTGCTAAATAAAAGCCTGGAACATAAGCAGATGGGAATTTGTGCCAGTAAATGTGCCAGAATTCATTGCTAATCAACGTATCTGTGTTTATTCTATGAATTGTGGTAAGCTTGAACCATTCAGTATCTTTTAATGAAAATTGAATGTGAATTGTTAATTTATGCCTGTATATATATGTGTAGTTCAGTGGCAAACAGGAGATAAAGCCTATAATGCTCCAGCCTGAACAGAGGGTGTCGGAGGAAAGTAAAACGGCATGGAATGGCCAAATAGTACACTGACACCTGGATGATTGACTAGAAAGAAATAATGCTGGAAGTGCAGAGGCGTGGTAACCATTAAGGAGGTAAATACTGGTATAAAGTATTTCAGATGAAGCTGACAGTTGGCCTAACGCTCTGAACTCAATGTTTGTGATGTGTTGTGATCAGTGTAAAAAGAGAGTATAAGTTAGTTATGAAGTAGAAGGTACATCCTTCTTGATTTCAGGGACCGTGGTCTTGATGGTACTGAGCAGCACCTGGTCAGAGCTTTGCTGAATCCAGAGTCGGACAGCATACTCCTTGGTCTTTTTAGCTCTCAGTGAGGTGTCTCCAGAGCCCAGGGGAGAATTCGAGCAGAGGAGTCCTTTCCTGCCGCCATCACGCAAGATAAGCTGATTTGGCCAGCTGAGCTCAACATTATGTCCCCTCATCTTGAAATGACTTTGTAAAAATAACATTCAGAGGGGAATTTAATTGTCTTCATATCAGGAACTGAGAACATCTCCAATACTAGTCCCAAAAGACAAACTATTGAAGTCATGATGACAAATACCAACAGAGCTTGAACAAAACAAAACCAGTATTACCTCATATTACTACTACACAACTGACACACATAGGATATTTTTAATAATATATGTCACTACAATATTCATATTGATAAAGTCTGTACATATACTTGTAATTAAAATTGATTGTGATCCCTGGTTCCTTTGTATTTGAATCAGGACACATATACCTTTATAACAACAATGAATACATATTGTTATTTGAAAAGTTATCAGTGACTCCTTAAGATATTCTCATAGAGTGTTATATGTATGTGAGTGTCACAGTGTTGTCAAGAGTAGTGGATTAAATTAAATTGTTTATCTGTCTGTTGTTGTGACTTACACTTCATCATACACATACCCTAGACACATAACGTAGTCATCACACTATTCCAGAATAATTCTGACTGAGATATATATAGATATGTGGTAGCAAGTATACAAGGTCCGTCGGTTATATTAGGACGCATGTTCAAATATAAAAGACCTAGTGGTCTGATCCATCTAAAGTCAATATAGTTTCACGTATGAATAATTCATTAGAAGTACTATAACAAACAGGAAACAAAGATGAGGCATATGAAAAGGCTATGAGTAAATGACAAACGACCCAGTACACATTTGGACAAAATAATAATAAATAATAACAAAAATATTAACAAATAAAAATCATAGACAAGAAAGAAATAAAGCGCAAAGAAACTAACTGCAACAACACATCGACGAATATCAAACAAAACACAACAAAACTATGGCCTCTCAGAATAGTGTTTCCCATCTTACGGGCTTCATCGGACAATTAAATGGTTCATAGCCTTCAACGGACAATCAAAGGGTTCATAGCTTACATCGGACAATCAAAGGGTTCGTATCCTTCGTCGGATAATCACAGGAGTCCATAGCCTTCATTAGTGTGACGGGTGGTGGAATTGTCTGCCCCTAGTTTTGCTAGGTCGGTCTGGTTTCTTGTCATTCTGACCTGTCTACCTTCTGTCCATCAAAATTCTCAGCCCACTTTTCTGTAAACGTTGTCCCTAACAGCGATATTTCTGTCACCTCGTCTGTCAATCAGCACTGTAGATCTTCTTCATGCATATCTCCTGGCACGCGCATGGCGGTGTGTGATCAATCAATCCTTTTTTATCGGTCCCCCAGGAAACTAAATACTTCCCGGGTCTCCTTTAATTCGAGAAAACTCAGGTTAATTTCTCTGTTCCTATTAACTGGAGAGAGCTTTGATCGTAACCAAAAGTCACCACTCACGAACGCCAGCGCCGTGCTCACGTTGCGTCATCCCTTCGTTGTCTTAAGAACGCAGGATGAAATTCTGCGGTTAGCGTACGTGGATTTCTGTTTAATCGGGGGGAGATCAGAAGCTCTTGCGTCTTATTACGTGCTAGTACGCTGTTTCATCTCGAACGGTCCGCGAAAGAGAGCCAAAACATCTGGCATCATCTGGTAGTACTTAAGCGACTGTCCCAATAACTCTCTATCAGTCATGCTCTCGGATTTTTCTAGCATGCGTGCATCTTATCCTCCTTGTTGATAGCAATTGTGAATTAAGTCCGTATGGAGATTATTCAGTGGAGCTGACCCTGATCAGAAAAAAAGAGAGCGGTCTGTGTTGCTATCTACGGGCTCAACCAGAGTCTTCGGAGATTTATTATGCACAACGTTTCCACACATTGGTGCATGGCATCTTGCATTTACTAGGCCCCATTTTTCTTTACTGACGGATTAACAATCAAATTGCTACCGCTGGCTGCTATTTCGTGGATTACATTACGGCCGCGCAGCGCATACAGTCTCGTCCACGAGCTGTTATAACTTGCCATTCATACATACAGGCAATATTGGTGTAACCCATTACCACCCGGTCGTTGGAGATAATACAACCACATAACCCAGAAAGAACCTACCTAGTGCCAGCCTCTGAAAGTTCTCACGTGAACTTACCACTAGATCATCGCATTCGGATAATATTCGTGTGCTGGAATTAATTTTTTTTTTTCAGTGCACCACTTTTTGTTCACTCGGAGTTACTGCAGTAGTCGCACTGTGGGAGTTACATGTTACTATTTTCCCCTGGAGCTTACCTCCTGGCAAAAGTGGATTACTAAGTCCAGCCGGACAGTGTTGACCCGCATAAGTTTCTTCTCAGTTTTTGATTTATCATCTAATAAGGCAAACACGGTCGTGTAATTTCATTGGACTGGGGACCCCCGTCCACGAGACAGCAAGACTGTATTAGAACGTTTGTTTTTAAGTGCGGGAGTGGTTCGATAGAACAGGTGTGTCCGTGTGAGCTTAGGAAGGAAGTAGAGTGAGGTGGCCACAGGGTTTTTTTTCTCTTGGGGATATTTTTATTTTTGGAGGTTCATTTTCTTTGCTTGGTTTCCTTCCGACATTGTTTATTTTCAGAGACGGTACACGGGGTTTACAGTGGTTTTTTTTTTTTTTTTTGTTGTTTTTTTTTGCATTTTGCCACGTTGGATATAGTGCAGTTTTTTTATGGTTAATAAAAACCCAGAAAACTTATTTTTATGCTGGTCAGAACGCCTTCCCTTTATATGTCATGTTGGTGTAGTAACTGCAGTGTCCCTTACTGAGTATTAGATTAAGTCTTTTACAAACATTGGAGGGCGGGGCAAAATTGTCTTATTAAAAGTTAGTCACCAGGTAGGCTGACGGAGTAGCACCAGTACCCTCCAGAGGCATATCTTCTCCCAACTTTGCACCCGTGACTCTATTTTCTATCCATTCACACTTTCCCTTTAATAGTCTGTCTGACCTCAGACATAATCTATCGTCCTACTTATATTTACCTGTGACTATCAGATAATCAAAGAGTTCATAACCTTCATCGGACAATCAAAGGGATCCATAGCCTCCATCGGATAATAATATGGGTCCATAGTCTTCATCGTACTAAAAAAGGAGTCAACAGCCTTTACTGGACAATCTAAAAGGATTCATGGCACAAAAAAGTTTAAAAAAAACAATGTTCTAATTGGAAACCAGTGAGTAAAGACATAAAAGAAAAGCTCAGTAAGTGAACTAAATTCTCCATGTGATAAATACAGCACAGTGACACATCATATGGCCTGGATTCATTCATTCATTCATAACCCTCCACTCCCAAAGGAGCATAGGCCTTCAACAAACACATGCCAAGTCCTCCTGTCACGTGCCATCATCTCAAGTTCTTTCCATGTTCTCCTCATCATTTTCACCTCTGTTTCCAACTCTCTTCTCCATGTACTTCTTGGTCTTCCTCTGCCTCTCTTGCCCTGGGGGTTCCAGAACAAGGACTGTCTTGTAATGCTATCAACAGGTTTCCTCAGTGTGTGTCCTATCCATCGCCATCGTCTTCTTCTCATTTCTTGTTCCACTGGCACTTGTCTAGTTCTTGTCATCAGTTCCACGTTGGTAACCTTGTCATACCATTTTAATCCCTCTATTCTACGCAAGCACCCATTTATGAAAGTCTGTAGCTTTTTGATTGTTGTCTTTGTTGTTCTCCATGTCTCTGAGCCATACAATAGGACTGACTTCACATTTGAGTTGAAGATTCTTATTTTCGTGTTGGATCCTATTTCTCTTGATCTCCATATATTTCCCAATGCAATGAAAGCTCCTCTTGCTTTTTGTATTCTTATTTTGATATCGCTGTCTGTCCCTCCAACTTTGTCTATATTACTGCCAAGATATGTGTATGATTCTACATCTTGTATTGGTGTTTCTTCAAGTTCAACCCTGTTATCATTACCTGCATTTATTCGCATTATTTTTGTCTTTTCCCTGTGTATTTTCAGACCCAATTGCTGTGACCTCTCATCGAGTGTTTTCAATTTGTCCTGCATCTGATTACGGCTATGGGACAGAAGAGCCAAGTCATCAGCAAAATCCAGATCATCCAACTGCTTATTCAGAGTCCACTGGATTCCATTTCTGTTGTGTGTTGCCGATGATCTCATAACCCAATCTATTGCCAGCAAGAAAAGAAATGGAGACAAGAGGCATCCCTGTCGCACTCCTGTTCTTATCCCAAACGGTTCTGCCTGGATATTTTAACTTAATGTGTGCTTTTCAGCTCACCGTGGAGCATAGACCTTTAACAAATAAGGTCTAAGTCTTCCTGGTCTGTGTCATCTGTTCAAATAAAACAGTCAGTAGTTATGACTCCTTTCATCTTTTTCTAAACCGCGTCATGATCGTCATTTTTTGGAGTTAATTTTGACAGTATCGGATAGTCGACCCCATGTATAACTTTCCTTAGTCGCCTTCTACGAATTGCCTGGTAGGGTACTGTGTTACTATTTTGTGTTCCCTTTTCACACGGTCACCATTTTTAAGTTTGGTATCTTTATATCTGTACAGTTAACCAGTCTGGTGGCTCGTGTTTTTATCCTTTCGTTGAATAACCTTTGCATACTGTTCTCCTACAAGCTTATTTTCACTTTCATTTCTACATTCATGTTTTTAAAATAGGTTTCTATGGTAGAGTCTACTAATATAACATAGGGTCATCCACATATGACGTCACATAGTGAGCGAGGGAATGAGGATTAAACGTTTGTGACGAAGTGTGACGATGGTGGGTTGGGACAGGGGGGTTAAGAAATAACGTCATTAAAAAAAACGAGTGAGGAGAACTTCATAATTGATGTTGAAACAAACTCGATTTTGTAACCTTCATCCTCAAAGTCCACTTCTATCCGCAATAGTTAACAATTCCCTCGTGGGCGACGTTAATTAATATTATTATCGCAGCAGAAATATCTGATAACTTTCATAACCGTTAACTGGTATAAATAGATTTTTATTATGTTTCTTTTTTTTTTAAGTGAAATATAAATTGATATGTTAGATTTAAAACATAAAACAATAGTACGTTATCACAATCCCACCAACAGTCCGATGAGATCAAAGACACAAACTTTGAAAGATGGGTATCTGGGCTGGAGTAAAAGTTTACAGCTCCGCCTAGGCCGGTCCCAAGCCCGGCTGAAAAAGGAGAAGGGCGGCAAGCAAAGAGGCCGCAAGCAGGCAGCCCTTCCACCTTGCAAAGGCACAACAGGCAAATCACCCGTTTGCCTTTAAAACTCAATTACAAGCAGTGCAAGAGAGAAAACCGGACTGATCTTGAAGATGATGAACTGACACGGTTACGACTCTGGATCATGGAAAATTAGAAGTATAAATGGGTAGATGAGGAGCTGGTGGAGGAGATGAGGAAGGCAAAATTAGAAATCCTGGCACTGATGGAAACGAAGAATAAGGTACAAGGAGTTATGGATCTCGATGGCGACACGCTGCTCTACAGTGGAGTCTCCACAACCGAAAGAGCTAAATGGGGTGTAGGTTGTATTGTGGCTAGAAACCAAAGGATAGGATCAAGGGATGGAAGTGTGTCTCGGAGCGAATTATAGTGCTAAATATAAAAAGGGGAAACTATAGTCAACTTCGTCATTGTGTACTGGCCAAATGAAGATAAACGAGCTGAAGTCAAAGAAGAATTCTTCGAGCTGCTTCAAAAGACAGTGAACGACTGCCAGGATGAAGCTATCCTCCTCGGAGACTTCAATGTCAGAGTTGGAAATGACTAAGCTAGATGAAGTGGAGTTATCGGAAGGTATGGAGAAGATACTCTCAATGACAATGGAAAGCGACTCTTAGATTTTGCACTGAACAAAACCTTATATTTCCGAACACAAAGTTCCCCCATAAACGCATACGTGCATATACCATACATGAACCAACTAAGAAAGAGAAATCAGTCATTGACTATGCAATTGTTGGGAAGAGCTCATTTACGTATGATCAGGATACTAGAGTCTGGAGAGGGCCAGAGATTGGAAGTGATCACTACCTGCTGACAATTAAAAGAAAAACTGAAAGAGTTGCTCGGCCTATGCATTGCCCACCATGACGCAAGAAACCAAGTAAACTAACAGGAGAGGTGAGCATTAAGACTTACAAACTAAGAGAACCAAACGTTAAGACCAGATATCGGAGGCTTATTTCTGCAGCAGTGAGAAACGCTGAAGAGCAACCTGATGACCTGGGAACCCTCTGGCTTAAATTCAGGGACATCATAAAAGGAGCTGCAGCAATAGAATGTGGCGAAGTCCCGACTTGGGAAGAAGGGAAAGAGGACACCCTGGTGGACAGAGGAAGTTATAGAGAAAATAAGACAGAAGAAAAAGGCATGGAAACAATACTTAGAAGCTAAAAGCACAGCAGGAAAAAAACAGAGAAAAATAAAGAATATGTGAAACTCAGAAGCAAAGAACAAGGTGCTAACAGCAAAACAGAAATTCTGGGAAGAATTTGGAGAAAAACTTGAAAAAGATGCTCAAGAAAAACAGAAACTGTTCCACAAGACCCTAAAGAACACGATGAAGGAAAATCAGTGCCTCTTAAATTTATAAAGGACAAGCAAGACAAATTGCTTACTGTCCCAAAGGAAGTAATGGAAAGATAGGAAGAATATTTTTCAGAGCTCCTTGGTGGTGAGCAAGGTCAAGCCTCAGAAACGATAAGCACTATCACAGAAAAGGAAACCAATAGTGGCGAAGATGGCATCAAGATGGAAGAACTGAAGGCAGCACTGGAGAAAATCACGATGAGCAAAGCAGCAGGACAAGATGGTATAAAACAAGAAATGGTTGAGTATATGGGAGCAGCAGGTGATCTGTTATTCCTGAGGGTCCAACAGGCAGTTTGGTGCCACAAACCATACTAAAGGATTAGGACATCATAACACCCATTTTCAAAATGAATGACAACCGAAAATGCGGAAATCATAGAGGCCTATCTCTTCTCAGTGTCCCTGGTAAAATCTACTCTAGAATCCTGGTGCAGAGACTCAGACGCCTAGCTGCGCCACAAATGGATGAGGTCCAAGTGTGGCTTCCGAGCGAACCGAAGTACGCAAGACCTTATCTTCACACTCATACAGCTGAGTGAGAAGGCCCTTGAGTATAAAGATGAGATGCATCTTTGTTTCTTGGATCTGGAAAAGGCGTTGGGACTGATTGGCAAACAAAAACATTCCAACACCTCTGGTTCATCCTTTACAGAGCTTCTACAAGTGTTCCCGAAATTATGTGAGGACGGCAAACCATAAGCCAGAAGAGTTTAAAACCACCACTGGGGTAAAATAAAGTGATATTCTGTCCCATTATCTTTTCATACTCATCATGAAAGATGACATCAAAGCATGCAAGGAGAGAATAAGAAAGTATTCAGTGGGATACTAGAAGATGAGATGTCTGTATTTCAGAACTAGCATTTGTCGATGGTGTTGCCCTGATTGCTAAATCTGAGGCACATCTTCAATCAAACAGCACGTCTGGAAGGAAGAGCTAGAGAAGAGAGTGATGGTCATCAGCAGCTCCAAAAAAAAAAACATGGTGATAGCACCAGAGTAAAGAATGCATTAGATTAAGCTAGAAGAAGAGGTCCAGGAGCAGGTCAACCACTTTAAATACCTCGGAGCTGTTATAGACTGGAAAGTAGGTATCAAAGAAGAGTTGGCTACCCGAAAAATAGCAGCTTGGAGACTTTTTCCGGCCATAAATCGAGGATTCCTTAGCAAAATAGAAATTGGCAAGATGTCACGAATTGCCTCCCCTGCTTTTCAGCAGTGGTCCAACAGTGGCCAAAACTCAAGAATATCTACATGGGTCGTCAAAGCTGTCTACCTTCGCACAAGATTACTCTTGGTAGAGATGTAGATAGAAGGGTAATGACAATTCTACCTCAAGGGAACATAACAAGATATTTTCAGAAGTCAAGAACAATGTTGCATTGGGCTGAACAATTGTTAACTTAAATCTGATCCGTCGCCTTTTGTGAAGGATTTAAGCAATGGTTTTTAGCCCGTTCAAGCCCCCAGCTGAGTTAATTCAGCGAATTTCCTCTTATAATGGTATAGCTCTGTTTAGAGGTAAATATATGTCTAAATGTGTATATATATATATATATATATATATATATATATATATATATATATATATATATATATATATATATATATATATATATATTAGTCGTGCTCTTACGTTTGCTTTCATACATGAAATAACTGAATCAACTATGTTTGTTTAGTTTTAAAATAACATGTAACAAATTTAATAGTGTATTAGTCTTTAACGGGGTAAAAATAAATATGGAAAGATTGGTGAAATTTTAGACGAAAGCGTCTTCATAGAGACTTAATAGGGAGGTTATAAAAGTCCGTTTTGCTGATGCCTTTTAATCAGGACTTAACTGATCTAGGTGAGTCCTGTCGCCGTGGTTTCCGTCACTTCTTTTTGGTGATGAGTGTACTTCTCCACATAACCCGTCGAATGTAGGCGGTCAGTGTTGAGCTCTTCTCTCACACTAGCGGCGTAGTAACGTTAGTACTTCGGACCGTCTGAAAGCTTGTAACCACGACCTTTTTAGACAAAATAGAAAGACAAATGCCTCTGCTAAGTACATTTGTGGCCTGCAAATTCACAGGCGCATCGTCTCGCTGTCCATCCACCCTTGTTAATCTCTCAGAGTAATAATATTCTTGGGTATACACAGCGAAACTCAGGAATGATGAATAGAAATCACCAATATTCTTCTGCGTATTAATTGGGAAAATATGTGCTTGGACAGCGCGAACAAGGATTTGTGCCTGAACTAACATTAACAAGTTACATATATCTCACCCAATGATACTATACACTTCAGGCACATGTGATATAATCATCACTCATTACTGCTCCAGTCGGAGTCTGGGGTCACCTCTGCTGTCGGTTTTCTGCATGACTAGCTAGAAACAATCACCAGCGCTTGCTGTAGTGATTCATGAATAAACTATTTTCATATGTTGAGGTTGCCAGCCTCATATATAACCACTTAAGCAAGAAACATGTCAAATTCACATTTGTAAAATAAATGTTACACTTACCCCAAACATTTGGGAATCTACAATCTCCTCGCACAGGTTAGAATGGACACGAACAATTTAGGTTATATCTCGAATCACTTGGCCTGAGAAATTCCTCTTATGACGGGTGTTCAGTGAATCACTTGGTCTGGAAATATTTTGATTCCTCTTATGATGGGTGTTCTGCGAATCACTTGGTCTGGAAATATTTTGATTCCTCTTATGACGGGTGTTCTGCGAATCACTTGGTCTGGAAATATTTTCTTATGACGAGTGATGCAATTCCTAGGTATCCAGTCTTGATATTTAAAGTCCTGGTCCCTTAAGTTTCCAGTCTTGTATTTAAATATGCGGGTTTACTTGTAAGTTCCAAAGTTGCCCAAATACTCGATCTGTCACTTATAATTATGGAATTATAAGTCCGATGTCTCACTGGCTTCTGGGAGTTTGCTCATTTGACGATGCGATGCAGTCTCTGATCTATGTCTCTGGTTTCGCTAGATTATATCTCTCATTCTCAGTTCAAATCCCAGATTGTACTTCCCGGTAAACTTGCCAATGAGAAAGAGGAATCAAAGTATATTCCGGCTCTCAAATCAAACCAATTGTAAGCTCTTTAGAACTATCTGGGTTGAGGTGTTTAAATTCATAATCTCCCCCACGTGTTTTAAAATATTATATTTTAAAATTCCATAGCGTGATCTCTTTCAATATGCCGTAATATTTCCGGTGGCATCTTGTGCAAACAAACAAATCTGTGCACTGATTACCTGTCTAAATGCCTTCCGTCAAGATTGTCTACCCAGACAGATTTATCTGTAATAATGATACAGACAGGGCCAAGTGGATGCGATTATCTAATTATCACCTGTGTGTCTGAATTTATCAGACTGATTTCTCAGACGGGCAATATTGGCTCTTCTATTGATCCTCGTACGAGACCATATTGTGTCACATGAGGATCGTCTCCTATCAAAGGTGGCCGGCGACTCAAAGAGATAAACATTACCGCTGACCGGTGATAATGAGCGGGTATTGTTACGATAATACAACAGTTCACCTGGCGGAACGTATATACGTATGGGGAGTGGTCACAGTAAAAGAATGTAGGGCATAAAATATGCCAAATAATAGGACGATGGGTGAGAAAAATGAAGAAATGTAAAGGTACTGCAGGAGTGGATGAAAGAGTGAGATAGGGGCCAAAAGTACATGTAAAAAGTACAGACGTTTCATCACAGAAGACAAAGATGGCTGTATACCGCCCCATCTATGTTCCAGTCTTGACATATGGATGCGAGTCATGGACAATGCCTACAACCCACAAAAGCCAGCTCCGAACCTCAGAAATGAGGTAACTGAGGAAGGTGGCTGAATTAACAAGAGGCGACATGGTCCGCAATCAGACGATAGGCAATGCCTCAAAACCAAGCCACTGCAGACCCAAGTAGAACAGTCTCAACTACGATGGTTTGGCCATGTCTGCAGAATGGGAGAAGATCGGCTACCACCATAAATATAAGAAACCATAAGCCAGGGATCCACACCTCCAGAACGACCCAGAGTCTGCTGGGAGGACAACATTAGACTATCTCTGAAGGACTAGATTGAAACCAGGCCAGGAGGAAGGCATCATCCACACCTCTTATCCACACCTCTACACCTCACGGTAGAAGAGGAACGACTAAGCTCTGGAAAACAGGGACAACACCAACGGAGTGGAACAAAGGAATAATTGTCAAATTGCACAAGAAGGGAGATCTTGCAGACTGCAATAATTGGAGAAGAATCAATCTTCTCTCAGTTCCCAGCAAAATACTAGGCAGGATAATTATACAGAGAATTTCAAAAGCAGTAGACCACAAACTGAGGAAAGAACAAGCAGGATTTAGAAAGAACAGAAGATGTGTAGATCATATATTTACACTCAGGAACATTATAGAGCAGTGCTCAGAATGGCAAAGACAGCTGTACATTAATTTCGATGATTTTGAAAAGGCTTTTGACAGTATACATAGGGACAGTTTATGGAAAATACTGAGGGCTTATGGAATTCCAAGCTGCATAGTGTCAACCATAAAAAGCCTCTATGCCAACTTTACGTGTAGCGTTGGGCAGAGCAACCTAACCTTTCAGGTGAAGACAGGAGTATGACAGGGATGCCCCTTATCAACCACTCTATTCTTAATAATCATAGACTGGGTGATGCGCCAGACAACAGAGGGCAGTCCAAGAGGAATAAGATGGACTACATTTTTTACATTGGAAGATCTGGAATATGCAGATGACCTAGCACATTCGCATCAACACATCCAGGAAAAAACGGATAGACTTAATAAGTATAGCCAGCAGGTGGGCTTGAACATCAATCTAAAGATGACAGAGATCATGACGCTCAATGTGAGCAGCCCTGAGCCCATATCAGTAAGGAATCGGCAACTGGAACAGACAGACACCTTCACATACCTAGGATGCATCGTAACACCAGACGGCGGAGCAAGCAAAGACATCAACAACAGAATGAACAAAGCAAGAACAGCCTTTTTTAGTCTAAACAACATCTGGAAGTCCTCTCAGTACAGCACAAGCACAAAATTAAGATTATATCAGAGCTGTGTGCTTTCTGTGCTTCTCTGTGGTGCGGAATGCTGGAGAGTTACAGAGAAGGAAATGTCGAAATTGTCCTCTTTTCACACAACATGCCTAAGAAAAATTCTCCGAATCTTTTGGCCGAATACCATCACCAACCAAGATCTGCTTACTTGGAGCAAGCAACAGGACATGCACACCATCATAGCTGGCAGACGCTGGAGCTGGGTTGGCCATGTCCTCAGAAGAAACCCCGATGCCATCACAAGAACAGCTATGCTATGGACCCCTGAAGGAAAACGAAAGAGAGGCCGACCAAAAACAACTTGGCGGAGGACTGTAGAGGCTGAGATGCAAAGAATGAACGAGAGTTGGGGCACTGTAAGAAGGATTGCCACCGACCGAGCAAAGTGGAATCAATTTGTTGTTGCCCTACAAGACGCCACCAGGCGTGATGGCCACTGACTGCTTTGACGGTCGGCGGTTAAGGATCAAGAAGGACTAGATTGAAACCAGGCCAGGAGGAAGACATCATCCACACCTCTTATCCACACCTCTACACCTCACGGTAGAAGGGGAACGACCAAGCAGTAAGTACGTAAGTAAGTAAACATTAACAATTATATGTGTGTGTGTGTGTGTGGGGGGGGGGGGGGGGAAGTCAAAAAATGCAAATGCACTTAGTTGAGTAGAGCAAAGGTTGGACCCTTTCTTTTTCTAGGGGAGATCTCGTTAAAGGCCTGATTAATTAAACCCTACTTTACTTAAACGATTATTGTTTTGTCTGCACTTTATAACTTATTTACATTCTTTCTTTTCAGTATTATAAAAATTGGGGGAGGATGGTGTAAGAGATTTTTGATGTCACGTAACGGGTTTCGGAGTTGTGTTTTTGGTGCAAAATGGCAAAATTTGCGTGACGTCATATGTGGACAACGTCCATTGGAGAAATCTCCTATTTCCACGGAAATAGAACGTCGCGCAGAATTTATTTTTTTTTTTCATTTTTAACAACCAGGTTTTTTTTAGGGGGCTCTTGGCTTCCTTAAATGTTAGGCGCACGTAACATCTGACGGTATCATCTTTCAAACTGAATGGCCATCCAACTTCAGAGCTTAGCTGGGAGAAAACAAGGTAACGACAGAGTACACGGAATCTACGAGAGATCTTTTTATAGAATGGCGCAGAAATTAATCTTTAACGTGGAAAAGGATGTTGACTGAAGGATTATGCATTTTCAATCAGATATTCTATAGAAGCTGTTGCATGCCACATAATGTATGACAGGGAAGAAAAACGGATTGAGCTCTCACTTCTGAAAGATGAATGAAACACCGCTGAAAATAGAATGTAAACTTTATAAATGTCGATCAATCTTACAACGTCTTTGATATAATAGCATGTATAGGCCCTTGAGGATTCGCACCATTTTTTTTCTCACGTCTCTACAACTGTCTGTCCATCTTTCGTATAGGAAAACACTTTGAGGAATGCATGCAATGGATAGACCGTGCATGAGCAGAGCTTGGAAGATATTGATTCCTCTATTCTTAGTTCTTAATAATATAATCCTCTATAATTAGTTCATTTAGATCAACCTCTGCTCTTAGTTCTTGATTATACCATCCTCTATTATTAGTTCTTGATTATATCATCCTCTATTATTAGTTCTTGATTATTACATTAACTTCTTAGTTCTTGATTATATCATCATCTGTTCTTAGTTCTTGATTATATCATCATCTGTTCTTAGTTCTTGATTATATCATCCTCTATTATTAGTTATTGATTATACCAATAACTGTTCTTGATTATACCATCCTCTATTATTAGTTCTTGATTATACCAATAACTGTTCTTAGTTCTTGATTATACCATCCTCTGTTCTTAGTTCTTGATTATACCATCCTCTATTCTTAGTTCTTGATTATACCATCCTCTTTTCTTAGTTTTTGATTATACCATCCTCTATTCTTAGTTCTTGATTATATCATCATCTGTTCTTAGTTCTTGATTATATCATCCTCTATTATTAGTTATTGATTATACCAATAACTGTTTTTTATTATACCATCCTCTGTTCTTAGTTCTTGATTATACCATCCTCTATTCTTAGTTCTTGATTAAATCATCCTCTGCTATTAGCTATTGATTATACCAATAACTGTTCTTAGTTCTTGATTAAACCATCCTCTGTTCTTAGTTCTTGATTATACCATCCTCTATTCTTAGTTCTTGATTATACCTTTAACTGTTCTTAGTTATTGATTATATTATCCTCTGTTCTTAGTTCTTGAGTTTACAACTATCTGTTCTTAGTTCTTGATTATACCATCCTCTATTCTTAGTTCTTGATTAAATCATCCTCTGTTATTAGTTATTGATTATACCAATAACTGTTCTTAGTTCTTGATTAAACCATCCTCTGTTCTTAGTTCTTGATTATACCATCCTCTATTCTTAGTTCTTGATTATACCTTTAACTTTTCTTAGTTCTTGATTATATTATCCTCTGTTCTTAGTTCTTGAGTTTACAACTGTCTGTTCTTAGTTCTTGATTATACCATCCTCTATTCTTAGTTCTTGATTAAACCATCCTCTGTTCTTAGTTCTTGATTATACCATCCTCTATTCTTAGTTCTTGATTATACCTTTAACTGTTCTTAGTTCTTGATTATATTATCCTCTGTTCTTAGTTCTTGAGTTTACAACTGTCTGTTCTTAGTTCTTGATCATAGCATCATCTGTTCTTTGTTCTTGCACTAACCATTCCTTATTCTTAGTTCTTGCCTAAAACATCTTCTCGTCGTAGATAGTGACTTTACCATTATCTGTTCTTAGTTCTTAACTAAATTCTAATCTTTTCTTAGTTCTTACGTAAATCATCCTCTATTATAAGTTCTTCTTCCTCTTCTTCCTCGTTCGTCCTGAAAAGGACGTTGGTTGCGTTGTGTCTGTTTACGCCGGAGCTGTGATATCTGCACCTTTCGGTCGACACATCCGACTTCAGCACGGCAGTTTTTGGGACCGGGTTTGCCTTCCCTCTGCGATCCCTACTCGCTCAGCCAGACTGCAGTTATGCAGACTGTTTCCAGGACCACCACGTGGAGGTGGAGTAGGATCTTAGTCAGCTCTGGTTCGCTGACTCTGATGCAAGCAATCAAGCTATGGGTCGCTGACTGCATTCTCTATTGCTGCATCTTTGGGTCCCTATTATAAGTGATTATACCGCTATTTTGTTCTTAGTACTTTATTGTATCATCCTCTTTTCTTGGTTTTTAATTTTACCGTCCTTTATTCTTAGTTCTTGATTATACCATCATCAGATCTTATTACTTGATTATACCATCCTTTATTCTTAGTTCTTGATTATATAATCCTTTGTTCTTGGTACTTGATTATACCATCCTCTATTCTTAGTATTTGATTATACTATTCTCTATTCTTCGTACTTGATTATACCATCCTCTATTCTTAGTACCTGATTATTCTATCTACTATTCTTCGTACTTGATTATACCATCCTCTATTTTAGTACCTGGTTATACTATCTTCTATTCTTCGTACTTGATTATACCATCCTCTATGTTAGTACCTGATTATACTATCAACTATTCTTCGTACTTGATTATACCATCCTCTATTCTTAGTACCTGATTATACTATCTACTATTCTTCGTACTTGATTATACCATCCTCTATTTTAGTACCTGAGTATACTATCTTCTATTCTTCGTACTTGATTATACCATCCTCTATTCTTCGTACTTGATTATAATGGATGGGTATGAAAAAAAAATCGAAAAAAGGTGTTTCGTCTTACGAGGACAAAAGACAACGAAAATAGCCAACGTTGCGGCCACAAGGCCTTTGTCAGGGAAAGGAAAGAAAGTGAGGGCTACATAGGACACATACGAATCTAAATAAATGTAAAAATAAAACCTGGGTACTTCCCTAAAGGCAGCTAAGACCTAGCTTTCCTGCCAAAGGGAGAGGGATTATACCATCCTCTAATCTTAGTATTTGATTATACCATCCTCTAATCTTACTATTTGATTATACCATCCTCTAATCTTAGTACTTGATTATACCATCCTCTAATCTTAGTATTTGATTATACCATCTTCTAATCTTAGTACTTTATTATACCATCTTCTAATCTTAGTACTTGATTATACCATCCTCTAATCTTAGTTCTTGATTATACCATCCTCTAATCTTAGTACTTGATTATACCATCCTCTAATCTTAGTACTTGATTATACCATCCTCTAATCTTAGTACTTGATTATACCATCCTCTAATCTTAGTATTTGATTATACTATCGTCTAATCTTAGTACTTGATTATACCATCCTCTAATCTTAGTACTTGATTATACCATCCTCTAATCTTAGTACTTGATTATACAATCCTCTAATCTTAGTACTTGATTACACCATCCTCTAATCTTAGTACTTGATTATACCATCCTCTAATCTTAGTATTTGATTATACTATCGTCTAATCTTAGTACTTGATTATACCATCCTCTAATCTTAGTACTTGATTATACCATCCTCTAATCTTAGTACTTGATTATACCATTCTCTAATCTTAGTACTTGATTATACCAACCTCTAATTTTAGTACTTGATTATACCATCCTCTAATCTTAGTACTTGATTATACCATCCTCTAATCTTAGTATTTGATTATACTATCGTCTAATCTTAGTACTTGATTATACCATCGTCTAATCTTAGTACTTGATTATACCATCCTCTAATCTTAGTACTTGATTATACCATCCTCTAATCTTAGTACTTGATTATACCAACCTCTAATCTTAGTACTTGATTATACCATACTGTGGTGAGACGATTAGTATTTTTCAGCCTACTACCTGTCATTTACACGTTTTGCCTACCTCTATTTTTCGTCCACGCCCTATTGTTAATTTTAAAGATACTATGGCGCATTGTCGCACAATTATCTACGTGTCAGTTTTAGTTCTGACAGCACTGGAGGACGCCCCACACATGTAACTTTGTTTCTTCTACATTAGTAATAAACGATCCAGCTGGCAGGCGTGTTCGAGACTGACCAGTTTGTATTAATGTAGATGTCTGAGGCAGAACGAGATATCAGGGACCTTGAGCTGACTACTGCCTTTATTAGAGTCATTAATGTAGATGTCTGAGGCAGAACGAGATATCAGGGAACTTGAGCTGACTACTGCCTTTATTAGAGTCATTAACTGTGGAAGTCTGAATGCGAACGAGATATCAGGGAACTTGAGCTGACTACTGCCTTTATTAGAGTCATTAATGTAGATGTCTGAGGCAGAACGAGATATCAGGGAACTTGAGCTGACTACTGCCTTTATTAGAGTCATTAACTGTGGAAGTCTGAATGCGAACGAGATATCAGGGAACTTGAGCTGACTACTGCCTTTATTAGAGTCATTAATGTAGATGTCTGAGGCAGAACGAGATATCAGGGACCTTGAGCTGACTACTGCCTTTATTAGAGTCATTAATGTAGATGTCTGAGGCAGAACGAGATATCAGGGAACTTGAGCTGACTACTGCCTTTATTAGAGTCATTAACTGTGGAAGTCTGAATGCGAACGAGATATCAGGGAACTTGAGCTGACTACTGCCTTTATTAGAGTCATTAACTGTGGAAGTCTGAATGCGAACGAGATATCAGGGAACTTGAGCTGACTACTGCCTTTATTAGAGTCATTAACTGTGGAAGTCTGAATGCGAACGAGATATCAGGGAACTTGAGCTGACTACTGCCTTTATTAGAGTCATTAACTGTGGAAGTCTGAATGCGAACGAGATATCAGGGAACTTGAGCTGACTACTGCCTTTATTAGAGTCATTAATGTAGATGTCTGAGGCAGAACGAAGAAGAAGAATTACCATCATAATTTATCTCATGTATTAGTCCCAATGGAGCATAGAGACACCAATAAAAATGCCCCCCCCCCCTTTTTTGCACTAAAGCAGTCAAGTGTTCTTGTATCTGTGGTTTCTGAACCGCTTGATTTTAAATAATGAGGCAGTCAGCCCCACGCACAATCTTATATTAGTCACCACTTACGACACGCATGAAGTAGCAGTAGCCTTAATCTTTATTTGTCTCCTGAGCCACCTTGGAAATATATGATACACACAAATTTGTAATGAAAGATGTATAAACAAAACACAACAGCACTGGAAAATAACTCCAAAAAAGTATCTATAGTTAACCTTACTTTGTGACTCTCCATTGAAACAGACCGCAAGTGTTTTTATATTTGGACATGCGCCCTAATGTAACCGACGAACCATGTGTCTAAGTTGAACGGGGCGCGCCTCGTCAAACGAGGAACATTTTATTTTAAAAGAGAACTTTATGAGTCTCTGAGCTCATTAGAAAAGTAACACAGATACGCATTCACATATTCACTTACATCTCTTTATTTCTGTATTTTTAAAACTGATTTCTGTCTTTCTCTCTCTCTCTCTCTCTCTCTCTCTCTCTCTCTCTCTCTCTCTCTCTCTCTCTCTCTCTCTCTCTCTCTCTCTCTCTCTCTCTCTCTCTCTCTCTCTCTCTCTCTCTCTCTTTAATCCAGGAAGAAATAATAAACTCTTTCTTTCACCGCCCTTTTTCAGTGCCAGTTTCTAAGTTTAAAAACAAAAAATGTATGTTCGTCAACTCACATTCGCTCCCTGATTATATTTACATGCGTGGCAGAGTACTTGATTTTGGAGACGAAAAATGATGGTTAACAACCTCATTTCGAATGTAGATTCAATGCAAACGAGGGAGAAGCGTGAAACTAAATAAAAATGTGAAGGGAGTTTGCTGAGAAAAGAAGTCCCCCATTATGAACAAATATACAGTGGTGTGCCCACACGTAAGGACGTATTAACGATCCTTCAAAAGTTCAACGAAGCAAATGTGTGACCTAATGAAGGAACTTCAACTTTAGTGCCACGTTTCATGTTATAGGTTTGTCGTAAAGGTAGGCGTTTTTTAGTTCATGTCCAAAAACTGTCGTTTCTTACGCTGTCTGTGGGTTCTTCTGCTTACTGGAATGTGGCTTGTTTTTGGAGATGTTGCAGTGTTGCAAGAAACCAGCGCCAAGGCGTTCATGGGCTTTTGCAGCAGTAAACCCTGTAGCAATTTATTGTTAGATGAAAAGGTTGAGATTTAGATATTATTTGACTTTTATGACACATGTGAAGAAACAATGGTGTTATTCGTTCATTGTCTCCTGCAACCCCTGGAGCTATGCGAGACAAAGGCACATCTAACACCTGTTTAATATTTTTCTCCTGCTTAGTCAATATAAAAAGTTGACCTTTCCTTACTGTCAAAGATTGGATTGGATTAGAAAACAAAAATCAATATTTATTCGTACAAAACAGATATATGACCTTCTACCGGGACTTTATGGGCTACCGTACTTTCTATCCCGTAATCGAAGTCACTTTCATAATAAACTGACAGTAATAGACACTTTACATATTGCTTGCGTATTGTCGTAAGTTAATAATGGTGTAGCTACAACAATAGCTGTTGCTGGGGATGGCCTATGAAATGTTACCAAGAAGGTCTCCAGAAATGGGTTCGTTAATAAAGAAAGAGACCTATTCTAAAGAAGAGAATGCGAATGCTCTCCACTAGACAGTGTTTTCACGTAAATTATGGAGAGTTCTATTTCATCACGACCTTAGCTTCTGTCCTCAGATCCCGTAAAGAAAGAAAGAGCCCCCCAATTTCATCTAAATGTAGACTTTTACCTATATGTAAATATTTAACAACGACAGCACGAGTGATACAATAACGAACTAGATAATAATCAAACGGTAACTAGGTTTATTAATTAAATATTTACACATATAGGGTTAGTAGAGACAATAAACAGTTATGATGGTGAAAGACAATTAACACACACACACACACACCACACACACACACAATATATATAATGATGTGATATATTGAGTGTTACAACAATGTCCGATCTACAGTCTATGTGTCTCTTAATACTCCCGCACTGTATGATGATACACAGGTATTTATAGACTGTCCAATTTACGTAGATGGTATTGAACTTGATGTAAATAACGTAATCAACTTTCTTAGCACAAACCTGATCTCCAAATTGTAGCAATAAAGAGCATTAAGCTGCGAAGGCTAGGTTGGACGTTAGGACGGTACATTTCACATTCAGTTTCTCCAATCATATTACAAGCTCCATTCAAGCTCCAGTTCATCAAATAGATATATTTTAGACGATGGCATAACCTAGCCAGTCTTGAGCGTCGCTATTCAGTCTGCTAATTGACAAGATGTCCTCGACATTTGTTGCAGAATTTATTTAACATGTGCCCACTAACGTACCTCAGAATACAGCATACACTTCTCTCACTATAAAGCTTTAGCATCGACCCAAAGCAGCATGTGGGCGATCTAAATGTAGAAACACTTTAGAACTCTGTAGAATTAACACATTCTAGGAGCTGAACAAATATGCGTCCGTCCACATCGAAGAACACACAGAAAAGGCCTCGAATGCTCCTTGACTTCTGCCAAGCTGAGACCGGTTTGACTTCTGCTAAAACTGTACCAAAAGTCAATGACGTACTTCCGGGTAACCCGTGGATACCGTACATCAACAACAGGGTATCAACAATCGATACCTATTTGATAACGACCGATATGTTATGAGTTTTTAATCATAACAACAATACCAGTGTAAAACGTGGGCGATAAATCTTTCTTCTTAACTGAGGAAGTGAAGGATGTCCTAAATTGCGAATTCTGGTATCCAGACATACACTTTACTAGTTTCTTTCTGGGTAGATGCCAAATACAATACATTAGGTGTATACTCAGACATCAGTTAGACACACTGAAGTCACACAAAGTGGCTTGGTAAGTTTCACCTCTAATATCAATGGTTGACTTTCTTCTATAATAATCCTCGCTACTGATCTCTAGATAAAGATTGCCTTGTTATGTCCATTAAATAAATACCTATTTTCAGAGTGTCCTATATTAGTTTCTCCATTTATAGCGTTCTGTTTTTCTATAACTGATGCATACTCACAACTACAAGATTATGACGGCTTTGTCTATTTGAACAGAGCCAAGGATCCAGACCCCGAGGACGACCCAGAGTCCGCTGGGAGGACAACATTAGACAATCTTTGAAGGATCGAGGACTAGAATGGAACCAGACCAGGAGGAAGACAGCCGATAGGATAGTCTGGCGCTCTCTCTTCCAAACCTCTACACCTCACGGTAGAAGGGGAACGACTAAGTAAGTAAGTAAGTCTATTTGAACACAACGGCAAGAAACTCTGAATTTTGTTGACAATATTGATTTTGAGGTCATACTGTTTAAAGTAATTTTTGGTTCTTTAAGTGCAGTAAGTCAGAAAAAGTCTCAGCCGAGCTTCATCTGTTTATACTGAAAGCGAGAGCTGAAACTTGATCTGAATCATAATTGAAATCAAATTTGTTTATGTTTTTTTATTTAACAACTTGACTGTTGTTGACAAGTATCTGTCTATTTCTGACTTTTTTTTTAAAACCACTTTTATTTAACTTAACATGAGGTTGATATATTTGTCGGGTTTTCAAATCACTTGCCCTCAAAATCTCTACATTCCCCTCTACATAGAGAGCTGAAACTTTCCACGCTGCGCCCTTTCAAGGTATATTTTAATCTGTGAAATTTTGACTGGCATTGATAGAGCCGATTTTATTTAATAACTATGAATAAGATAAAACTAAAGTGGAAATAGAGCTTAATTAACGCAAGCGAAATAATGCACTGCAAAAATAGCTTCTGTTTCGAATTTGAAAGGAGCTAATGTCCGATGGTGAACAGCACAGTGCCGATCTACTCAAGGTGTTTCTTCAAACAACTTGGAAATGCAGAAAGCCAAGTAACTGGCGGATCTTTTTGTTTTAAACACAGTTCAAGTAACGACAACCTTTCTCGTGAGCTTCGAGTTCTTAAATTTACAACTGGATTTAACTCGAAGATGAAATTCAATTGACTTAGGTGGCAACGATTCGGTAAAGTTAATAATCAGTCATGACTTAAAATCATAAATCAAGTAAAGTTAAAACAAACAAACACGTTTCTGGATCCACCTTTATTGTTGATAGTATATGCATAAAAAATTTAAAATAAAAAAACCAAAAATAAATGTTCCGTACATTCTATTTCATAGTATAAAAGCATGCATGGTGGCATACCTGGAATCATCCTTATATAAGACCACCAGCTAAGCACAGTGCTACATTATATAGGTGTTGAAGTGAACCTCTGTCTGTGAGGATAATTACACCCTCATTGACTCGTGAACTTATCCACACACTTCTAGGGATTTCCCCCTGTGGTGAAACATGTTGAGAACCCAGCACTGCGCACTAAGCTTAGAGGAGTCACTTGAGCCCCAGATGGCACTCTGGCTTTTACCTGGTTGCCTGCACGTAGGAGGATCTCATTATGGACACATGATAGGCAAGGGAGCTGAGAAGTGGTTCTGTGTAGGACATGATTATTGATTGGGAGAGCCCAGATCCAGAGCACAGTATTTTAGCTGTGCATATTTGGAGAGCCCCCCCTCCCCCTGCATAGCTTGGGACCAGATGTGATGATTATTTTTAATGCAAGCCAGGCTGGAGAAACTGGAGCTAATGACTTCAAAAAAAAAAAAAAATTCCTAGATCTACAGTGTAGATAATACCAAGGAGTCTTCAACTTGGTATTGGCTGTAAAAGAACGAGAAGCTTAGCAGCCCTAGTTAAACAACAGCAACAACAACAATAGTGTAAAAGAGGATGGGCAGTGTTGAAAGCCTGTGCTCCACTGAAGCTGAAAGATAATGAGTGATTGAAAGCGCAGACATTTTTAAAATACAGGTTTTTACAAGATTACTAATGAACCACTAAGAGGATATGGAGATGGCTGAAGCATGTTGTAAGGAAGCAAGACCGTGTATTATTATTTGTTTCGGATTTTCACAAGGAGACGACGTTCTTTACATTCTATTGCACTCATTGTTTAGCCTCACACGAGTCCGCTAACGATCTGAATACATTGTTTAGCCTCACACGAGTCCACTATCGATCTGAATACATTGTTTAGCCTCACACGAGTCCACTATCGATCTGAATACATTGTTTAGCCTCACACGAGTCCGCTAACGATCTGAATACATTGCTTAGCCTCACACGAGTCCACTATCGATCTGAATACATTGTTTAGCCTCACACGAGTCCGCTAACGATCTGAATACATTGTTTAGCCTCACATTGTTCCCACACGAGTCCACTATCGATCTGAATACATTGTTTAGCCTCACACGAGTCCGCTAACGATCTGAATACATTGCTTAGCCTCACACGAGTCCACTATCGATCTGAATACATTGTTTAGCCTCACACGAGTCCACTATCGATCTGAATACATTGTTTAGCCTCACACGAGTCCACTATCGATCTGAATACATTGTTTAGCCTCACACGAGTCCACTATCGATCTGAATACATTGTTTAGCCTCAAACGAGTCCGCTAACGATCTGAATACATTGTTTAGCCTCACATGGGTCCACTACCGATCTGAGTTTAGCCTCACATTGTTCCAATAACGATCTGTCTTTGGTTGTATGTATGTGTCTGACACAATCTGCTATCAGCGTGTATTTACAGCAACAGGACAGACATAATAAAGACTCGTCTAGGCTAGGAGACCACACACGATGACCAGGTGGACTAAAACCAAAGGGGAACACAAACAGTTCACTATCCCTTTACTGACGATAACTGTACATATCCGAAACCTGGCGAAAGCGTACATAATAAATCAAATAATACAGAAACAATGCGCCTGACATCAGGCGGTGCACACGTTGTGCCGCATGGCACATATCACAACAGCTCGCAAAAATCGAGCATGGAACAATTTTCATGTCTGTCTGCTAATATCTATAAACGAGATTACCATAGCAAAGAAAATCAACCTTATATCAAGTCGTTGATGAGCAGCAGGGATACAAGAAACCCTCTGCTAATAACTATATGGCCGAAAAATCTAATGACAAACGTCTGTCCCACTAGCTATGTGACAACTACGATCTTTTTAGACCGGCTGGGAGAACCGTCCACACTCAATGGCGGGCTTGGCAAGAATTTCCATTTTCCAGCAACCCTGTGGTCACGTGATCGAATCATGTGACCAGAATTCACAAAGACTGACCATCGTTCTGAAACGTAAACATCAGGCTTCCTTTCTTGCCCCTGGCGGAGCATCGCCTGAAATGGTAGTCGTAAAACATACCGTGACAGAGTCCATCTCTGTTTTTTTCTTTATCAGGCGTCATATCAGTACTTCTTTGTAACTATGACCATATCTAGCATTTACAATGCAGTTATTACTGTTA
The DNA here is from genome assembly GCA_024509875.1 of Oreohelix idahoensis. NCBI lineage: Eukaryota > Metazoa > Mollusca > Gastropoda > Stylommatophora > Oreohelicidae > Oreohelix > Oreohelix idahoensis. The sequence continues at coordinate 114,210 of JAMPIV010017171.1, read as the reverse complement.
AGACTACCATAGAATGAAAAAAAAAAATTACAAAAACACACAAAAAGTAATACGTCTTACAAAGAGAAAGGACAAGAAAAACCTACGTTGCGTCCACAAGGCCTTCGTTAGGGACAGACAAACAAGAGACAGAAGAGAAAGAAAGTGAGAATTAAGTGGAGAACATGAAACTATAGAAATAAAAGAGAAATACTCCCTTAAGTGTTAGCACATGTTGGAGCAAAGATGGCTGCCACAAAACTGGAAAGCGGAAGTGGATTGTACATTAAAAGCAAAAAATAATGAAAACAGGGACTGGAAAACTGAAAAATAATTATAAATAAATAAAATAAAATTTAAAAAATAAAATAAAATAAAAAATTATAAAAATAAATAAATAAAAGACTACCATCGTTCTGAAACGTAAACATCAGGCTTCCTTTCTTGTTAAGACGAGATCTATAGTAAAGACTACCATACAAGGCAGTTGTTGTTGTGGCATTCCCAGGGTAAGAGAGATAGAGGGAGACGGAAAAACACACTAAGAAGGAAGTGGAAACATATGAAAGGAATAAAGCGGGCAGGGAAAGATTTGGCATGGACGGCACAGGACAGGAAAGTCTGGCATGATTTTTTGAAGACACATGCTAATTAGGAAGCTGAAGAATGAATGAATGAAAATGACTATTACTCGTGCGCTCCTAGTCTCTTTGTCTATATTTTAACTCTATCTCTTATTTTCTGAATCCCATTGTCTTTGGGTGTTTTTTTATTACCGCGACTGTAACCCTGCCTAAAGTATTTATGTGTGTATGCAAATTGTCCTGTCTGCCATTCTTTCTTTATTGCTTACGCTATTTCTACCCCGTGCTGTTCATGCGATGATGGTCTCTCAGTATTATGCCACTGCGCCTAAGCAATGTTATAACTCCATCGCTCAAATCAGTCAACATCTCAAGATTATAACTAGATTTATCATCATCTCTAGACTATAAATAGATCTGCGATCCTCTCTAGACTATAACTAGATCTGAGATCATCTCTAGACCATAACAAAATCTGAGGACTATAACAACATTGGACATCATCGCTAGACTATAACTAGTTATGAGATCATCTCTGGATTATAACAACATCTGACATCATCTCTAGACTACATCTGATACCATCTCTAGACTAAACTTGACATCATCTGTATAATATAGCTACACTTGACATCATCTCTAGACCATAACAGTATTTGACATCATCTCCAGTCCATAATCACATCTGACATCATTTCTATACCATTACAACATCTTACATCGTCTCCAGACCAAAACAACATCTTAAATCAGCGCTAGGCTATAACTATACCTGGCATCAGCTGTAGATTATAACAACGTTGGATATCATTTCTAGACTATAATTACATCCGACATCATCTATAGACTGTAACTTCGTCTGACACCATTTCTAGACTATAACTTTACCCGACATCATCTCTAGACTATAACTTCACCCGATATCATCTCCAGACTATAACTTCATCTGACATCATTTATAGACTATAACCATTTCTGACACCATCTCTAGACTATGTCTTCAACTGATATCATCTCTAGACTATGACTTCATCCGACATCATTCATAGATTATAACTATTTCTGACACCATCTCTAAGACTATGTCTTCAACTGAAATCATCTCTAGACTATGACTTCATCTGACATCATTTACAGACTATAACTTCACCCGACATTATCTGTTGAGGATATAACTTCAGGCAATGACTAAAACCCACAAAAGCCAGATCCAAACCTCAGAAATGAGGTATCTGAGGAAGGTGGTAACAAGAAGAGACATGGTCCGCAACAAGACGATACGTCAAGGCCTACAAACCCAACCCCTGCAGACCCAAGTAGAACAGTCCCAACTGAGATGGTTTGGCCATGTCTGCAGAATGGGAGAAGATTGGCTACCACGGCAAGCATGGGAAACTAAGAGCCAGGGATCCAGACCTCCAGGACGACCCAAAGTCCGCTGGGAGGACAACATTAGACAATCTTTGAAGGACAGTTGACTAGAATTGAACCAAGCCAGTAGGAAGACAGCCGATAGAATAGTATGGCGCTCTCTCTTACAAACCTCTACACCTCACGGTAGAAGAGGAACGACTAAGTAAGTAAGGATATAACTTCATCCGACACCCATATCTATACTATAACTATATCGGACACCATCTCTAGACTATAACTACATTAAGGTGCGTCATTAGCTGCTATCAGGTCAGCTGAACTCGAACTGCATTTTCTCGACTGGGGCAAAGGGTATTTTTTTTAACTAGGTCAATGATTCTTCTAACAAGGTTAGAATTAATTAGTCTTCATAAGTATTTTAATATAATTTGAAGCAAGAGAAACTTTGTGGGCTACAGTGAGAAATCGGAGTGTAGTTTATGTGGGGCTGTTAGCAGAGTCGGGGATAAAGTAATAATGATGATAAGAATACAAAGGTGAGAAATAAGAGGCAGTAGAGGAAACTCACAGATGTGCATAATTGTTATTAAAAGGTAAAAGGTCAAGTTTGTGCCGTAGAAGATACTGACGTTGAGGCGTGAAGTGTTGGAGACTTCATATAATTTCTCAAGCTTTATTGGGTGACGTGACCTGCTCCCTTCCTCGCTGCCTTTGTATTCTCTAACTCAGAACAGGCACCCGTTTTTATAACTGTATAGACTCGAACGTGACGCGATGTGGTTGTGAACCAAGTCCCTTTGCCTCGAGAAACAAGCGTACTAACTGCTCTGCTACTCAGATGCTCAATTGCAGTTATAGGTTAAATTAAACCCAGACAAAGTCGGAGCATTAAATGGGCACAGTTGTTATAGAGATCTGGCCTCTTGCGGAAAATGTGCTGTATTTGAAACATGGTGTTTTCAAGCTTCAGTCTACCCATCTATAAATTGGTACCCGGCTGTGCTTTTGAGTAAAGGAAGGAAAAGGGTTCGAGGAAGGGAACTGGCCACTCCACCACATTTAAAGCTGGACATCGTATGGTTAAGTCTCTAACACACCCCTACAGCAGTATCGTCTATGGGACTACCTTTACCTTTAGTCAAAGTCGGCGGAGCTGACGAGGAGTGAAAACAAAAACGTTGGACATCGTCAGACATCCAAAAGACTGGGAATAGTTCAAAAGAAGCAGGGAAATAAACTGGAAAATTATTATGTTGCATGATGTTAGAAAGACTTAAATTGCATGCTGACGAAAAGATCAGAGAAGAACAAGCGGGTTTCAGGCTGAAACGATCATGTATTGATCAAATATTCACACTAAGAACAATTATAGAAGAATCAGTGGAAATGCAATCGCCACTTATTATCACCTTCGTCGATTTTCAAAAAGCCTTTGATAGTCTACACCGCCCATCATTGTGGAAGATACTTACAATCTATGATTTTCCAACAAAATATGTGAATATAATCAAAGCGCTATATGACAATGCAAGATGTTGTGTTAGAATAAATAAAGGGAATACAGAATGGTTTACAGTAGAAACAGGGGTGAAACAAGGCTGTATTATGTCACCACTACTTTTTTGGAATAGCTATTGATTGGGTTATGAGAAACTATACCCACAATGAACAATTAGGTATAAAATGGACAAATGGAAAATTCCTGGGGGACCTGGATTTCGCAGATGATTTAGCATTCTTAAGTTCAACACCCAGACAATCCCAAGAAGCAGTAAATAATTTGTGTCATCTTTCGGTTAAAATAGGTCTCCAAATAAATGCCTCTAAAACTAAAGTTATGAACTTTTCTAACGAGACCTTTAATATCATCCTGAACGGGGAAAAACTACAGAAAGTTGAAAGTTTCAATTATTTAGGCAGTAAAATGACTCAGGATGGTGACACAACAAGAGAAATTCATACTAGAATTGCTTTGGCAGCTAGCGCCTTCAACAGATTATCTAATATTTGGAATATACGATCATTGAATATACATACCAAGCTTCGTCTGTTTAATTCAAATGTTATCTCAGTGTTAACATATGGCTGTGAGAGTTGGAAAATAACAAAATCATTGGAGAACAAGCTGAATACATTCGAGAACAAATGTCTTAGAAAACTCATGAACATCAGTTGGAAAGAATTCAAGACTAATCGACAAATAAGAGAAGACTCTAGGCAGAAATATGTCTCCAACTATATAAAGAAAAGACGATGGTCATATATCGGTCATGTCCTACGAATGCAAAACAACAGAATACCATTGCAGGCACTCACTTGGGTTCCTGAGGGTAAGAGGAAAAAAGGAAGACCAAAAGAAACACTCAGAAGAACAATAATAAGAGAAGGAAGAACGTTGGGATTAAATAATGTGCAAGAGCTAAGAGGAGTGGCGTCACAACGAACAACCTGGAGAGCACTGGTTTCTGCCTTATGCGCCGTGTTTGGTGCTTAAAGAATTTATTATTATTATTATTATTTATATAATGACCCGGTAAACCATCACGATGACAGTGACGAACCCGTGAAGGGATCCTTTATCTCTTTGTCCTCACCTCTTCCCTGAGAGTTGTTGTTGTCTTTGTATTTTTAGCTAGGGCTGCTGATCAAGTCACTTGTCCGCAACTGATGGATTTGCATGTGTTATGTAGCTGTTCAGTGGTGCTGTAAAGGGTGTTTATGATTGTTGGGGAACCCAGTGGTAGCTTTCTTCTTTCTGTAGAGAGTCCTGGGCAAGTGAGCAGCACAAGCTGAATTGTATTATATGGATGAATGCAGTTGCGGCAGTTAGACTCGTGTGAGGGGTTTCATCGTTTAAGAGGCCCCTGAGAGTGAACTTAATGTTCATATCTCCGGTCCTTCCCAAAATTAAACAGTGGACCAATCAAGACATGATTAAGATATTACAACAATGACTTTATTTCTTACCAATTCCTCACTTACTCAGGTCATCGAAAGGTGGCGATGAGCCGCATTTCGTTTCATACACACTAGAGGTGGGCAAATTGACACACTCAACTGTTTCGAAACAGTTAGCGCAGTGATTTAAACTGTTTCGAAACAGTGAGTCGACACAACGACACAACGACACAATTGCCCGTATCGGGGAGAAAGAAGTCTCTTATAGACAGTACCGGCGCGGGTATACATGAACTGTGTGAGACACTTTCCTCTGTTTTTACTGTCGTGTGTGAAAATCTATGGCGTTTCGTGTGACCACAATTCAATATTTTTACACAAGTCTTCATTATGATGTAATAAAACGTAGATATGATGATAGCTGCAGTATATGGGAAAATAATAAAAAACAACAATAATAATAACAGTAATAATAACACATGATATCAAACTAGAGTAAGCTAGATTTGGTAGACAATGATTCAAATCCACACCGAGTACACATATCAGCAGAGCTAATAAAGTGTATATTACATTTATACGAACACACTGACACTTTCAACTTTAACATAGCGCCTAAAACATTGACAACTGCAACACTGACACAATTTCCAGTGTCTATAACTTCTCAGCAAAAATAATATCACTTGTAAAATCAAGTCATCATAATACATCCCTGAAAAATATGACATGTTTGATATTCCATACTAATGTTCCGAACGGTTGATTCAAATTTTACATAGGCTCAGACAGTGTGTCGCTGCAAAACAGCGAGGCAGACGAAAGAAACAAGCAGGAAGTGTCGAATCGCTCGCTGTTTCGAAGCATTGTTTCGACACATACCGTCATACACACACTAGCCATCTCTAGTGCCTAGTCATACTTGAAGTTGACGAACCCTTGAATAATAAAATACCAGAACACACGTTACATTTTACTTTGTTGTCTTTGATCTTTACAAAATAATCCCAAACAGGGCTTCTCCCCGCCATAAATGAAGATTAAATGAGGTTGAACACAAGTTTTAAACACTATTTTATGTATAAACAAAACACGTTTTCTTACGAGAGCGCCTGAAGTCAGGAATCAAGAGTACCGTAACATGCGTATAATTAGCGCTTGGATGAAAAAGAACTATGGAACTGTTTCGAAACAGCAGACTACAAGTAAATTAACTGAAACAATGAGACATGAGTCGTGACACCCTAGTATGCAGATTTACTTATTCTCGTTAGTACAAATCTATGGTATTTCGTGTGACCACTGTTAAGAATTTTACACAGTCGTTTTCATTATGATGATATGCAAGGGGAACATGCTGACAGCTGCAGTAAAAGTGAAAAAAATTATAATAATAACAGTAATAATGACACATTATATAAAACTAGAATAGGTACAGTCAGCGACAATGATTCAACTCAAACCGAGCAGACACCTAATAGTAGTAAGCCTCTTTCAGTCCTGAGGAATTATTTAAAAAAAAATTATGACTTGTTTGATTTTCCATACTATCTATGAACGCCATATGTAGCGCACGCTTGACACATGAGACAATGATACAGTGTGCCTTTTGCAAAACAGCGAAGCAGACGGGAACTGAAGCTGCTGTTCGAAGCAGGCTATGTGTCGAATCTGCGTGAGACAATGTGTCTCTGCAAAACAGACAGGACGTGACACTGTTTCGACACCGCAAAAATCTGCGCATCGAATCGTTCGGGTACGACGCAGTTTCGACACATTGTTTCGACACATAAACACAGTAGCCATCTCTAATACACACATACATACAAAGAAATTATATAGTGTGATTCTAAACTTTAGAATTGTATCCAGTGAATACAGATACAAAGTGCGTAATTTGTGTGGCAGGCGCCTCACACCTCTCCTGAGGCAATACAACCCACTGATTAAGATCTCCCGATGTTGGGAAATATAAAGAAAACGTTAAATAAAGGGAGCAAACATAAGCAATAGCAACCTGCTTTGGACAGAGCTGCATGGCGCAATACAATTTTAAGTAAGCCATTTTTAAAATGCGTTTTAAGTCTCAAAAAAAAAAAAACATAGGTGGAAGGAAAATAAAAATGAGAATGCATTATGCATTTGTTTATCAACTGTCTAAGAGTTACTAACCCTTTATTACTAACTTTTTTTGTTAAACTGTTGTTTAAAATATCAACAAAAAATCAACGTACTGCACTCATTTTTTTTTTTAAACTCTCGACAGCCTTAATAACATATAGAAGGGGACGTTTATGTTTTTAAAAAAAATGAAAGAGTTCATTACCTTTACTACTTACTTTTCTTCGAGCGGTTAACAAAGAGTTAATAACATTAGCACAGATTTTGTCATATCGTTACAAAACAGTTATTTACTCTCAAAATACTTGCTTCATGTTTAAAATTCACATTAACCGTAGTGAATAGAAAAAATCTTAATTAGTGCTGTCTGTAGGAGGCGTAGGAGAGATAAAACCTTTTTAAAATAATTTAAAAAAAAAACATTTTCATTCAGAAGTTTTCTAGACATCATAGCAAATTAAATTAGTGGCTAGACAGTAATTTTCAAAACACAAAGCGACTGTAAACTGTATGACTCTTGTCATATTTAATAGTCTGAAGTCGTAACAGTATTGGTAACGGATGGGAATTACATTTTGTGTTTTTACCAGTCGTTTAGCACATTTTAATATATTTTGTGTGATTACGACACATAACTGGGAAAAGGTCATTGAAAAGTGAAATGTGAGAAAAACTGAAAAACGAAATACAAGTGGAAACGAAACAAGAATACAATTTTTAAAAAATTAAAATGTGCACTGAAGGTTGTTATTGTTATTGTTGAACAGAATCGACACTATTGCACTCTGGGCAAACCCATAGGTGCTCAGTCTCCCTCAGTATATATCGAAGGGTGTGAATGCTAACTGTTCCTGTAGCTCGCTGGTTGTAAACACGACGTATGCATCCTCTCATACATCCATCTCTGCTAGCTTTACGTTCGATGCCAAATTCCAACAGTCTTAACCTTGATGATTCATTTATTGCAGTGTCATTCTCTAACAGGCGATCATTAATTGTTCTCAGTATCTCTCCCTTATCCATATCCAGTGTCCCCACTGCTGGTGCTAGTATGTCAGCTCTCTCATTACCGCGTACCCCTGCATGACCAGGACAGTCTCTTAAGACAGCAGCTCCTGCAGATTCGGAGCTTCTATGGAGATTTTCCACTCATGCCGTAGCCAACCATTTTGGACCTTTCGAAGCATGGACTGAGAGTCTAACAAAATGACTGCTTTTGTTACAGAAGTTTCAGTTAGCCACCTTAAGGCTGCAGTAGCTGCCTCTACCTCCATTCTCATGCTGGAAGTTTATATCTTGTACGCCCCGCTATGGTCGGCGACGATTCTGCCCTTTACCCTAGCAGAGAAGCCACAACCTAATTTTTCACCACAGATCACAGACCCATCAATATACACAAAAGCATCATTATCCCGGGCATGATCAAGTCAATCAATCAATACCCTTTAGCTCCCCAAGGAGCATAGGCCTTCAACAAACACATGCCAAGTCTTCCTGTCCTGTGCCATCCGCTCACGTTCTTTCCATGTTTTCCTCCTCATTTTCCCCTCTATCCAGCTCTCTTCTCCGTGTGTTTTTGGTCTACCTCTGCCTCTCTTTCCCTGTGGATTCCAGAACAAGGACTGCCTTGTAATGCTATCAGCAGGTCTCCTCATTGTGTGTCCTATCCATCGCCAGCGTCTCTTCTCAACTCCTGTTCCACTGGCACTTGTCTAGTTCTTGTCATCAATTCCACATTTGTGACTTTGTCATACCATTTCAGTCCTTCTATTCTACGCAAGCACCCGTTTATAAAAGTCTGTAGCTTTTTGGTTGTTATTTTTGTTGTTCTCCGTGTCTCAGAGCCATACAATAGGACTGACTTGACATTTGAGTTGAAGATTCTTATTTTCGTGTTGATTTCTCTTGTTCTCCATATGTTTCCCAATGCAATGAAAGATCCTCTTGCTTTTTGTATTCTTATTTTGATATCATTGTCTGTCCCTCCAACTCTGTCTATATTACTGCCAAGATATGTGTACGATTCTACATTCTTTAGTGGTGTTTCTTCAAGTTCAACCTTGTTATCATTTCTTGCGTTTATTCTTATAATCTTTGTCTTTTCCCTGTGTATTTTCAGGCCCACTTGTTGTGACCTCTCATCGAGAAATTTCATTTTCTCTTGCATCTGATTATGGTTATGGGACAGAAGAGCCAAGTCATCTGCAAAATCCAGATCATCAAGCTGTTTAGTCAGATTCCACTGGATTCCATTTCTGTTGCGTGATGTCGATGTTTTCATAACCCAATCTATTGCTAGTAAGAAAAGAAATGGAGACAAGAGGCATCCCTGTCTCAATCCCGTTCTATTCCTAAACGGTTCTGTAAGTTGTCCTTCATGAAGAACTCTGCATGTCATGTCTTCAAAGGTCTTCCTTATTAAGTTAATGATCTTCATGGGAACTCCATAAAGCCTCATCAATTTCTAAAGTGATTCTCTGTCTATGCTGTCAAATGCCTTTTCATAGTCCACGAATCCGATGTATAGCGGTGAATTCCATTCCAGACTTTGCTCAGCTGTTATTCTCAATGCCGCTATATGGTCTGTACAGGATCTGTTTTGTCGAAAACCTGCTTGTTCATTCTCAGTTGCTTGTCTATGGACTCTTTTAATCTCTCCAGGATGATTCTGTTTAATACTTTTCCTGGCACTGATAGTAACATTATTCCTCTATAATTTGTGCACTCTTGTAACTTTCCCTTCTTAGGCAACTTGACCAGATAATGTTCCTTCCATTCTGCTGGTATTTCCTCTTTCTCCCAGACTTTGCCAAGTAGTTTGTATAATATCTATGTAGATTAATCAATATCTGTTTTGATGGCCTGCTGGAATTCCATCTGGACCAGCTGCTTTTCCATCTTTCAGAAGCTTATGGCTTTCTTTATTTCTTCTCTATGTGACGGTATTGCCTCCCCTGCTTTGAAGTGTTGGTCCAACAGTGGCCAAAACTCAAGAGTATCTAATATGGGCTTCAAATGTATCTATCTTCGCACAAGATTACTCTTGGCAGAGATGTAGATAGAAGGGTGATGACACTTCTATTACAAAGGGAGTTTTCACAAGATATTCAGAATAAGCGAGAACACTACTGCTTAAGCTGAGTATGTTAACTCTGTAATTCTGCCGACGCTTTTGTGAATGATTTAAGCACTTATTACTTTCAGCTCGTTTAAGCCCCCACCCCTGATTTACTCAGTGGAGTTCTATTATTTTAGTATAGCTCTGTTTAGAGTGTGTGTAGTAATTTGACTGAGATAAACATGCAGTAACTTTAAAATGATTAAATCGAAGTTAAATTTGTAACATTACAAATAACAAAATTTAATAATCACTTTAGGTTTTAACAGTTAGAAATAATTTTAATAGTTATGGATCAAGAAAAGTAATCCTCACAGTCTTTAGGGAATGTGAGATATTACAAGAAGTTCAAGTGGCAGCAAATATTTGAACTTAGCTGCCAATGACGGTTCTGCTCCTTCTTATAGGTTGGTTCTTTTCACTCTGCTCACGCTCGTCTCTGATCAAGGTTGTCGGGGGTAGCTCTTTTCCCAGAAACGTCAAGGAGAGCCTATCACGTGGGTCACGCGTCTTAAAGCTTAGGCCACGGTTCATTTCTTGTTCCAGAGATGGTACTTTCTGCTGGTACCACCAATAGCTATGGTAAAAGAATAGAACACGAAACGCTCTTCTGAGTATGGCGTTTTCCACCCCACTGTTATGGGTTCCTATCTACCCATACCACCATCCCAATTACTCAGAATTTACCCTCGATGAGAATTAAATTTAATCCCTCGGGATAAAACTTTCTTTACATTTAAATAGAATAGCTTTCATAGTTACTTTACATTCAAATGAAAAAGGTTAATAATACAGATAGAGTCTGTTTACATATACATCTCCACTGATTGAAAAGTGTGTTCACAATATAAATTTAAATATGTTTTCATTTATGTATTGCACTGATTGAAAAGTTTGAAACTTCCATTACTTTCAAATGAACATTTTCACAAAGACATTTACACTGGTTTAAAGCTTGAAAACTTACATTAATTTTAAAGTGACTATGTTTATAGGACCACCAGACTTACGGGCTGATCACCCGTTTGCCAGTCACTTTTCGATTACGGATTACATGGATTGATTTCCGTGGCCCTAAAGACGCCAATAGCGTGATGGGAAACAATGGCAAAGAAAACCTATCTGCTGTTGCCCTAAGACGCCACTCACTAGGCGTAATGGCCACTGACTGCTTTGACGTCGGTTGGGCTAAGGGACGGAAGAAGAAGAAGACGTTTATAAAGGGAAATTTACACTGCTTTGAAAATGTAAGTATTATATTTAGAATGTACATCATTTCTTTCATCGTTCCCTTCCTGCTCCATAGGGAACTGGAAACTGACTTTATGTTTTAGTTCTCTTTACGAAACTATCAATAAAGCAATCACCAGCCCGTGCAAGGTAGTGGTTCATGTATTTTTTCATTCTATACGCTGATGTTGCCAGCCTCAAATGACTTTGACATCTAATAGCGAGTTTCACCCATTAAACTTCACCCATGGTAATATATACATATATATGTTTAGTTCACATGTTAGTAATAAAATATGAAATGTAAATCACAAACTTACGCCAATCCTGACTCACAGACTTTTTGCTCAGATGAATAAAAGAGACTTGAACCGGCCTCTTTACACGCGTCTGGGAAGTAATCGTTTAATTTTAACTTCAAATTTCCCTCTCAGACTCCGCGTCTTTCTTCAGTTTCCTAGTCCTAGGTGTTCCCTTATTAAAATGTAGAGATTTTCCTGTACTTTTTAAGTCTTATTTATATTTTTCCAATAAACGGTCTGGTTAAAAAAATAGAATTATGAATCTAGTCTTCACTCTGGCGAGGTCTGGTGTTGTCTTAGCGAGCGTGAAATTCACAGTGAAATAAAACTGCGAAATGGTCAGACTATAATTTCCTATCTCCCCACGCATTGTTTTTAAGGATCTAATCAGAAAGAATCCAATCTTTTCAAATCATGCAGATAGGGTGTGATATTTTCAAAAATTAGTCCCACGTGAAATAAGGTGCGTGCCTGCAAAGGTCACGTGTTACCCTATATGGACATCGGATGCATTGCAGACGCTGGCACGGGCAGATCGATAGACACACATGACAACATGGGTAAGCTGTAACGACCTTATTACTTTATTAGAAAGTAATGTTGTCATAACAAGTCGGCCCGGAAACGATTATGTCACACTTGTCTGCCCACATGTGTCACACAGACAGTAATCTCGTTATCCTGTCGTATGAGTACGCAAAAACTCAGTGTCTGCCCATCTGGGTTACCAAACGAGTTCGTCTTATCAGCGGTTCAATCTAAACACGCCGGCGAGTATCTTATCTCAGTTGCTCACCGCAAGCTAGGATGACCGGGTAACAAACAGGTGACATCACAGAGAGTAGTTGTCAACAAATGTTTGCACCCTACAAATATTTTGCCACACAAGCATAAAAGAAAGAAAGAAAGAAAAGTGCTACAATTGAGAGCAAATAATAAAAATCAGTTTCCACAAATGTACCGATACTGCCAGAGTGAAACAAAGATCGATAGGGGCCCGCCCGTTCTGTCACACTCTACTTGGTCGTTCACAGCTGATTTGTAGCTCCTCTCCTGCTTACTGTATGTCTGGGGGATTAGTTGGAGCTGGTCTATTGAGAAGTTCCTCAAAAATGTTCTGTCCACCTCTTCATTTGTTCTTGTATATTACTAAGCAATTTTCCATTCTTATCTTTTGTGAGGCCATTTGCTTGCTTATATTTCCCTGTTAGCTTCTTTGTGTTGTTGTACAAGTCCCTCATATTTCCTTTGGCTGCAGCTTCCTCTGCTTACCTTGCCAACTCTTCAATATACTTTCTCTTGTCTCGTTTGATGTTTCTTCTTACTTCTTTGTTTGCTTCTATGTACACTTCATGAGCCTTGGCTTTTGGAGCTTCAGGTTTTGCTTCTGTTTAAATCTGTTTTCTTGTTTTTCCTGTCTTTTATCTTACTAATGGTTTCTGTTGTTATCCATGCTTTGTGCTGATGTTTCTCTTTTTCTCAGTACTTCTTCACATGTCTGGTTCCATATATGTTTTTTTACTTGTTGCCAGTGATCTTCCGTGTACTGCTTCATCTTCCAGCTGTTGAAGTACTTGGTATTTGTTGGGGATACTGTGATTGAAAATTTTTTCTCTTCTTTCCTGATTTCTTTGATATCCCACATTATTCTGTTGTCTATAGCTATATACTGTTGTAAATTTCCTTGAGTTTTAATTTTTGTTTTAGCCAACAGAAGATGGTGGTTTTAATACCACATCTGCTCCTCTACATGCTTTTTTTACATCATGCAATTAGATGACCTAAACGTCTTACTTATGCATATGTGATCAATCTGATTCTCAGTTCTGTGGCATGATCAAGTATCAGTTGATTAATTTCCAGTTTCCGCTGTCCCATTGCCCCATGTTCTACATTCTTACTGCCAAGCCCGATGATAACTTGCTGGGTAGTTAATCCAGTTCTCATCTGACTTACTACTCCACTCTTCCCCTTTGAATATATTTTCAACTGTGGTCACCTGCTTGATCGCTGTTTCTGCCTGTGTCACCCATGACCAGTCCCTCTTTTGTATTCTTGCTCCCTTTAATGTCAGCTATGTTTTCCCGAATGCAGAGGGTGCCGTTTGTCTGTGGTTACTCGTATATAGGCTTTTTAGCCTGGGCCATCGCAATATCTGGGTCTAATCGACATCACTCCAAGCATGTACCTCCATTCTCACAATGGGGGTATCACGCGTACAGCCCAAGACTATACCCGCACCCCTTCATTTTGAATACGTTCTAGTCGTTCAAAAATTGTGTTACTTGACAGCGCTAGTATTCCCCTAGCCCAATTACTCAGTGACTGATATGAAAATGCTGATGATAAAGAAGAAAAAGTAATCACTGCTCCAGGTTCGCTGTCAGCCATTATTTTCAGGGCTACTAGACCTCTCCTGCATTTCTGTTTGATGTTGATCAACATGATACTTACAAGATAGCCCGCGCGATTGAAATGTAATTCCAAGGTATTTCAGCTTTTTTGTTTTTGCCTTTCAATTTTCTGTCCATTGAGAGTAATATCTGGAAGATCTGTTTTCACTATAAAATTGTTTAAGGAGCATCACTGTGGTAAAGTGGGATGTTATAAATTTTTATAGGGGACTTAGTGTACGGACTGAGATCAGCTGTGAAGGTATCTGTATCTAATAGGTGTAGTGTTTTACAGATAACCTTACTTGCTACCACATTATGCCTCAGTCAGAATTATTCTGGAATATTGTGATGACTACATTAAATGTCTAGGGTATGTATATGATGAAGTGTAAGTCACAACAACAACAGACAGATAAACAATTTAATTTATTCCACCACACTTGACAACACTGTGACACTCACCACACAAAAACATCAATGTACCATTCTATAAGACTATCTTAAATGAGCCACTGGCAAATTTTCAAATATCAATATGTATCAAGCACTTTCATTAATATATATGTCCTGATTCAACTACAAAGTGAATCAGGAATCACAATCAGTTGTAATTACAATTTATATGTACAGAATTTATCAATAAGAACCTTGTAGTGACATATTTTATTAATATTATCCTATGTGTGTCAGTTGTGTTTGTAGTAAATGGGTATGAGCTTCCATATCTGGGTTTATTTATAAAGTCCACATAGGCTTATCTTTCGTGATGGCGGCAGGATAGGACTCCTCTGCTCGATAGCCTCCCTGTGTTCTGGAGACACCTCACTGGTCACTATCTGGACCCAGGAGTATGCTGTCAGCCTCTAGGTTCAGCAAAGCTCAGACCAGGTGCTGCTCAATAGCTTTAGGACCACGGTCCCTGAAACAAGAAGGTTGTACCTCCTACTTCATAACTAGTTTATAATCCATTTACAGACTGAACACAATACATAACAAACACTGAGTTCAGAGCGGTAGGCCAACTGTCAGCTTCATCTGAAATAATTTACACCAGTATATTCCTCCCTAATGGTTACTACGCCTCTGCAATTCCAGCATTATTTCTTTCTAGTCAATAATATAGGTGTCAGTGTACTGTTTGGCAATTCCATGCAGTTTTACTTTCCTCCGACACCTTCTGTTCAGGTTGGAGCACTATATAGGCTTTTCCTCATGTTCGCTACTGAACCACACATATATACAGACATAAATTATCAATTTACATTCAATTTTCATTAAAAAGATATTGAATATATCAAGCTTACCACAATTCATGGAATAATACACAGTTACGTTGAATGGCAATGAATATAGCACAACTTCGATCTGCCGATGTCCCAGGCTTTTATTTAGAAAAAATATGCACTGGTGCTCAACGCACTGGTTCTGTAGTAAGTTTATTTGAACATGTGGTGGTGACCTGACGCCTCTGATTGACTATATTCGCGGGTCTAACCAATCGTGCCATGTTTACCCAATCGTTTGAAAAAAAGTACTCCTACTCCCGTTTCCCCTGACAACAAAAGATAGTATTTATAGCCCGACTAATCGTGTTTAGCCTTACATTTCTTGCGCTCCAATCAAATCGGATTTAACATGGAGACCCATTTCCCGTACAATGGTGGGGTGAAAATCTGCCACTGAGCGATTCTGATTTGGGTGTTGTCTGACATCCCTCACTATTTCTTTTGGCTATAATTTGGTAATTCCTAGACTATTTGCGTAAACGTTTAACATATTCTTTGTCAGCAAGTCCTAAGGAACCCAAATATACAAATTTAAAGGAGCTAAGTGGCTGCGTTCAAAATATGCATTTTCTTCTACCTCCTGTTTACTTCGAATACGATGTGGTGTCTGGGTACTGTAATGTTTTCAAACGTAAACCAGTATAATGTCATGTTTCCTAATAAGCGTTTTGTGAGTTTTTAAAAACTAACTCTCGTGTGTGTAGTGTTTTTTTTTTTTACTGTCGATTTGAAAAAAGCTAGTGCTTGTGGCCTTACACGCGTGATGGTAGTAATTGTGTATCGCGAGACGCGTGTTTAGTGTTGCATGCGTTCCGGCTTTCAGCCTCTCCCTTTCTTTCTATCTTTAGTCCATCTGTCTTTCGTTTTTTGGTAACGTAGTGTATAAAATGACATGAATGGAATTTTAAATCTAGGTCATCTTGCGTATCTCAAGGTTTTTCTTAGAAATGGAGTACACATTTTATTGTGTTGGGGAAACGCGTGTATGCTGCAGAAGGCTTTTTCTATCAACGTGAAACGTTACAATTTGCAGACGAAGGAGAAAACAAGGGGGATTTCGAGTACATCCCCGTGGTAAAACCTATAGTACGTCATCAGCAAAAGTCAATGTCCCAACCCAGTTGGCTGAATGGTAGCTACTTTTGCTGTACAGATATGAAACAGTACCGGTGACAGTGAGGAACCCTGAGGTAGTCCCGGGCTAATCCGCATTGGGTCTGATGTCCATGTTTCAGAGCAAAATGCCACTGATCTCTCAGTTAAGGCAGCTACTTTCCCTCTTGTTAGTCAAGGGTTAAAACCGCAAGCCACTTCACAGTTCATTAATTTTTCAAAGTTCACACTGTTATAAGCATCCTCTAGGTCGATTACTACAGCAACCGTTTCTGGTTTACCTTGGAACCCCTCATACACATCATCATCAAAATTTGCAGCGTTACTCCATGTTACTTTCATGGGCCTATAGCTTCCGAGAGTATCAGGCAGGATCTGTGCATTTTCGAGGTGACTCATTATTTTCCATGCTACTATCTTTTCTAGTAGTTTATCGTAGACATTCTGCATTGTGATAATTCTATAACTTCTGAGAAGTGTGGGGTCTTTACCAGGTTTAGGAAGTGGCCGTAGATAACTATGTAGCCAGTCTTCCGGCACAACAGCATTCATTATGCTGTTGTTGATATCACTCACCACATTCTTAATGCCTATGTCATCGAGCTGTTTTATGTGGTGATACTGTTACACCATTCAGGACCGGGCGAGGCCTTCGTAGGACGTTTTTTACTGGTTGCTAAAGTGCACTCAACATCGTCTTCGGATATGAGGTCGAAATAAATGACGCTGCTTATGACGCTTTCCATGATACGGTCTTTAATGTCTTGGCGGGCAGCTTTATCACCTTTATCCGTCTGAGTAATTATAACGCTCAAAGTTATGCATGTCCCCTTTTCGGCATCGGTCTTTAAGGTTATCCCTGTCGAGCTAGTGAAAATATTAGGAAATGGTTGGATTGTAATCATTTCATACCTCATTTCTGCGATGTAAGCGGACCAGAATTTCTGTAGTGTGTTTGTCAGTGCCCACTTGTGTCCACAAAGGCCTCTCCCACACGTAGAGGTGTCACATAAGGCCTCCCCTACACTGTGTCTTTGGCTTCCTTCACTTAGCCTAAACCCTTGAACTGTTATTGATGGTCCTTTTGCTTTTTCTCCTTAAAATCTTCCACCTGTTCATCACTCATCTGTCCTGCTTCTCTTTCGTGGTATCCGACTATGACTTTGTCGCTATCCCTCACTTTTCCCAGCCATGCTAGGTCTCCACTGTCTCATTTCACCGGAAAGGTTGGTTGTGTAAAAGGTGTGCGAGTTGTCTTTTGTTTCGCACTTTGACGCAGTATCTGCACAGGGTGATTACAGTCATGTGGGTCTGTATGATACTGTTTCAGTTGCCTATGTCTGTGGTATTTTCCTTCGCAATGAGAACTATGACACCATCAGTATCCCCTGGTCAAGATGCCAGTCTTGTCGGGCGTCCATCATTTAAATTGGATAGGTTTCAGCTGAGTAAAGCCTGACTCATTGCAACACCCTGTCTATTTTCCGTGGAGTTCCCCCACCCATAGATCTAGCATTAAAATCGCCGGCATTTAAGCACATCTTGTTAGGTTCTTCGGACAGTTTAGTCAGGAACTCCCAGCGTCCCTCTTCCGGAAGGCGATCAACATGGGCACTTAAATTTAAGACTTGCCATTCTTGACCCCTTATATGCAGTGCAACCCCCTTCAATTGTTCATCCTCATTAGAATAGAAACTTGTATTTAGCCACACATGATGGAGTTCATTTTTCACATGCATCGCTTGTCCTCGTCTGCCAGGCTCACACAGGTTTGTGTAACATCTGTAACCTGGGCAATTGACAACAGTATTCGCTTTCAAATTGGTCTCCTGGATCATTAGTACATCAAAATTATAGATCAGTGTTTGAATAATGGCTGCCCGTTGGTAGTCACTTCGAAAGTTCCAGCACCCTATACGCAGGTATTTCATAGAATGTTTGTCCGCTTTCTTTCTCGTTTTTATCTAACCAGCTCTTCTTTTTCTCTCTCTCTTCTTCTCTCACCAGCTATTAGTGATTCACTAACTTTTATATATAATCAATGTATTGCTAAAAGTTATTTTCCTTCGGCCTTTAAGATTGCCAAAGTATATCCTCTCTTCAAACCTGGCTCGTCAGATAACAGTAATCTTGGTAACTATAGACCAATTTCTCTTTTATCATCGCTTTCTAAACCACTAGAAAAACACATACATAAAGCAACACTACATTACCTAGATAGCAATGACTTGCTAATTGACAGTCAGTCAGGGTTTCGACAAAAGCATTCATGCCACACAGCTCTAACTAAGATGATAGACAACTTGCACCTAAACATAAATAACGATAACATATGTGGAGCAATCTTTGTAGACTTCAGGAAAGCATTTGATATGTTAGATCACGCTGTTTTAATAAGAAAATTAGAAACAATGAAAGTTAACTTTAAACTAGTGACATTACTTAAATCATTCCTGTCCGACAGACAGCAAGTAGTGTGGTACAATAACTCCTTGTCAAGCCCAACTATTATTGACACTGGTGTTCCTCAGGGTTCTATTCTCGGCCCTCTACTTTTTTCCATTTACATAAATGACCTTCCACTACACATCGAGCACTCATCCTGCGACCTATTTGCCGATGACTGTACCATTTATACTAGTGATAAAAGTTGCAACACGCTAGAAATATTATTACAAAGCGACACAGACAATCTTATTAAGTGGAGCAATGAAAACTGCGTGCAAATAAATATCACTAAAACAAAATGTATGATAATATCAACTAGACAAAAATTACAAAACTCGCCGAAAACAACACTTCAGCTCTACATTGGAACCTCTTTAATTGAAAATGTAAATGAATATAAAACACTAGGACTCATAATTGACCAACATTTAAGTTGGAATTCGCATGTACATGCACTGACCAAACAAACGGCACAAAAAGTTTACCAGTTAGCTAAAATCAAACATTTCCTAGATGAGGAGACACGAAAAATGTTCTATACATCCCAGATACAAACACATCTAGACTATTGTTCCACAATTTGGGATGGCTGCACGATGTCCAACACTAAAAGACTCTATTCATTACAAAAACGTGCAGTGCGCCTAATTTCAGACACAAACCTCACACAGTGTGTAGACGCATATACATATCTTAACATATTACCACTAAGAAAGCGCCTTCTCTTCAACAAAGCCAAATTTATTCACAAAATCTTGTCACAGAATGCTCCAACGTATCTGTGGCCTATTTTCAAATACAGCGGAAGACGCAGTCAACGCTTAAATAAATTACACATGCCCAAGCCTAGGCTCGACTTATTCAAGAAAAGTTTAGCTTTTTCTGCTGCTCATCTGTGGAATACTCTTCCACACGACTTAAAAAATACTCTTAGTCCATATTCATTCAATCACAGAATTTTCAAATACATCATGAGTGCAGATTATATGCCACCCTAATTTCGTTATGTTCTTAAATAATTACATAACATCATATGTAGGTTTTAAAGTTAATTTTGTCCTGTTTAGTATAAATTATGATACGCATCTGTAAATCTGAGTAACTGTTATTGTACTGTTACAATGTTGGGATTTTATTTTATTGTACTTTTTTGTTATTTTATTATTTAAGTAACATTTAGGATACGTGTGAGAATAAATGGATCAACTATGGAAGAAGAGAGAAAGGAAGGGCTGAATGTTAGACGGGCCTGCGTGCCCAATTCTAAACATTTGAAAATAAAGTTCGTTCGTTCGTTCGTTCGTTCTATCTATCTATCTATCTATCTATCTATCTATCTATCTATCTATCTATCTATCTATCTATCTATCTATCTATCTATCTATCTATCTATCTATCTATCTATGTATTAATGTTTATTTTTATTTTTATTTATTTTATTTTTACATTCATTATTATTATTATTATTCTTTTTTAATGTTAAAAACGTACTTTAATTATGATGATTATTGCAAATGTAATATTACTTTTATAATGATAAATGCCTTAATTATGCTTATAGTAAATGTGAGGATGAAAGGATATAGTATATATGATGAGAGAGAGAGGAAGGGCAGAATGTCAGACGGGCCTGCGTGCCCAATTCTTAACCCTTTGAAAATAAAGTTCGTTCGTTCGTTCGTTCGTTCGTTCCCCTACCTCTCCTTCTACATTCATGTTTCTTCGTTACATTTGCCGAAGGCACCGGCGACAAAGCACGTTCCCTGTAGGTCCCGCGATAATTCTGGTTTGTTGCATTATTCATAATATATTAGCAAGATATTGTGGAAATATCCGGTCACCCTGATAGAGCCACCATGCCAGGGAAGAGGTAAGGGATGTTCCTGAGGAAGTCCATTTGCCTGGTGCCGCCCCGCTCGCACGCCAGACAACCTATGTTCGATACTACTTTCCAAGTAGTCACCCAGCCTCCCGGCACATTGGAACACCTTAAGCTTGGGGTCACTAACTAATGACTATGACTAAAGATGTCCTGACTCGAGTTTTACCATGCTTATTACAATGTGAAGACATTTGTTGACGACGCCATTATTGTTAAAACATGTGTAGAAATTTAGCGTCGTCATTTGTGAACAGAATTTGCTAAGCCAGGATGGCTGACAATGTCGTAAGCTGAACTTTTCAGAAATTATGCCCCCATTCTGGCATATATTTATCACATAGACATCGATTGTTGCACAAAAAGAGGAGGACGTCTCCTTACATGAACATTCTGGCTCGTATCAAGTCAATCACATTGTCTGTTACCAGTTCTCTTCTCTGGCCACGTCTACTTTGGTCTTCTTCTACCTATCTTAACCTGGGGATTCCACAGCAAGGGCTGCCTGGTAATACTATCAACAGGTATTATTGTCACAAGATGGATTTTGGTGCGTCCTCTTTCCGATCTCTCTTTCACTATGGCAGTATCTGTTAAATTTTGTTCTGATTTCATTGCGATTTTGTTTCCGAGTCGCATCCTTTTCTTTCTGTTTGCTTTGTAGCAGAGAGCTTGTTTGTTCAAACATCTGATACCCCTTGTTGGTGATAATACATCGCGTTTGCCAGGGTGCGGCAAAGGTTTGCTAAGATTAGGCCCGGGTGCGCAGCAGATAAGAGATTAATCGCCTGTGCGACACATTCTGGACAGTCAAGCACGACATAATCGTTTCCGGTACACCTTGTTACAAAGACATTACTTTAGCGAAAGTAATAATTTGTTACATCTTACACACATTATCGTGTGAGGTTACCGATATGTCTGTAAGTTCGCCTGCCGGCAATCGGTTGTTTACAGCCCATTTTCAGAAAAGTGATGTTTGAAATTTTGCACTACATGAGTAATGCAAAATATTCAAATCAGATTGGATGATCGTTTGAGCCCCATAACACACAGGGTGGGGTAAGATAGTGAATATAACCTGACGCTTCAGTCAGTCAAAACTACTGTGCAGATCGCTTGCCAAGACGCCAGACGGGCCAGTTAGAATTCAGAATTTCCATTTATCAGACCGGACACCTTTTATTAGAGTATTATCTGGGCTTACAAAAACAGCCCAGGAAATCTCTATCATTTTAATAAGGAAAGCCGCTGTCTGAGGAAACTGAAGGAAACACACACAATCAGAGAGGGAAATTTAAATTAACGACACCCGAGACGCATGTAAGAGGCCAATTCAAGTCTCTTTATTCATCTGAGCAAAAAGTCTGTGAGCCAGGATTGGCGTAAGTTGTCATTTTACATTCTATATTTTATTACTAACATGTGAACTAAAATATATATGTATATTACCATGTGAATTTTAATATGTGAAAATCGCTAGTGGAGGTCCCAGTCATTTGAGGCTGGCAACCTCAGCGTATAAGATGATGATTCATGAACCACCATTGCACGGACTGGTGACTGTTTTATTGCTAGTTTCTTAAAGAGAACTAAACGCATAAAGAGTCCCAGGTTCCATACGGAGCAGGGAGGGAAAGATGAAAGAAATGATGTACATTCTAAGTAAAATACGTACAGTTTCAAACCAGTGTAAATGTCTATGTAAAAATATTCATTTTAAAATTAATGGAAGTTTCAAACTTCTCAAATCAGTGTAAACATAAATGAAAACATATTCAATTTATATTGTGAACACTTTTCAATCAGTGGAAATGTAAATGTAAACATATTCTATCTGTACTATTAACCTTTTCATTTAAATGTAAAGTAACTATAAAAGCTTTTAATTTAAATGTAAAAGAAAGTTTTATCACGAGGGATTAAATTTAATTCTCATCGAGGGTAAATTCTTAATTAAATGGGATGGTGGAATGGGAAGATAGGGACCCATAACCATGGGTTGGAAAACGCAATACTCAGAAGAGCGTTTCGTTTCTATTCTTTACAATAGTTATTGGTGGTACCAGCAGAAAGTACTATCTCTGGAACAAGAAGGGACAAGTGGCCTACGCTTTAAGACGAAGGGCCAACTTTGTAGACTCTCCTAGATATTTCTGGGAAACGAGCTACACCCGATAACCTTGACCAGCGACGAGCGGGAGCAGTGTAAAAAGAACCAACCCATCAGAAGGAGCAGAACCGTCATTGGCAGCTAAGTTCCATATATACGAGGGGCGGTTATAAAGTAATGCACCACATCATTTTTCTCAGCTAATAATAAAGATAGAAGCATGAAATTTTGCACACTTCAAATATGGCATGTGCCAATTGTGTGTACCAAATTGCATTGCAACCGGCCAAATAATGTGGCTGCACTAAACCTTTGAAATGGAGCGTATTTGCAACTTGCGTTATAAGCAGCGAATTGTGATAGAATTTCTCGTTGCAGAGAAGGAAACTGTTGTGAACATTCACAAGCGTCTATGTGATGTGTATGGAAGTTTTGCAGTCGACAGGAGTACAGTCAATCGCTGGGTTCAGAGAATCAAAGAATCAGGAAGTGGAGATACGGAGCTGCTTGATCGGCCGCGCTGTGGACGTCCTGCCATAACCACCAACGCAGAAATGTTGAAATGCGCTGAGGGCATTATTCTTACTGATAGGCGAATCACTACTCAACAATTGGCCTTACAGCTGTCAGTCAGCATTGGTAGTGCAAATGCAGTTCTAAAAACTCTCGGATTTTCTAAGGTTTGGCAAGATGGGTTCCTCGAAGTCTCACAAATGACCACCGATTGCAAAGGAAAGCAATTTCTTCTGAATTGTTGGAGCGTTTCAATGCTGATGGAGAGAACTTTTTGGCTAAGATCGTTACAGGTGACGAAACATGGGCACATCATTTTGAACCTGAGACAAAAAGACAGTCAATGGAGTGGCATCTTCCGCAATCACCATGAAGAACGAAATTCAAGACAATTTCTTCAGCTGGAAAGGTCATGATCACTGTCTTTTGGGACATTGAAGGTGTGATTCTTGTGGACGTTATGCCAAGAGGAGAGACAATCAATTCGCAAGCTTATATTAAGACATTGAAAAAACTCAATCAACGTTTTCGCAGAGTTCGGCCGCACAAGAATCCAGCAGACCTGTTTCTCCTTCACGACAATGCGCGACCTCACACAAGTCTGGCAACACGGGAAGCAATCACCAAATTGGGTTGGACTGTACTACCCCATCCACCCTATAGTCCCGATTTGGCACCCTCTGATTTTCATCTAATTGGTCCACTTAAAGATGCACTCCGTGGGACAAGGTTTGAAGATGATGAAGGAGTGATTCATGCAGCGAAGAAATGGCTACATGATCAAGACAAAATCTGGTACGGGCTAGGAATACATGCACTTGTTTCGCGCTGACATAAAGCCGTACAAGTTGATGGGGATTATGTTGAATAATACCGATGTTTACATGACATATCCATGTATATTGTGTATAAATTTCGTGCTTTTTGGATAAACAGCTCCTGAGAAAAACGATGTGGTGCATTACTTTCTGAACGCCCCTCGTAAGCTGCCATAGTGCACTTTTTTCATCGTCTTTATTATCCATCAATGATGAAACTTTTCTTCTAAACTATTCAATTATTTTCTAACTGTTAAAACTTGAGTGATTATTAAATTTTGTTATTTGTAATTTTACAAATTTAACTTCTATTTAATCCTTTTAAGTGTACTGCATGTTTGTCTCAGTCAATTTACCACACACACTCTAAACTGAGCTATACCAGAATAATAAGAATTCCCTTGAGTTAGTCAGAGACGGGGGCTTAAACGAGCTAACATAAACCATTGCTTAATCCTTCACAAAAATTGTCGGCAGATTCTAGAAATAACGTGCTGAGCCAAACGCAGCATTGTTTTCGCTTATCTGAATATCTTGTGAAAACTCCTTTGTGGTAGAAGCGTCATTAACCTTCTATCTACATATCTGCAAAGAGTAATCTTGTTCGAAGCTAGACACCTTTGAAGTCCATATTAGATACTCTTGAGTTTTGGCCACTGTTGGACCACTACTGCAAAGCAGGGGAGGCAATACCGTCACAATTATCAATGTGTGTCCTATTAATTTCAAGCGTCTTCTTCTCATCTCTTGTTCAACTGACGCTTTTCTGGTTCTTTTCATCAGTTCGACATTAATCATCTTGTCATACAATTTCAATCTGTTTATTAAACGCAAGCGGCAATATATGACAGTTTGCAGCTTTTTGGTTTTTTTTTTTTTTTTCTTTTCTTTTTTCTCCATGTCTCATAGCCATAGCATACGACTGGCTTGACATTTGTATTGAAAATTCTACTATTTTCCTTTTACAAACGTATACTTTTTTAAAGAAATAGCAAGGCACAATTTGATCTAACCGCCGTCATAAACAAGGTGTAAGAGGGTAAAGGATCCCGTTCAACGCCCGTTGAGGCATATTGGGAATATGATGTTAGGCCCATATATTTTCTTAACCATCGGCACACTAGGGGTGATGTGGTCAGCACCATGCCGGCCGCCTTAACCTTCCCATAGTTGCTCTGGTACCCAATTCATGAGACTGGGTGGACCTCGGAGCCGTTTGCTGTCTAAAAAATCTCACCTCAACTGGGGATCAACCTCATAAACAAATGTCATTCTATTCTATGGTCATATGCTGTAAGATTTTGCGAGTACCCTGAGCATGAATGTCAAAATAAAAACCCGTTTGTAAAATCTGTTATTGTTTATTCTATCCTTTTTTTGTATTTCGCTGTCATTGTATATTGTTTCTTGTTTTTATTTTGTTCTCTATCTACCACTTGGGTTGTTGTCAGGCCGACGCTTCCAGAATTATTATACGAGTATATGTATGTGGAATCCCCAGGTTGAGAGAGGTAGAAGAAGAACAAAGAACACATGGCCAGAGAAGGGTTCACAGAAATAAGAATGTTGTCAGTGAATTACTTTAAGAACAACGAAATGATTTATTCCCGGACACATTTTCAATTCACATAGCTGTTTTTGTCCTGACTCGCAACTTTGTAGAAACCCTGTGAACTAACGATAACATCACAACTACGTCAATAGCTATCAGTAATGAGACGTACTCACCTAAGAATCCTACAGCAAACGCTAACACATACACGACTATGAGGAATATTATGAATGGGTCTTCATGCCTGTACAACAGGTCTTGCATATCCTGTAGAGTAAAAAATTGTGTAAAACAAGTCCTGAAAATCTTGTCAAGTAAAAAATGTGTGAAACAAGCTCGGCATATTCTGTCAAACAAAAAGTTTGTAAAACTATATATTGTCAAATAAATAGTATGTAAAACAGTTCCACATATCCTGTCAAATAAAAATTATGTTAAACAGCTCCACGTGTACTATCAAATAAAAAGTATGTAATACCGGTTCTGCATATCCTGTCAAATAAAAATTATGTTACACAGCTCCCACATATCCGGTCAAATCAAAATGTTGTAAAACAGCTCCACATATCCTGTCAAATAATAAGTATGTTAAACAGCTTCACATATCCTGTCAAAGGAAAAGTATATAACAGGTCTTGTATATCCTGCACACACACAAAATTTGTATAACAGGTTCTGCATATCCTGTGAAATAGAAATAAACATTCGGTAAAACAGCTCCACATATCCTACCAAATAACGTTTGTGTAAAAAAGGTCATGCATATCCTGCCAAATAACGCTTGTGTATAACAGATTATGCATATTCTGCCAAATAACGTTTAACTGATTCCCTACGTAATTATTTTCAGCTCTGGACGGAATTATTTTTAAGCCCCAAAAATGTACATATACATAATTTACTTTTACTAACAATGTGTGTCTAATCATGAGTTAAGTATAATATATTATATATCAAATTAAAGTACATTGGAGGGACAATATGAATATATATACTTTTCTAGCTAATTTTATATTATGTTTATGTTATGACAGATAATATGTACACAGAACAAAAGATAACTTGAAATTTTGAACATAAATTTTCCACTTAGCTAAGGCTTGTAACATAAATTATTATCACAATACAGTTTCACTGCTCTCTTTGTGAACGTAATTCATTTAGAAACACAGAAAAAGTAAGAAAGTTGTGCTTGATCACACAGTTTGTTCACTGTTCACATATTAGTAACATATCCTGCGTGTTTTCGGCCATTATAGTGAAACGGCAAAACACGATGAAAAATGAAGATAAATGTGAAAAATTCCCTTCAAACTCAAACAAAGGAAGTTGAAGCTTGTTGAAATTTGCGCAGTTTTGTGTTTACTTCCGTTCGAGATAAATTCCGATCAGTATAAAATATCAGAGTGGAAAGAAACAACGAAATAAATCAGAGTCTTTTAAAAGATCTTGCGGACACAACGGTCGGCCATTGCGTCTTTTAAAAGATCTTGCGTAGGGAATCAGTAAGTAAAACA
This sequence comes from Oreohelix idahoensis, assembly GCA_024509875.1. Lineage (NCBI taxonomy): Eukaryota > Metazoa > Mollusca > Gastropoda > Stylommatophora > Oreohelicidae > Oreohelix > Oreohelix idahoensis. Next base: position 86,969 of record JAMPIV010017171.1, on the reverse strand, counting down.
GGTTATGCATATCCCGCCAAATAACGTTTGAGTATAACAGGTCATGCATATCCTGCTAAATAACGTTTGTGTAAAACAGATCATGCATATCCTGCCCAATAACGTTTGTGTATAACAGGTTTTGCATATACTGCCGAATAACGTTTGTGTAAAACAGCTCCTGTAGTGGGTTTGATGGTATTGTATGATGGTGATATTACTAAATGTAATGTATGAGGCCAGCTGTGAAGGCTCCTGAGATAAAATGTAGTTGTGAATTGTCAGAAGGCCTTTCTTGCTACCACTACGACCTCACACTCAATTTTTTTTCTTAATGAATGTAGCTATGTAAAATGTCTAGGGTAATGATGTGTAATGTGGTGTGATAGTTATAGATACACCCACAGATATTTAAGCAGACTAATAATATTTAACAAATATTATAATACACTGAACTAACTCAAGAGTGTAAAATTTTTGATAGAATTATATTACATTTATTTGTTCTGGATCAAGTTTTATGTTGACCAGAACTTTAAAAAAAAAAAGGATTTAAAAATTCTCACTCAACTTGCATATGTAGCTCTGGTGCTGAAATCGGGTGTTCCCACCTCTCCGTGCTGGCGGGCAATAATAGTGGTCTCTGTCACAACGTACTGCACAGATACACTCGAGTAAAATCACCAACTGAATGGACACCGCCTTGTTGACAACTGAAACTCACAGCTCTGCAATCAAAGTATTGGCTATGTGTCAAAAATCTATTCTCTACCCACGTCTGGACACAACACGGACACAACAACCACATCATACAGACAGGTCAGATCTCTCTGACCAAACAGCACATTTACCATGGTGGTTTTACATCAGATAGGTCCTCCCAGACTATAGATTCTGAAAAATATTTATTAGTTTCCTTCCCTAAAAGTGGATAGGTAATATGTTTCATTATTCTCAACACTTGATCTGTCTTTCCTAACCCTTGCTGGAGTTTATGTATATTGTTGGTCCCTAGACCCTGACTTGGGCGGGGGGTCTAGAGCAAATCCCTACTTGTTTGTAAGGCTAGATTATGATATGGCAGTATCAAATCACTCGAACATTAAACAATATTCAAAATATACAAAGAAATAATTTCAATCTTACCAGATTATGAATAAAGAACACAGAAATGCTAGCAAAACTCAGCTGAGCTGCTGGCTATAGTATGGCGTCCCTGAATTTATTTCTCTTTCTTTCATTTGGAAATCACCACACTTTAAAATACTGTGTCTATCATCGAACAACTATTGAGGAATGGCCCCACTTGCGCGTCTGAGCGCCGATAAAAAATGATTGTCTGTGGCCAATCACTGCCTAGGTTTATTTCAAATTCAAATTTCCTACCCTAAAGTCATTTCAGTCATGCTTCAGTCAAGTATGGATGTTTATCTGTTAGTCTGTCCGTCTCTACTTGTTTTTTTCAAAACGTACTTGATTTTTGAACCAACCTTTCTCTCCCCTCCAAAATTTTGTCGTTAAAAGTTATATTTAGACACAGCTCCCACCAATGTCCCTTCGCTTCCCTACTAAGTAGATTTGAACACCTGCGTCTCAAGGTCGTGTTTTTTTTGTGCAAATAGCGACACTTTTTATTCCATACAGTCTGTCGCTGATGTGAACAACACTGTCTTTTGTCATTATCTTCAATATTATCTATCCGTCTGTAAAATTAAGAACATATTAGTTCACTGCTCAGAATGGGCCATCCGGCCAGCTAATTTTTATATTCCTAACATTAATATTACGAAAAAGTTACTTTTTAATTTTTGTAATATTCCAAACATCTGCGTTCTGCCACTGAATTCAAATCAAAGGCTTGGTATCGCAAAAGCGACCAATAAATGACTGTGGCGTAACATATCCAAGGTCCCTTCTGTCGAGTTCCTTACTTTATGTCAACTTGGGAAACGTGACTTTTCTCCGTTTCCCCCCCAATTGCGTCTCCTTAGCCTTTCTAGTCTCACGCAATCTTTCCAGTCATATTTTTTCCTTTTTATCCGCCGTTCCCCTCCTGTCTAGCAAGTCAATTTTTATGGAGGGTGATGACCCGCGGTCTGGGCGATCATGTACTATCAGCAGCCTACGCATTATGTTTTTATCCTTACATGTTATCTTTGGAGGTATTTTACCGTTGTATCTCTGTCAATTTCACTACACATCTCCCCACTTGAAAACATGCCTATGGCAAGTTCCAAAACCAGCGATACACATAGGTAAAATTACTCCTCACGTCTGCCACTCTCTAATTTTGATCACAGGGGTGCCGACTGAGGAAATCTGCACCGACATTCAATTTGCCTGGGATATATTGGATACTGAACTGATAAGGTTGAAGCAATAAAGACCACCTCAGCAATCTTGCGTTTTCATGCTTAGCCTGAGATAAGAATACGAGAGGCTGATGGTCCGTCTCCACCACAAAAGTCCTACCATACAGATAGATTTGAAACTTCTTTATTGCCCAGATTAACGCTAAACATTCTTTTTCGCTTGTGGAGTATCCTTGTTCCGCCTTATTCAATTTACGGCTTGCATAAGCGACTGGTTTCAGTTCCCCATCAGGTAAAGATGATCTTTGCAACAAAGCCCCTCCTAGTCCTACATTACTTGCATCGGTTCTTAAGACAAAGTCCTGTGTCAAATCAGGCAGTTTGAGAATAGGCTTGCTAGTGAGTTTTTCCTTTAACTCTTGGAACGCTAGTTCACATTGTGCAGTCCAAATAATTTTATCTGGAAGTCCCTTGCGAGTCAGATCAGTCAGAGGAGCACAAATAGCGTTAAAATTCTTGATGTATTTCTGATAAAATCCGCATAACGACACAAATGATCGCACGTCCTTTTTTGTTTGCGGCCTAGGTGCTCTCTGCAGTTTTTCCAAGTTCTTAGGATCAGGGGTCATATTACCCTGATATACAGTGTCCCAAGAATTCCAACTCTTTGCATCCAATACAACATTTTGTTGGCCTAGCAGTTAAGTTCGCCTCCCGAAGTCTATCAAACAACATCTCCAGAGCTTCAATGTGTTCTTCAAATGTCTCTGTGGCGACGAGAATATCATCCATGAAATTCGTGATACATGGGTTATTCAGGGGATCCAACAATTTGCGCATCATCCTTGAAAACACACTCGGAGCATTTTTCAGTCCGAATGGTAGCATATTGAATTCATAATGTCCATCCGAAGTGCTAAAAGCCAAATAAGGTCTCACTTCAGGCTTCACTGGGATCTGGTAATAGCCTTTACTAAGATCCACCTTTGAAAAGTATTTTGCCTTGTTCAGTCTGGCAAATAACTGTTTTGTGTCTGGTAATGGATCCACTTGTCCTTCTGTGACAGCATTCAGTTTCCTGTAATCTATGCACAGTCTGTGTTCCCCAGACGGTTTTCTCAACAAAACGACACTAGAACTAAAAGATGATTCACTGTGCGAAATAATCCCCTCCTTCAACAAATACTCTATTTCTTCCTTCAATGCCTTCTCCTTCGCGAACGGAATAGAATAGGCTCTCATACAGATTGGGTTTGAGTCTACCAGTTTCATGTCATACTGTAGCAAATTTGTATGGCCTGGTTTATCTGTTAATACATCTGTATGTTCCTCCAGAACCTGTTGAACTCTCTCCCTCTGGTTTTTTTTAGTCAGGTGCTTACTGACTTTTACCTGTGCTGCGGTTTCACAAGGATGTAATGGGTATTCATGTGAGGTGAGTGGTTCTTTTTGCATCTGGGTTGCAATAGCCAAGGTCAATAAGGGGGTGCTTTCCTGGAGTGGTCTGTCCAGATACTTCTTTAACAGGTTTACATGATAAACTTTCTCCTTCCCCTTTTTGTCAATTTTATAGTTTGTTCTAGACACCTTCTCTAGAACCGTATATGGACCTTGCCAACCAATTTGTAATTTATTCTGGCTTCCGGGTAGTAGAAGCAGCACCTTCTCTCCGACTGCCAGTTCCCTGTCCTTTGCCTTCCTATTAAAATATGCTGCATGTTTCTTCCTGGCTTGCTTCAAATTATCATTTGCCAGTTTCCATCCAGCTTTCAAACGAGTGGTCAGTTCGTTCACGTATTGATACGATGAGGTAACAGTCTCTTCCGCCTTCTCATCTGTCCAGGTCCTTAATAGAGCTTCTAATGGACCTTTTATTGGCCTCCCAAATAGCAGAGTTGCGGGAGCCATCCCGGTTGAACTATGTGGTACCTCCCGGTACGCAAACAATGCGGCGGGCAGGAATTGATCCCACAGATCCGGTTTTTCGTGTGCCAGCTTTCTCAGGATAGAAATGAGAGTCCCATTGAACCTCTCTACCTGGCCGTTCCCTTGTGGATGGTACGGACTACAATGAAAGTGTCTGGCTTGAAATAGCTTAAAAACTTCTTCCGTTAGTTTCCCCTTGAACTGAGAACCATTATCCGTCAAGATTTGATGCGGGAATCCTAATCGGGTAAATATTGTAAGTAGTGCCTCTGCTACATGTTTTGAATCAATTGATGGCAGGGCTACCGCCTCTCCCCACATAGAACAAGTGTCCACCAGAGTAAGGATGTAACTGTTCCTCCTCTTGGTCCGAGTGAGAGGTCCTACAATATCCACTGCAACCCTCTCAAAAGGTGTTCCCACTATGGGCATTTCCCCTAGAGTTGCAGGAGCAGTCCAGTGCTTTGGAGCTACCCTTTGACATTCTTGGCAGGATTTGACATATCTTTTTATATCCTCCGTTATCCCTGGCCAGAAGTAATGACAAGCTATACGCTGTCCTGTGGCGCTGATCCCCATGTGACCACTGAAGGGAATCGCATGCCCGAGTTCCATCACTTTATCTCTATATGAAGTGGGAAGAACCAGCTGGTTGTGACCATTTGTTCCAGTTCCGGCCTTCCTGTATAAGAGTTTGTTCTTCATGAAATATTCCCCCTTGCTCGGAGGTGTGTGGCATTTGGGCAATTTTTTAAAACAGGGCTTGAGGGTCCTATCCTCAGCCTGCGCCTTCCTCATCTCCTCTGGATGAGCATTTATAGGTTCACCTTCTTCCTCCTTCTTCTGTGACCTGGTCTGCACTGTCGCCATGATCACAGTTTTCTCGGGATTCCCCAAGAAGACGTATCTACACCCCAATATCAGAGGGTAGATTGGTTCATCTATCACTGCTGCTCTGATTTCTCCCTCCACATAGCGAGTTTTCACCGTTATCCTTGCGATGGGAAGTGTCATGAGTGGTATGTCCTTAGTCGCCCCTTGTATTTCCACTGTTTCTGTGGTATACTGACTTGGGTCCACTAGGCTAGACTTCACAACTGAATCATAATCCAAACCTGTATCATAAAGGCACCTTATGGTGACCCCATTACAAATAACATCCTCACAAACTGGGGGGTGATAAGGTTCCTGTTGTCCATTAGGATTAACCTTTAATCTTCGCGTCCCCGACTTCATTGCAGCAATGTTTGAAGGTTTCCTTCTACAAAATTCGGTGTTATGGTTTTCCTTCTTGCACCATTTACACCATCTTTTTCCTTGGTTCAACGGTTTTCTTTCATTGAACTTTTGGTCATTGAACTGTGAGTTTCTGTCGCGATAGTCATTTCTTGGTCGCTCAAAGTTTGTCCTACCTTTATTTCCCTGCTCTCTATAATCAAATTTATTAAATTGCTGTGGAGCTTTAAAATTGTCTATGTGCTTCTTTTTAGCACCACTTACCTCTGCCTGAGCTGCCTGATACCTCTCAGCAACATTTAAAATTTCCCCCAACTTCTCTGCACCTTGTTCCATGAGAAATTTTCTCATGTCTGGAGCCATGGACTCTCTCAATTGCTCAATCATGATCATTTCTTTAAGATCTTGGGTCTTCCCCAGAGCCGTCCATTTCTCCAAATAGGTTTCTAGTCTAGCAGAGAATTGGTGGTATGTCTCCCCAGACAACAGTTTGGCATTTCTAAATTTCTTACGATAAAATTCACCATTCTTCTCGTACCTTAATAACAAAGCCTGCTTTAACATGTCATAATTGTCTTGGTCTTCCCTGTTCATTTTGGCAAATACTTCATAAGAAGTACCTCTCAATCCCTGTGATAGCTTTAAACTCCACCTCTCTCTCTCTAACCCATATGTAGTAGCTAATAACTCAAAACGTCCTAGGTACCCCTCTATGTCATCGTCTTTTTCAACAAAATGGTCTAAATGAAACCCCATAGCTGAGTTTGAGGCTCCCAGATTGGGCGTAGCATCTGAGGGAAAAGGGCTGTCACCATTTTCAGGAGCCGGGCCTTGTAATTCCAGCTCCCTTAGTCGTAATTCGTGCTCCCTTTGCAACCTTCTATCTTCTGCCTCCCTTTCGGCAGTCAACCTTTTTTCTTCTGCCTCCCTTTGCTGTCGTTTTTCTTCTGCCTCCCTTTGCTGTCGTTTTTCTTCTGCCTCAATCTGCAGCCTCTTAATTTATCTATCAGCCTCAATTTGTAACCTCTTCTCTTCAGCTACCTTTCTATCTTCCCTTTCAATATATTTATCACATTCAGCCGTTACATATTGAATTAAAATCTGACCATCCATTCCCATCTCCTTTGCGGTCAGCACAGCAGCTGATCGGAATTTTGCTAGCTCCGCCATACTTTTCAGACAATATAATAATATACAAGCTAAATCTCTAACCAGTAAATACACTAAGTACTTCTTATGACTATAGTCTAACTAATTCTAACTAACCAGTTAACTAATTAATTATCACTGGCTGTGAAGATTCACCAACTTTTATCTGCAGGGACACTTTTAATTTTAAAGGGAATTTCACAATTTTTTTTTTTTTTTTTTTTTTTTTTAATTTTATTTCTCCAACCAGGAGATCCTAATATTACTGTTGGGCTAATTATCCCTGGACAAGACCCCAATGTATGTAGTGGGTTTGATGGTATTGTATGATGGTGATATTACTAAATGTAATGTATGAGGCCAGCTGTGAAGGCTCCTGAGATAAAATGTAGTTGTGAATTGTCAGAAGGCCTTTCTTGCTACCACTACGACCTCACACTCAATTTTTTTTTCTTAATGAATGTAGCTATGTAAAATGTCTAGGGTAATGATGTGTAATGTGGTGTGATAGTTATAGATACACCCACAGATATTTAAGCAGACTAATAATATTTAACAAATATTATAATACACTGAACTAACTCAAGAGTGTAAAATTTTTGATAGAATTATATTACATTTATTTGTTCTGGATCAAGTTTTATGTTGACCAGAACTTTTTTTTTAAAAAAAAAAAGGATTTAAAAATTATGAAAGAAATGCATGGAATGTTACATAATAAATGCAAGAGTGTACATATATAAGTATTAGACTAGTTAGTTTTATTAAAATGTTCTAGTAGTCATCTACTTGGGAGGATAGTTAATGCTTGTGCTGTTGGGGTGGCCTCATCACACCTGTCTATATTGACTACACAGTGTCCAGTAAATTACAGGAATTTTATGGGGTATTAGTAACTAAAAGGCGTTGGTGAACTTCCAGCAGACCAGAGGCTCACTCAACTTGCATATGTAGCTCTGGTGCTGAAATCGGGTGTTCCCACCTCTCCGTGCTGGCGGGCAATAATAGTGGTCTCTGTCACAACGTACTGCACAGATACACTCGAGTAAAATCACCAACTGAATGGACACCGCCTTGTTGACAACTGAAACTCACAGCTCTGCAATCAAAGTATTGGCTATGTGTCAAAATTCTATTCTCTACCCACGTCTGGACACAACACGGACACAACAACCACATCATACAGACAGGTCAGATCTCTCTGACCAAACAGCACATTTACCATGGTGGTTTTACATCAGATAGGTCCTCCCAGACTATAGATTCTGAAAAATATTTATTAGTTTCCTTCCCTAAAAGTGGATAGGTAATATGTTTCATTATTCTCAACACTTGATCTGTCTTTCCTAACCCTTGCTGGAGTTTATGTATATTGTTGGTCCCTAGACCCTGACTTGGGCGGGGGGTCTAGAGCAAATCCCTACTTGTTTGTAAGGCTAGATTATGATATGGCAGTATCAAATCACTCGAACATTAAACAATATTCAAAATATACAAAGAAATAATTTCAATCTTACCAGATTATGAATAAAGAACACAGAAATGCTAGCAAAACTCAGCTGAGCTGCTGGCTATAGTATGGCGTCCCTGAATTTATTTCACTTTCTTTCATTTGGAAATCACCACACTTTAAAATACTGTGTCTATCATCGAACAACTATTGAGGAATGGCCCCACTTGCGCGACTGAGCGCCGATAAAATGATTGTCTGTGGCCAATCACTGCCTAGGTTTATTTCAAATTCAAATTTCCTACCCTAAAGTCATTTCAGTCATGCTTCAGTCAAGTATGGATGTTTATCTGTTAGTCTGTCCGTCTCTACTTGTTTTTTTTTCAAAAACGTACTTGATTTTTGAACCAACCTTTCTCTCCCCTCCAAAATTTTGTCGTTAAAAGTTATATTTAGACACAGCTCCCACCAATGTCCCTTCGCTTCCCTACTAAGTAGATTTGAACACCTGCGTCTCAAGGTCGTGTTTTTGTGTGCAAATAGCGACACTTTTTATTCCATACAATCTGTCGCTGATGTGAACAACACTGTATTTTGTCATTATCTTCAATATTATCTATCCGTCTGTAAAATTAAGAACATATTAGTTCACTGCTCAGAATGGGCCATCCGGCCAGCTAATTTTTATATTCCTAACATTAATATTACGAAAAAGTTACTTTTTAATTTTTGTAATATTCCAAACATCTGCGTTCTGCCGCTGAATTCAAATCAAAGGCTTGGTATCGCAAAAGCGACCAATAAATGACTGTGGCGTAACATATCCAAGGTCCCTTCTGTCGAGTTCCTTACTTTATGTCAACTTGGGAAACGTGACTTTTCTCCGTTCCACGCCACCCCGCCTCCCCCCCCCCCCCCCCCCCCCCCCCACCCCCCCCCTCCCCCCCCCCCCACCCCCCCCCCCCCCACCCACCCCCCCACCCCACCCCCCCCCTCCCCCCCCCCCGCCCCCCCCCCCCCCCCCCCCCCCCCTCTCCCCCACCCCCCCACCCCCCACCCCCCCCCCCCCCCCTCCCCCCCCCCACCCCCCCCCCCCCCCCCCCCCCCCCCCCCCCCCCCCCCCCCCCAATTGCGTCTCCTTAGCCTTTCTAGTCTCACGCAATCTTTCCAGTCATATTTTTTCCTTTTTATCCGCCGTTCCCCTCCTGTCTAGCAAGTCAATTTTTATGGAGGGTGATGACCCGCGGTCTGGGCGATCATGTACTATCAGCAGCCTACGCATTATGTTTTTATCCTTACATGTTATCTTTGGAGGTATTTTACCGTTGTATCTCTGTCAATTTCACTACAGCTCCACATATCCTGCAAAAAAAAACGTTTGTGTAAAACAGGTCATGCATATCCTGCTAAATAAATATTATGTAAAACAGAAGAAGAGAATTGGAGAAATGAACGGAATGAGGTAAACATGGAAAGACCATGAGCCGATGGTACGGGACATGATGACTTGAGGACTTGGCAAGAGTTGTTGAAGGCTCATGCTCCTTGGGGGAGATGATGGGTAACGATGGTGATGAAATACATTAAATAAATATTTTATCTCACCTCGATATAACCAAAGTTGTGGTTGTTGTTCTGGTGACCCGCACTGTTACTTGTGCTGTTGCTGTCGTAATAGATGAAGAGAGACTGTTCCCGCACAGCCATAACGAACTGAATATGGCGGTGATACTTCTGTGTGTAGTTTCAGATCGTCAACGTAAAATTATCCAAATATACAATGTATATTAGTCAATTCAGATGATTCCTTGGCCTATTTAGCTTTTTTCAGAAAGACATCGCCATATTCCTAAAGAGTTAACTATCACCATAGGAGATCAATTTTATATCTCTAAAAAATACAAAGATAATCGATGTATATGCAGTATTCAATAGTTAATTCTGGGGAATTTCCTGTATATTCCTTGACCGAATTTAGCGTTTTTTCCAGGAAGACATCGCCATATTCCTAAAGAGTTAGTTAACACCACTGAAGGTCAATCTCAAATGCAGAAAAAGATAGGCAATGCAAGAGTTACTATTACAACTTTTTGGCTTGTAGTTTTACCTCCTTTAGGAGGTAAATTATTTATGGATCGTTAAATTGTTCAAGACCCATGCAACGTACGGTGGTCAATAGAGGTGAATCGCAGTTGGGGTACGTCCTTGACCTAATTTGCTTCTTTGTTTTTCAAGAAGACATCGCCAAGTTCCTAAAACGTTAACTAACACCACGGACGGTAAATCTCGAATACAGAAAAAAGATAGGCGATGCAAGAGTTACTATTACAACTTGCTGTACGGTACCTATAAGTGTGCACATATAATGTTATTGTCTGCATTCCAGATGTTCACTGTCATATTAGTTCCTAAATCGCTTGTAAAGATGTGTTCTCTAGATGCCTCCTTTATACAAATAATTTGATTGGTTGAAGTATTTTACGTGTCCTTCAAGTTCCCTTACAGTGGTTGGTTATATTTGAACGTTACTCGCCTTAAAGCGCAAGTCGTTGATTGGTCATTCGATTGCTATGTTCTTCCTGTCCTCTGTTTTGGAATTAGTTGGTTTGCTCTGACAAATGTTTTCTAGGTGTTCGTTTTCTTGAAAGTCTCTGACCTGGCTTGTAGTTTGCTGCATTTTGAATGTTTTGTTTATGACTGTCGTTGTTCGATTTCACAGCAGCTGTTACATTAATGCTCTGAAACAATAATAATAATAAAGTTAGGATTTGGGAAAAAAACAACTACAATGAAATAAAGAGAAAAAAAAACAAACAAACAATATTTGTTGTGGGGGGAAGGGGTCTTCTTCTTCGTACACTCTCAGACGTCTACTTGCATGTTTTCAAAGAAAGCAGTAGCCAGCTTCAGGCTGTTTGCATCTCCGTAGAACGTTTCCACGAATTGTACTGCTGACGGCCATATGTACTTTCTCTGTTCCACTTATGTTGGGAATCTTTGAAGCAGACGTTCAGCAGTAATTTTATAACTCATCCTATCTTTAGCTTGTTGAATAGATGGTATCTCAATCTGTTGTGGCCCATGCGGAGTCTGATGACTACCATTTGTTTTCTTCTGCTGAGCTGGTAGTATGCATCATTTTGTGTGTGACTTGGAAGCTCTATGTCCCATTTGTTTCTGTATCTGATTCTAATAAAACTCTTTACCTCCTCGAAAGTTGTGCTTGCATCAGGCTGAGGTAGCTTTCCACCTTCCTTTGCCAATCTGCCAGCCTCTACATTTCCGGTGATGTTACAATGAGATGGGATCCATTGGATCATAACTCTTTTGAATCGTTGACAATTCTCAAGTAACTTCAAAGCAGAGGCAAAGACCTTGAAAACTGCAGCAGAGGAAAGCACAGAGAGACAAGTTGCTTTCTTTACCGATACACTGTCAGTAATTGCAACGTTAAAAAGCCAAAATAATGCAGACCTGGATGACCTAAGAGTAGTGCTCCACTAATCACTTTTGTTTGTGGTCTAATGTCACGTACTAATGCTAACAGGGGTCTCTGAGTTAGATAACCAGGTTCATGTCACTCACACTGTTCAAGGCTGTCTCCAGTGGCACTTGTTGTATGTTTAAATCATTTAACATAATATAGTGCCCAACACTTTGTAGCTGAATTGAAGAATAGTGGGACGTATGTTCGATGTTATCTAAATAAGTAGGCCACGTCGTTAGGCTTAGGATTAGTTTTAGGGTTAGGTTTAGGATTCCTCCACTTAACCCTATCCCTTACCACTTATTACTGCGTCTCTGAAGGGAACACCGAGCACTAGGTCCACTATATGGTCATATCAACAGACTTTGTTTATAGTTCCAACAGTGACTTTTGAAGTATTTCAGAAAGTCTTGTCACTTGCAGTTTACATCATTTTAACAGTTGTACAAAATATGTGACTATAGCCTCTAACTCGTATCACTGCCTTATCTGTAACATAATTGGCCTGAAAGTTGTTATATATTCACTCATTTAAAACACTGGAATGGAATTAAACATTGAACCAGAAAACTCTTCTAGCATTACACGACATGGCATGAACCCTCGCGTCCCCAGTAGAACACCTATCAGATCAAATTTTAATCAAACTCTGCCTCCAGTATCACAACTTCTCTTCTTTTCTTATTGGATATAGATTGGATTCTGAAAAACAATGACTTTAGCCTACAGAACTCGAAATCTGTGGCATCTGACTAAACATCTTGATGTTCTAGATGTTGCCGATGACCTTGCTCTTATGTCATATCCGTAACCAGATGCAGGACAAAATGAAAATACTTGACAAGGGATCAAAGTAAGTGTGTCTGAAAATACATAGGGAGAAAACGAAGATGCTGAGAATAAATGCAGCAGTATTACACTTGAAGAAACACTAATACAAGATGTAGAATCATATATATACCTTGGCAGCAATATAATACTGTTGGACGGACAGACATGGATATAAAAATAGTAATAAAAATTGCTAATTAACAGTTAATATATGGATTTGGAAATATGTGGACATAAGAAGTAATCAAGTCTAACACAAAATTAAAATCTTCACACACAAAAATGTTATGTTAGTCCTATTTTGTAGCTCTCAAATAATGAAGAACAACAAAACAAAAAACTATAAATCTGTCACGGGTTGCCTCCCCTTAGCTCTGCAGTAGTGGTCCAACAGTGGCCAACACTCGAGAGTCACTGATGTGGGTCTTCAATGGTGTCTACCTTCGCACAAGATTACTCTTAGCAGAGTTGTAGATAGAAGGATAATGATGCTTCTACCTCCAGGGAGTTTTCACAAGATATTCAGAAAATCGAGAACAATGCTACATTGCATTAGCACGTTAACTCTAGTATCTACCATCAAATTTTGTGAAGGATAGGTTTATCTTATAATTCGTTAGCTCGTTCAAGCCCCCAGCTGAGTTAATTCAACGAATTCCTCTTATTATTATTGTATAGCTCTGTTTAAGTGTATATAAGAAACTGTCTGAGACATACGGATACAACACATTCAATACGATTAAATCAAATTTAAATTTGGATAGGTTTAAGTAACAAATTTAATAGTCAATTAGGTTTTCATTCATTCATAACCCTCCACTCCCAAATGAGCATAGGCCTTCAACAAACACATGCCAAGTCCTCCTGTCACGTGCCATCATCTCAAGTTATTTCCACGTTCTCCTCATAATTTTCACCTCTGTTTCCAGTTCTCTTCTCCATGTGCTTCTTGGTCTACCTCTGCCTCTCTTACCCTGGGGGTTCCAGAACAACCTCTGCCTTGTAATGATATCAACAGGTTTCCTCAGTGTGTGTCCTATCCATCGCCATCATCTTCTTCTCATCTCTTGTTCCACTGGCACTTGTCTAGTTATTGTCCTCAGTTCCACGTTGGTAACCTTGTCATACCATTTTAATCCCTCTATTCTACGCAAGCACCCATTTATGAAAGTCTGTAGCTTTTTGGTTGTTGTCTTTGTTGTTCGCCATGTCTCAGAGCCATACAATAGGACTGACTTCACATTTGAGTTGAAGATTCTTATTTTCGTGTTGGATCTGATTTCTCTTCTTCTTCTTCTTCTTCTTCTTCTTCTTCGATCCTTAACCACCGACCGTCAAAGCAGTCAGTGGCCATCACGCCTAGTGGCGTCTTGTAGGGCAACAACAAATTGATTCCACTTTGCACGGTCGGTGGCCATCCTTCGTACTGTGCCCCAACTCTGGTTCATTCTTTGCATCTCAGCCTCCACAGTCCTCCGCCAAGTTGTTTTTGGTCGGCCTCTCTTTCGCTTTCCTTCAGGGGTCCAAAGCATAGCTGTTCTTGTGATGGCATCGGGGTCTCTTCTGAGGACATGACCAACCCAGCTCCAGCGTCTGCCAGCTATGATGGTGTGCATGTCCTCTTGCTTGCTACAAGTAAGCAGATCTTGGTTGGTGATGGTATTCGGCCAAAAGATGCGGTGAATTTTTCTTAGGCATGTTGTGTGAAAAGAGGACAATTTTGACATTTCCTTCTCTGTGACTCTCCAGCATTCCGCACCATAGAGAAGCACAGAAAGCACGCAACTCTGGTATAATCTTAATTTTGTGCTTGTGCTGTACAGGGAGGACTTCCAGATGTTATTTAGGCTAAAGAAGGCTGTTCTTGCCTTATTCATTCTGATGTTGATGTCTTTGCCTGCCCCACCGTCTGGTGTTACTATGCTTCCTAGGTATGTGAAGGTATCTGTCTGTACCAATTGCTGATTCCTTACTGATATGGGCTCAGGGTTGCTCACATTGAGCGTCATGACCTCAGACTTCTTTAAATTGATGTTCAAGCCCACCTGCTGGCTAAATTTATTAAGTCTATCCGTTTTTTCCTGGATGTGTTGATGTGAATGTGCCAGCAGTGCAATGTCATCTGCATATTCCAGATCTTCCAATGTAGAAAATGTAGTCCATCTTATTCCTCTTGGACTGCCCTCTGTTGTCTGGCGCATCACCCAGTCTATTCATTCATTCATTCATAACCCTCCGCTCCCAAAGGAGCATAGGCCTTCAACAAACACATGCCAAGTCCTCCTGTCCCGTGCCATCATCTCAAGTTCTTTCCATGTTCTCCTCATCATTTTCACCTCTGTTTCCAACTCTCTTCTCCATGTACTTCTTGGTCTTCCTCTGCCTCTCTTGCCCTGGGGGTTCCAGAACAAGGACTGCCTTGTAATGCTATCAACAGGTTTCCTCAGTGTGTGTCCTATCCATCGCCATCGTCTTCTTCTCATCTCTTGTTCCACTGGCACTTGTCTAGTTCTTGTCATCAGTTCCACGTTGGTAACCTTGTCATACCATTTTAATCCCTCTATTCTACGCAAGCACCCAGTCTATGACTGTTAAAAAAAGAGTGGTTGATAAGGGGCATCCCTGTCGTTCTCCTGTCTTCACCTCGAAGGTTAGGTTGCTCTGCCCAACACTACACGTAAAGTTGGCATAGAGGCTTTTTATGATTGCCACTATGCAGCTTGGAATTCCATAAGCCCTCAGTATTTTCCATAAACTGTCCCTATGTATGCTGTCAAAAGCCTTTTCAAAATCAACAAAATTTATGTAAAGCTGTCTTTGCCATTCTGAGCACTGCTCTATAATGTTCCTGAGAGTGAATATATGGTCTACACATCTTCTGTTCTTTCTAAATCCTGCTTGTTCTTTCCTCAGTTTGTAGTCTACTGCCTTTGAAATTCTCTGTATAATTATCCTGCCTAGTATTTTGCTGGGAACTGAGAGAAGAGTGATTCCTCTCCAATTATTGCAGTCTGCAAGATCTCCCTTTTTGGGCAATTTGACAATTATTCCTTTGTTCCACTCTGATGGTGTTGTCCCCGTTTTCCACACTTGTGCAAATAGTGGTTCTAATAGTTCTGCTGCTAGCTCAGGGTCTGTCTTAAATAGCTCTGCATTTAAGTTATCATGGCCCGGAGCTTTACCGTTCTTTAACCCTTTGATTGCTGTGATGATTTCTTCTTTTCGTGGAATGTCTGTATTTACATCTAGATCGTTTTCAGCCTCAGGAACATTCAGTTGTGTCTCTGGTATTTCCTTGTTCAGAGTTTCTCTGAAGTGCTCTGCCCATCTTGTTTCCTGTCCCTCTGCTGTCTTGATGAGATTTCCTTGCTTATCTCTTACTAATGTAATATTGTTTGCACCTTGTTTTCCGCTGATGAATTTAGTTATTTTGTATACTGTGCTTTGTTCATTTCTCAGTGCTGCCTCTTCTGCCTGTTTTGCAAGATCGTCTAGGAAATTCCTTTTGTTGGCTCGGGTTTGGCGTTTAACTTCCCTGTCCAGCTGGCTGTACTGTTCGCTATATAGTTGCTTTAACCTGGGGGACTTCGCTTCTGTTTTCTTTCTTTTCATTTCCTTTCTCATCTTTATGGTGTTTAGTGTTTCTGGTGTTATCCAGTCTTGCTTCTTCCTTTCCTGGAATCCTAAGCATGATTTGCTACTTTCCTTATATACTGTTGAAATGGTGTTGAAATTCTGGTCTATATCATCAGTCAATGTCTTTTCCTGGCTTTTGGCAAATTGATATCGTTTCTTAATGTCGGCCGCAAAAGCTTTTCTGGTAAGGGGGGTCCTTCAATTTGCTGATGTCAAATCTTTTCTGTGTAGTTACAGTTGGTCCAGCCCTTCTTAGTTTCACTTTCAGTTTTGCTACTACTAAATGGTGATCACTTCCCACATCTGCACCTCTTCTTACCTTCACATCTTGTAATGCATGTCTCCATCTACCGTTAACCATGATGTGGTCTATCTGGTTTCTGTCCCGACCATTTGGTGATTCCCATGTTAACTTGTGAATTTCCTTATGTGGGAAAAGTGTACCTCCAATGACCAGGTTGTTAATGCTACAGAAACTTATTAGCTTATCCCCATTTTCGTTTGCTGTTCCACTGCCGCATTTCCCCATTGTTCTTTCATTATATGTATTGTGTGTACCAACTTTCGCATTGAGGTCTCCCATTACTATAACAAGATCATATCTAGGTGTGTCTTCCATTTCTTTCTGCAGTTGTTGATAGAATTCATCCTTGACTTCCTCATCGCTATCATTCGTTGGTGCGTAGCATTGTATTATTGTAGTGTTGGTGAATCTCCCTCTCAATCTCAATCGTATCAGTCTGTTGTTGATAGGTTTCCATTCCAGTAATGTCCTTTCTATCCCTTTCTGTAAAATAATGGCTACGCCTTCACTGTGCTGTCCATCCTCTCTTCCAGAGTAAAGTACTGTTTCTCCTGTTGCTGTTTTAACTTTTCCTGCCCCTGTCCATCTGCTCTCACTTATCCCCAGGATGTGTAACCTGTAGTTTCTCATTTCTGCCGTGACCTGTCTTAGTTTGCCTGTCTCGTACATTGTCCTGACATTCCAAAATCCTATTCTTGTATCCTGTTTTGCGGTCAGGACATCCGTTTTCATGTCAGTGGCTTCCTTTCGGCTTTCACCACTGACAGTCATACGAGCCACAGACTCCGAATGTCCATCCCGCAGCAAAGTTTGTTCATTTGATGTTGTTTCCGTAACTTCATTATTTTTTTTTACATAGACAGGGGTGTCAGCCCTATGCTAAAACCCCCAACCTGGAGGACCAGGGTACCAGCTTTTGTCTGACCCCTACCCACACAGACCAGTCCAGCTTGGTTGAACCTACCAGGAGTAAAACTCCCACTGGCATAGCTCTGGGGATTGTCAGGGTACGCAAGCTGCCATACCGCTACAAGGTATAGGTACCATTGATCTCCATATATTTCCCAATGCAATGAAAGATCCTCTTGCTTTTTGTATTCTTAGTTTGATATCACTGTCTGTCCCTCCAACTTTGTCTATATTGCTGCCAAGGTATGTGTACGATTCTACATCTTGTATTGGTGTCTCTTCAAGTTCAACCCTGTTATCATTACCTGCATTTATTCTCATTAGATTTGTCTTTTCCCTGTGTATTTTTAGACCCAATTGCTGTGACCTCTCATCGAGTGTTTTCAGTTTGTCCTGCATCTGATTACGGTTATGGGACAGAAGAGCCAAGTCATCAGCAAAATCCAGATCATCCAACTGCTTAGTCAGAGTCCACTGGATTCCATTTCTGTTGTGTGTTGTCGATGATCTCATAACCCAGTCTATTGCTAGTAAGAAAAGAAATGGAGACAAGAGGCATCCATGTCGCACTCCTGTTCTTATCCCAAACGGTTCTGTAAGCTGTCCTTCGTGAAGAACTCTGCTTGTCATGTCTTCATATATTTTCTTTATTAAATTAATGATCTTCAGGGAAACTCCATAATGCCTCATCAATTTCCAAAGTGATTCTCTGTCTACACTGTCAAATGCCTTTTCATAGTCCACAAATCCGATGTATAGTGGTGAATTCCATTCCAGACTTTGTTCAACTATTATTCTCAAAGTGGCTATCTGGTCTGTACATGATCGGTTTTGTCGAAAACCTGCTTGTTCATCTCTCAGTTTCTTGTCTATGGACTCTGTTAATCTCTCAAGGATAATCCTGTTTAATACTTTTCCTGGCACTGATAGTAACATTATTCCTCTATAATTTGTGCACTCTTGTAAATTTCCCTTCTTAGACAACTTAACCAGATATCCTTCCTTCCATTCTGCTGGTATCTCTTCCTTTTCCCAGACTTTACCAAGTCATTGATATAACATCTCTGTAGCCGTGTCGATATCTGCTTTGATGGCCTCTGCTGGAATGCCATCAGGTCCAGACGCTTTTCCATTTCTTAGAAGCTTTATGGCTTTCTTTATTTCTTCCTTCGTTGATCTTTCACCGTTAATTTGTAGCTCTTCTTCTGCTGGCTGGATGTCGGGGGGGGGGGGGGGGGGGGGGGGGGGGGGGGGGGGGGGGGGGGGGGGGGATGGGTTGTGGAGCTGGTCCATTGAGAAGGTATTCAAAATATTCTGTCCACCTCTTCATTTGCTTTTGTATATTGCTGAGAAGTTTTCCATTCTTGTCTTTTATGAGGCAACTTGTTTGCTTGTATTTCCCTGTTAACTTCTTTGTGCTGCTATACGGTTCTCTCATATTTCTTTTGGCTGCAGCATCTTCTGCCTCTCTTGCCAACTCCTCAATATACTTCCTCTTGTCTCTTTTGATACTTCTTTTTACTTCTTTGTTTGCTTCTGTGTACGCTTATAATTCGTTAGCTCGCTCTAGCCCCCAGCTGAGTTAATTCAGCGAATTCCTCTAATTATTGTTGTATAGCTCTGTTTAAGTGTATATATGAAACTGTCTGAGACATACGGATACAACACATTTAATATGATTAAATCAACTTTAAATTTTGATAGTTTTAAGTAACAAATTTAATAATCAATTAGGTTTTAACAGTTAGTAAAAATTGAATAATTCTTTAACAAAAATTGGTCATCATCATATGATGTTAATGGGTATTAATATAAGGGGAAGTTTCACATGGCAGTTTTTATTTGTACACTTAGCTGCTGAGATTACTGCTCCTGCTGGTGTTTTGGTTCTTCGCAGATAGGTGACTGGATCGCTCGCGTCCCTTGTCAAGATTAAGAATTGCAGCACGTTCCAAGTAGAATCAAGGAGTAAGTGCAAAGCTGGTACCGCGTCTCTAAGACCCGTCTGATGATGGTGTCTAGCGTCGACTTCAGGCCACTTATACCCTCACTTGTTCCAGTAATAGTACCCTCAACTGGTACCACCAACTAGTATGGCAAAAGAAGAGAAACAAACACCCTCTGAGTATTGAGTTTCCCGACACATGCTTATGCGCCCCCCTCTGTTCATACCAACATCCCACATCCTATCTACCTCAGAACGTTTACCCTCGATGAGATTTAACATTAATCCCAGTGGGCGAAAAACTTTCTTTACATTTAAAATGAATTGTTTTATATTTACACTGGTTGAAAAGGTTAATAAGATAACAAGTATGTACATCATTTCTTTCCTCATTCCTTCCCTGCTCCATATTGAACTTGGGACTACCTCTGCTTTTGGTTCTTTATAAGAAACTCGCAATAAAGCAGTCACCAGCCCTGGCAGTGGTGGTTCATGAAATCATCATACTATATGCTGAGGTTGCCAGCCTCAGATGACTTGGGCATCCACTAGCAATTTTCACATATTAATATTCACATGTCACTATACACGTATAAGTTCATTTATTAATAATTTAAAAAATATAGAATTCAAAATGTACAACTTACGCCAATCTTTAAGCTCACAGACTGCTGGCTCAGAGAAATAAAGGCACTTGTAGAGGCCTCTTACACTTGGTCTGGGGTGTTGTTACTTTAGCAATAAGTTCCCACTTTGACTTGTGTTTCAGTTCCCTCATATTCCGGTTTTCTGTGTTAAAATAGTCGAGTTTCCCTGGGCTGTAAGTCCTCAAGACGCTCAAATAAGGATCCGGTCCGATAAATGAAAACTGATTTTTGTCTTCACTCTGCCAAGGTCTGGTTGTCTTCTTGGCGCAAGGTAGATTTCACAGTGCTTTCAGCCGACTAAAGTGTCAAGTTATATTGCACGTTTCTACTTTGTTACGATTTAGGCAGGGTCCAATCAAGAATTTGGTTGTTCCTCTATTTCGAACCTCCGCCAATCTTTTCAAAAAGTGTGTGATTTGTATGGTAATTCAAATTATTTCCACATAGAAATTTCTGCGCGTTACTGCAACGGTCATGTGTCCCAAATACGGAATGAAAACATCCGATCCTCTCTCGGCAATCTTTTCTCAAATACAACATCTTACTATCATCTAAAGTAATGTCTTTGTAACAAGGTGTACAGGAAATGATTATGTCATTCGTTTCCACGGAGTGCGTGCCGACCGGTCGATAATTTATCGCGGGGCACTCCAAGGTAAACGTGACACACGGTCACTAAACAAAAATTGATCGGGCCCATCTTGGTTTTTATCTGCGTCGTAATCTTAGCAAAGCCGAGAAGCTCAAATTAAACATGATCAATTATCACTGAAGGGAGTGTACAATTTATAAGAAACGACCAGGGGACCATTGTGGAGTTGATGACATGAACCAGACAAGTGCCGATGGAACAAGAGGTGAGAAGATGGCGCTGGCGATGGAAAGTACACACACTTTTGAAATCTGTTGATAATATTATAAGACAGTCTATGTTATGGAATTCGAAGGGTAAGAGAAGAACATGGAGATCGAAGAACACACGGAGAAGAGAATTGGAGACATACATGAAAGCAGTGACGAAGACATGGAACAACTGATGGCACGGGACAGGAACATTTGGCATATGCTTATTGAAGGCCTATGTTCCCTGGTGGAACTGAATGATGGTGAATGAATTAATCACAACTTTTCAGTTCAAATTAAATCCCAGTCTACCTCAAGTATCAGACTACACTTTTAGTACTTCCAAAGTATTCACCTTTCCACGAGCTAACCTAAGTCTTACTCACATTCAAAACACAACTCTTACCCCAAAGTTTTCTCGAACTCACCAAAATCTTAAATTTTACTCAGGCATGTGAATAAAGTTACAACTATCCCATAATAAACTAATATAGCTGACGTTCAATGACAGTGGATCACAGTCAAGTCAACAAACTAATATTCACATGTCACGCCAACAACAGCAGCATTCATCCAACAACCTATCCATTATTCTCTCACATACATACACAAATCATCGCTTGACATCTATGCATGAGATTAACTGTTCATCTCGGAATCTAACACAATACTTTATGAGATTAAATATTAATCTCGGAATCTAACACAATACTTTCATATGCTTGTAATGCGTGCCACGTTGCATTGTGTCGCCTTGTGCGCATCCGAAAAGTATGTTATTTGTAATCTAAAAATAACAAAGGATATTACAGTGCGCAAACTATGCTGACATTTTATTCATAGGTATTGTAAAAATTATAGTTAAACAACATGGAAATAAACGGTAAGTTACTGGAACAAGTGAACAATATATATATATATATATATTATAATGGGCAAAGGCCTCATTCAATGGGTACGAACTAGCTCATTTGAGTGTACAATGAAAGCCGGAGACGGTTGGAGATACATTATTTCTGCTTGTCTGTATGGAAATTACACTTAATATGATGTATTATTTATGGAGTAGCAACAATCTGAAACATAGATCTGTGTGTAAAGCTAATAAATTATCATTGTTTTTTTTATAATGGGTATTGTGTTTTTTTAAACTTTGAAAAGCTAAAGTATTATTGGACACGACCGACAAATGTTCTGATTATCTTTTTTTTTCTTCTGGAATCCTCAGGGTTGGAGAGGCAGAAGTAGATCAACAACACACAGAGAACAGAACTAGCCACACAGATGAGAATAGTGAGGAAGACATGAAATGAACTTGAGCGGACGGCATGCCTCAGGCGGATTTAGCATGTGTTTATTGAAGGCCGATGCTCTGTCACGTGGGTTTTGATCATTAAATTACCTACATCTTCTTCCTATTCTCTCACCCTAAATCCTTTATTTTATTATCTTTCCTTACTTGGTTTTTTTCCTGTATTTTTTCGCATTCGTTAGTTTGCGAATAATATTTTCTTTTCCCATTCGATATTTTACCGTCTTTCTTTCTCATGCTGACTGTAACTCGATTACATAGATGTCAGTCTCTGCCGGTCGAACCATAGCTGTGAATATACAGTTCTCGCCAGACATACGTCTGCAGTTTCCCCGGTCAGAGCGCTGACTGACCAGTGTCCCCGGGCGGGGGGTGTGAGAATTCGCTCCATCGGGGCATGGCAGACAGACAGCTGTCTACAGTTTGCAGAAACGCATGAGGTTTTTCGTTAGAAAAACCCGGCGTAGTGAGAAAAATCGCTCCGCACTGGAGACAGGCTGTCTGGGATTTGAAACTCACTCGTACTCTCGGTCACTGATGGCTGTTACGACATGAGGGAAGCTGACGCAGGGTGTTAGAGAAGGGGAGATAATTTCGCTTGGCGAAAGAGTTGGGGCCCTTTGTCTAATTTTAAGATATTGGCCCGAGTTTGTAACTCACTTCACTCATTCTACATTTTACAGTAGACGTGGGCACTTCGTTCTAGAACACTTAAATTTATAAGTGATATCTCTTAGTTTCGTTGTGACATCGTAGTGCTGTGCTTGAGTGAAATACTGGGGGTGACCCGAACTTTACCAGCATTTAATAAGAGTTCATAATTGTGAAGAAATAGACAGTCCTTATTTTGAACCACGTGGGTTTCTCAAGTAACACTGATCTGACGGTGCATATGCAACCAGAGTTAGACAGAAATACTATATCCCACTAACGGGTTTTTCAAAGACTGTAATGATCAATACTGGGCCTGTGAACCAGATCTTAATTTCTTCCATAAACTCTACGTAAATTTTCTGCCTGGCGGCGAGAATAATTACAATCTATGACATAAACTTTCCGACATTGTTGACAAGTGGAGTGGGGAACCAAGATTTTCTGTTTTGAGAGAGGTTGTCCACCGGTCATCTTCCTAATTAAGGGAAACCTCGTGTTCTGACATTTTGTGCTCGTTTAAGCCTAATTCTTACCTAGTCAAGTGACATTAACTTTAGTCTGAAATAACTATCGCCTGAAGCAGACGCTCCCCAGATCTACTTCAATGAAACCAACAAACACATCTGCAGAGCTGGGATCTGTTTCAGTAAACGACAGTAACAGATAAAAAGTGTGAGTGTCCAACATTTGCGCCAGCCGGCGAAACCACAACCCGATTGTAAGTATATCAGGGCCCTGATGAAAGAATCGAGTGAAAGTGACGGAAGGAGGTTCGTTGTATAATACCCTCATTTGTTCTAGGTGTTTTTTTTTTTTTAGGCGATCTTTGCTGCTTAAGTAACGTGTTACGTTTGAATAGATATGCTGTCAAAGTCAGTCTATACCTTCAAAGGGGGGGACAATATTAGACCCTAACCACATTGGGCCATCATCTGTCATCCTAACGGGGCCGTGGGCTAAACCTAGAGTTAAGATTAGCGGGGCTACCCTTGTACTTTTCTTGATATTGTATGACATGTGCATATGTTTTCCTTGATGTATTTTTTGTTTTGGTTTGGTGTTGTGAGAAGATTTTATAGATGATAAATAAAATCTCTCTGGAACTAATCAGCGTGTTGGTCAGCTCGTTCTAGAATATTTACATAAGTATTGTTATAGTTTTCCCACGTCTGTGTGTCTAACTGTTGTCACTGAAGGGGTGTGCACGTGAGTGGTATGTTCATACATAGTAACATATGTTGTCAATAGTCTGTCTGACTCTTATATATCTGTCGTAGAAGATAGGCCTGAGAGAGAGAGAGAGAGAGAGAGAGAGAGAGAGAGAGAGAGAGAGAGGATTCTTGTTTTTCAGGGGACAGCTCTATTTGATTGGCTACCACTGCACTCCTGGGAAAATCTATTTCTTTTTTTACTAACTCTCACTGTGTATATCACATATTCTAATCTATTCAGAAGGGACCTAACCCAAGTCTTAATACTCCTATCGAAAAAACTACGACATGCTCCTTGGGGAGCTAAGGGATGTTGACTGATTTATTGGTATATAAAATGAGTACTTTGTAATTTTAATGTAGGTTTTATGATAGGAAACTCTATATAGAGCAATACGACAGGAGGCAATCTGATCATCAGAAATGGTTCCCCCGTCGAACAAATGTTTCAGCCCCTTTACACTCTAAGGGGGGCGGGCCCACTTAGGTCACTTGTGCAGAGAATTTAACCCACTCCACCTTGGTGGGTAGCTTTCAACTTCACTCCTGTTTTTCAACCAGTGAAAGTAACCCGTATGTTGACAATAACTTAATGTCCTGAATTCCATAACCCGTTGCGATTGTTTCTCAGCCAGCACGATGCCCTTTCCGCAGTTTCACTGAGTCTCTTAAATGCCCTTGTTCTTGACTGCCCTTTCACATCCACCAGTTTGAGTAGATCTTACATCGAGGACCTCTTGCACCTACCTCAACATGACCTTTGCCGCGAACCCGTCTTGTCTCACGTCCGTGACCAGATCATTATACTTGGCCACTTTGAACGAGTGTTGTTTGTCCAATCTGGATTCAAATGGCCCGGTCAGCTCAAGCATTATAATCGTGTGCGATGATGAGGATTTTAGCACTTTGTCTGACAGTCTTCGAGATCATCTTCTGATACTTTCTGGATATTTCCCTCGCTCAAGTAGACCTAGTGCCATCTCCCAGTCATTTGCACAGTCAAGAACAGATGATAAAATCCAACTTGGTTTACTTGGTTTGGGATGTGCTGACTTCCATGCTCGGTTTTAACAAAGAATTCAGCGTTCATTTTGTGCAGAAATTGTTCTGTAGAATTTCAATAAAAAATTGTTTCTGTAAACAGTTTCTTCTTTCTTGCCGATTCAATGGGAGCTTTCCAGCGGAAGACAGCATAGGCTTCTGAGTGGCTAAGAGGTATGGCGTCCGCCTCGTATTCAAGAGGTGCCGGGTTCGAATCCCAGTTGAGTAATTATAATTTATGGAAATATTTTTTTCAGAACCAGTGGTCCTAATTATGTCATACTCCCCTATGGTCTCATGGGTAGTGAGATCGGATGCCTAGCCTTCTCGGATAAGGGTGAAAAATAGGAGGTCCCGTGTGCAAGGTGCGCATGTTAAAAATCCCACGGCAGTTGGAAAATCGCTGCCCTGACAAAATTTTAATATTAGGAAACCTTCCCACCGCAACAATATTTATAGAATGTGTGATTCCTATACAGTATATACACACTTTGGGATTCTCGCCGGTGCTATGGAGTTCGTGCACTGCGCTGAGATCATCCTTGTGTGAGCACTGATGGCGTTGTCCGTGTGCAATGAAGATAGTCCTTTAAAAAAAAACAACAAAAACCAAACCTGACAGCATAGTGCTGGCCGTGAAATAACCTTATTGTGTCATGACATTCAGAACACTAATTTCATATAAAAATGGTTAAAAAGAACAAACAAACACCTGCGGCTGGATACGATTAGGAGGACATTGGCATTTTGGAAATTGCAACCAAGATGGAAAAAGTGTTAATTTCCCAGCATGGACAGAAAAAACCCACAAGAGGATGACATTTTGGAGCTATGACCCAAATAACCCCCTCCCCCAACCTGTATAGTGCTATTAGTACAAAAGTACCACTGGGCTACTGATGATCAGATTTGTTTCCTGTTGTTCAGCTCTGTAAAGAATTTCCTATAATTCTAATTTTTTGTGTGTGTGTCTCTTATCCAATCTCTGTTTAACTCCTTTCGTGCTGGATTATCTTCTTTGTCTCTTGTGGCTTTTTTTCCTTTGTCAGCCCCTTTTTACATGTTAGATTTGCAACTCTATCGCAACTTTTGTTAGCCAGACTACCCCAGTGTGAGCAAACTTTACTGTAGTTCGTGTTGACGCAAAATTTTATAAAGCCTCTCAATAAAAGTGAAGCTAGACGAGATTTCGGCTGTTCAGTGTTTTCTATTCTACACAGCCCAATCTACTGACTCACGTAGAACTATAATAATACTTGATTATAGCAAATTGCAATATCAGAACTATATTATCAAACTGCACAATAATAAAGCTCATTACTGCGCCCTGCGGTCGGCCGAAATACTATAAATCTATGCGTCCCGGAAAGTCGATAAAGCAGATTTGTCTTAAGAACAATTTTTTAAGTTTTTTTTTTTTGTTTTTTTTGCAACGAACAGAATAATAATAGAATTTATAGTGCTTTCCTAATCACTTCTGATACCAATATATTGATACTGGTGAGTTAACGCCACTTTAACGTGATCACTGAGCGTTCGATTGGTAGAGTGGTTAACGTACTGGCCTCTCGCGGCTGAAGTGTTGGGTTCGAAACACGGTAGGGCCACACTCTATTCTACCCATCTGTAAATGTGTACCTGACTCTGCTCTTGGTTAAGAAAAGAAAAGGCAGCGAGGAAGGGAAATGGTTAACCCACCTCTCGATGCTGGACGTAGTATAGTGAAGTCTCTAACACCTAACTCTCCTACAACGGTATCTGCTTTCTTCTGCTTCTTCTTTGATCCTTAGCCGCCGACCGTCAAAGCAGTCAGTGGCCATTACGCCTGGTGGCGATTTGTAGGGTAACAACAAATTGATTCCACTTTGCTCGGTTGGTGGCCATCCTTCTTACAGTGCCCCAACTCTGGTTCATTCTTTGCATCTCAGCCTCCACAGTCCTCCGCCAAGTTGTTTTTGGTCGGCCTCTCTTTCGTTTTCCTTCAGGGGTCCATGGCATAGCTGTTCTTGTGATGGCATCGGGGTCTCTTCTGAGGACATGGCCAACCCAACTCCAGCGTTTGCCAGCTATGATGGTGTGCATGTCCTCTTGCTTGCTCCGAGTAATCAGATCTTGGTTGGTGATGGTATTTGGCCAAAAGATTCGGAGAATTTTTCTTAGGCATGTTGTGTGAAAAGAGGACAATTTCGACATTTCCTTCTCTGTTACTCTCCAGCATTCCGCACCATAGAGAAGCACAGAAAGCACACAGCTCTGATATAATCTTAATTTTGTGCTTGTGCTGTACTGAGAGGACTTCCAGATGTTGTTTAGACTATAAAAGGCTGTTCTTGCTTTGTTCATTATGTTGTTGATGTCTTTGTTTGCTCCGCCGTCTGGTGTTTCTATGCATCTTAGGTATGTGAAGGTGTCTGTCTGTTTCAGTTGTTGATTCCTTACTGTTATGGGCTCGGGGTTGCTCACATTGAGTGTCATGACCTCTGTCTTCTTTAGAATGATGTTCAGGCCCACCTGCTGGCTATACTTATTAAGTCTATCCGTTTTTTCCTGGAATTGTTGATGTGAATGTGCTAGTAGTGCAATGTCATCTGCATATTCCAGATCTTCCAATGTAGAAAACGTAGTCCATCTTATTCCTCTTGGACTGCCCTCTGTTGTCTCTGTTGTCTGTCGCACCACCCAGTCTATGACTGTTAAGAATAGAGTGATTGATAAGGAGCATCCCTGTCGTACTCTTGTCTTCACCTCAAAGGTTAGGCTGCTCTGCCCTACGCTGCTTTGGGGCTGCCTTTAACCTTTTTACTTTTAACGTCATATTTTTAGAAAGCGTGATTCCTATAAACACACATTGGGATTCTCGCAGTTGCTACAGAGTTCGTGCGCTGTGATGAGATCCTCCTTGTGCGATCTAAGGGAGGAGATCGGAGCACTGATGGAGTTGTCCGTGTGCAATGAAGATAGTCTTTAAAAACCAAACCCAACCTTACAACTCAAAGTGAGATCTGACCTGATCAACACATGACTTCATTGCGAGCATAAATTTTTGCTGTCCATTTTTAATCCGTTTATATGCCATTCTAGATTTAATTTTGTTTTCCCTGAAAAACACAATAAAACGTCGTGGAATGTAGAAATCCTCCTGTGTATTATTTCGCTCAACCAATCAGATTATTTCGTTCAACCAGTTAGAGAAGGGTTTCCCCGAATCGCCGAGTCACGTACAAATATGGCGAGATACTGGATTGTACGAAACTGTGTAAACCTGACCGGCCCATCTGGGTTCATGACGAATTATCACTGAGAGTAGTGTACGATGATATGAAAGTACGAAATATCTGCTTGATAGCACAGAAAGAAAAAGGGCGACCACAGAAATTTAGTGCACACAACAATGTAACTAAATACTGCCAGAGAGGAAAAGAGATCGACCCAATGTTGTGTGACACTCACCGGTTTTCAAATACGAGTACTTAAGGTACGCCCCTGTACTAAGAAACTCATAGTAGGAACTTGTAATGTAACCATATTGTATTCGCGGAGGAGGAGAAAATAAACTATGTTAGGAGGAATGTGAGGAGAGGGGCCCCGTGCACCACCCGGGGGTTTCTGAGGAGACAAATAAAGAATATGACAACTGCCTCCTGAGGCATGTCGTACAAGGCTGTGCATGGAGCTGGCAATCTCATCATGTCAAACAAACTGCCATTGAAATCACCGCGGCAAGCGTATTTAACTGCTTAGTGCAGGCTTCCTGCAAGGGGACCAGCTACAGTGGGAGCTCTGTGCTCTATAAGGGAGGACAAAGAAACAATTATGATGATGATTATGATGATGACGACGACAAAAACGATGATGATGATGATGTGAAGAAGAAGAACTCTGACACGAGTTAAGACATGGATAAATGGTGGAGTACTGTGAAACATAAATCGCACGGTTACCGGACAAGTACTCCTAAAAGAATCAATTGCATTTAAGTGATTATTTGACCAAACAGTGAGACAAGAATCCTTGGACAAGAACTACTATTGTTAACTGTCAGATATAACACTTTCATCATTTGGAAGATTATTAGAACGCTCTGTTTTTTTTATGTAGATAAACACTGCTCCTGGTTTGCCTTCTTCTTCTTCACCTTTCACCTTCCCAAGGAGCATAGGCCTTCAACAAACGTATACTAAGTTGGTCTGTCCCGTGGGGTCAACTCAAGGTCATTCCTTGTGTTCTTCATCCCCTTCATGGGTGTCTCCAGGTGTTTTCCGTGTGTTATTTCGTCTTCATCTACCTATCTTAGAGGTAATATGTCTGGTAATGCTAACAACAAGTTTTCTCAATTTGTGTCCTATCGATCTCCAACGTTCTCTTCTGATCTCTTGTTCCACTGGCGCTTGTCATAATTTCCACATTAGTGATCTTGTGTACCCACTTCAGTCCTTCCTGGGTTGCCTACCGCTGTTCTAAATTATATCTCCATTCTTTGTCTTCCTGTTTATCTCCAAAATGTTCATTGTTTATTTATTGAAAACAGAATCCCTAAGTGCTGAACCATATTAGTGTAAACATGAAGAAATATTTCTTAAAAGCGCAGTAATAATTTCGCCGATCATGCAATATGTTACGTATTAACAACAAGAGGAGGAACTTTCCTCGTCGAAAGGATATAATAATCATTAATCATTTAACTTTTCATTTATTTTCCAGGTCCCTAGGCAACATCATGCAGACTATAAAGCTACACTCCACACACAGGCACGTTTTTGCTTACTTTGACGCACGCGGGCAATTCTCAAGTTTCGACGTACTTTTGCGCACTTTTCGAGAATGTACTTTCTGAATCATGCAAACCTCAACTAAATTATTTTCTTTTATCTTTCACTGAATATCTAGTGTCGTTGTTTGTTGTTACATATCTTCATTACATGTTCGCTGTCTTTCTTTGTTACTGCTTACATTTACTTCTTCTCACAAGGATCGGAGTGGTTCAGAGGTATGGCATCCGCCTCTAATTATAAAGGTACAGGCAATATAATTGAGGGATTTTTGTTGGGTCATAACCAGCAGTTCCTAATGATGTCATACTCCCCCTCCACAGACCCCTCCCACCTCCCCGGAATACAAATTCTTTCGCTTAAGGGCAAAAAATAGGAGGTCCCATGAGCAAGTTGCGCACGTTAAAAATCCATCGGCAGTTGGAAATCGTAAAGAGTAGGCCATACGGCGCTGCTGCACCAAAATTTGTAAATTAGGAAACCTATCAACAACAAAACTATGTATGGAATGTGTGATTCCTATACACACATTGGGATTCTCACCAGTGCTCCGGAGGTCGAGCGCTGAGCTGAGTTCCTACTTGTGTGGGCTAAGGGAAGAGATCGGAGCACTAATGGAGTTGTCCGTGTGCAATAAAGATAGTCCTTAAACCAAAACCTTAATAGGAAGAACGTATGTCAGGATGAGAATCCGAACTATCTAGGCATTACATTTGATTGTCGTGTCACATGGAAAAACCAGATTGAAAGAAACCGGATAAGGGCAAGGCAAATAATGGCAGTTGTGAAAAAAACTCGCTATAACAACTTGGGGAGCAGATGAGAGTGTGCTAAAGAGGCTATACACAGGGCGAGGGAGACCAGTCCAGAATATAACATTGCAGCATGGGCAACAGCAGCTAAGTCAAACTTCGATAAAATTAATAGACTCCAAAACCAAGCAATGAGAATCATAACAGGACGCATGAAGACAACAGCTAATAAATAACTCGAAAAGACTAAATACCTTCAACCAATGGAGGATAGAAGAGACAGCATGGCGCAGAAACAAACTGAGAAATTCAGGAGACTACCAGACCACCCAATGTACCATAGAATAAATGGTCTTGGAAGGAGAAGTCTCAAGCGAAGCTACTTTGTAGAATCAGCCAAAACAAAGACGAGAGCTCTTCCCATAAATGCGATATCAACAGCTAAACCAATCTATACTGTATCAAGCTTCCAGCTTGGAAACAACAGTGCTTCCCAGAAGTGATAGAAAACATTCCTGGTATTGAGAGAAAGAAGAGCCAGACTGCAACAGAGAGAAGAGCCAAAACCACAGAATACACAGAGAAACGTTACCCAAGCAACATATGGACCCATGCCTACACAGATGGATTAGCAACAAATGCAACAGAAGATTGAGGTGAAGAAATGTTGCTGAACTTCATTACAACATCTCCGTCAATGAAGAGGCTGACAGATTGGGAAAGGAAGGTGGAAAGTACTCGTATAACTTTTGAAGATGCAAAGTGTTTTATCAGAAGCAGATATAGGAATAAATGGGAAGCAAAATATTCAGGCCACACAAAAAATGATGTATATTACCAGCTCAACATAAGACAACAAGTGATAATCTTCAGACTCCGCACGGGCGACAACAGATTGGGATACCACCTGTTCAACAAGCTAAAGATATGAACTACCGATGAGTGTGACTGTGGTACCGATAAAGTGACTGCTGAACATCTGCTTCAAAGATACCCAACATATAAGGATCAAAGAAAGCACATGTGACCAGAACCATTTCAGGTAAAGCTCTTTGGAGATAGAAATAGCCTCAAGCTGACGATTGCTTTCTTTGAACATTTTCATTTTGACGTCTGAGAGTGCACGCAGACGAAGAAGAAGAAACCAAAACCAAACTAAACTTCTTCTTCCCGCTATTTGCGTAGTGGGGAGCTGAAATTTGCGTCCTTGAGCCAAGTGTTTCACAACGGCTGCGGTGAGCGCGTGTTGTAAAACATCTGTGATGTTGTCTATCCACCTGTCGGATCCCCTATTGTGTAGATGGACCATCCAACTCGTGGCATTGCTTCACCTGCCTATGTGTGGATCTGATATGTTTTACGAACTCTACCAAAGTTGAGTCTGCTGAGTTGGGGAAGCCCTCTGGGTTTGCAACAAGGGTAAAAAGTAAAAACCCAAATCCCTGGTGTTCGAGAAAAGATGCAGAAGAGTCCTTTGTCTCTTGGAATTCTCCAATCTCTGAAGCCAGATCTTCTTTGTTACAGGTTTCGCAGTATTATAATGTTCAATTTCATCCTATCTTTCTACGGCAGACTTCTTTCTTTTCTCTGTTACTAAATATGAGTATCCCTTATTTCAGATGGTCCAGAAAACCTACATTCTTTCCATTTCGCTGAATACACTGTTCTGTTGTACATAGTCCAATTCATTAATATCACTGTTCGCGTAGAGTATAAGCTATTTTAATGGTGCCACAAAACGTCTAACCGTCTTTTTTTATAATGAGAGTTTTTACTCGTTTTGGCGAGGTGCACTCCGTTCAGCCCAGGCATACGGTCCGTCGGTTATATTAGAGCGCTTGTCCAAATATAAAAGACGGTGTGGCCTAGTAATTGTTATTGTTTAATCGTTCATCTTTGCTTCTAATTACGTGTTCCTCTCTGAATTGTCCCTTATATCTCTCTGTCTCCTTATTTCTGTGTTACTATGACAATCTCTACTGCTCTATGTCATTCTTACCACGTTCTTCTTCTTGGGTCCTTAGCCCCTGACTGACAAAGCACTATGTGATCATCACGCTCAGTGGTTGATAAGGGGCATGCCCCTTATCAACAACATTATTTTTGACAGTCACAGATTGGGTGATGCGCCAGACAACAGAGGGCAGTCCAAGAGGAATTAGATGGACAACGTTTTCTACACTGGAAGATTTGGAATATGCAGATGACATTGCACTACTCGCGCATTCACACCAACACATTCAAGACAAAACCGATGGCACAGTCATAGATTGGGTGATGCGCCAGACAACAGAGGGCAGTCCAAGAGGAATTAGATGGACAACGTTTTCTACACTGGAAGATTTGGAATATGCAGATGACATTGCACTACTCGCGCATTCACACCAACACATCGGAAAGCAGAAACAAGAGAAATATTTTATAGAATAATAACTTCTTCGGGCACATGGTTCAGCACGCACAGCACACATAGAGAAACCGATAGACTGAATAAGTATGGCCAGCAGGTTGGCCTGAACATCAATTTGAAGAAGACAGAGGTCATGACACTAAATGTGGGCGATTGTGAGCCAATAATAGTAAGGAACCAGAAGTTAGAACAGACAGACACATTTACTTACCTAGGATACATAGTAACACCTGACGGCAGAACAAGCAAGGACATTAACAACAGAATGAATAAAGCGAGAACAGCCTTTGCTGTTCTCAACAACATTTGGAAGTCTTCCCAGTACAGCACAAACACCAAATTAAGACTGTATGAGAGCTGTGTACTTTCTGTGCTTCTCTATGGTGCGGAATGTTGGAGAGTAACAGAGAAGGAAATGTCGAAAATGTCCTCCTACCACACAATCTGCCTAAGGAAAATTTTCCGAATCTTTTGGCCAAACACCATCAGCAACCAAGAACTACTTATTCGGAGTAACAGGGAGGACATGCACACCATCATAGCTGGCAGACGCTGGAGTTGGGTTGGCCATGTCCTCAGAAGGGACCCTGATACCATCACAAGAACAGCTATATGCTATGGACCCCCGAGGGAAAGCGAAAGAGAGGGCGACCAAAAACAACTTGGCGGAGAACTGTGGAAGCTGAGATGCAAAGAAGGAACCACATTTGGGGCACTGTACGAAGGATGGCCGCCGACCGAGCAAAGTGGAATCAATTTGTTGCTGCCCTACAAGACCACCAGGCGTGTGGCAGCTGACTGCTTTGACGGTTGGTGGTTATATATCAAAGAAGAAGACGCTTAGTGGCGTCTTGTAGAGCAGAAACAAACTGCTCCCACTTTGCTTGGCCATCCTTCGTGCAGTGCACCAACTCTGGGTAATGCTTTGTATGTTGGCTTCCATGGTTTTCCGCCAGGATTTTTTTTTTTTTTTTTGGGTCTGCCTCTCTTTCGTCTTCCTTCTGGGGTCCATTGCATTGCAGTTCTTGCGATTGTGTCAGAGTCTCTTCTGATGACATGGCAAACGCAGCTCCAACATCTGGCCGCAATGATGTTGTGCATGGTTTCGAGTAAGCAGTTCTTAGTTGGTGACGTTGTTCAGCGAAAAGTTTTCCTTAAGCAGGTTGTATTGAAATAGGACAATTTGGACATTTCCATTTTTGTTACTCCCTAGAAAAAGAAATGTCCAAATTGTTCTCTTGTCTCTTTGTCTCTCAGTTTATCTCTTTGATTTTTATATCTCCGTATCTGTACTTCTTTTATCATCAAGAAGTCAACCACATAAGTGATAAAAAATTGTAATTAAAAAAAACTACGGACATGTAGTTATAGAGAGAGACGATCCCCTACTTAAGCTGGCACAGTGCTTGAAGAAGAAGAAGAAGAAGAAGAGGGAGAAGAAGAAGAGGGAGAAGTAGTAAAAGAAGTAGAGAAGAAGATGTTGATAAAGAAGAAGAAGAAGAAGAAGAAGAAGAAGAAGAAGAAGAAGAAGAAGAAGAAGAAGAAGAAGAAGAAGAAGAAGAAGAAGAAGAGGAAGAAACAGGACATAATTCCATTTATCATTAATTGTTTTGTGTGGGTTTTTTTTAAAATCAGCTTCTTGTTCTTTATTTCTTTCGCTAAGCCCAGCACTGTTCATGCTATGATTGTCCCTCCGTATTATGTCTTTGCCCCTAAGTCGTATCATAACACCATATCTTAAGTCTGACCATCGCTAGACTTTATAACCCAATCTCTAAAGTCTGACCTCACTGATAGACCATAACTAAATTATGGCGTGTCATTAGCCGCGTCGTGCGACCTCCTCAACGCTTGCTGTATACAGGGTGTCCATTAAAGATTGTACCCTTTTCAAAAAATTTATTCTCGGCCCCATGATGTGGTACGAGGATGCTTTCTATCACAAAAGTAAGATAATCTCTGCAAGTTTTTAAGCTATTTACAAAGACTCAAAAAGAATGTACCTATTTCTTTTTTTTTTTTCACCTACTTGACCAGTGTGTTGAGAGACATGTAACAATTTCCCTTTAAAAAACATGTCGTACAAGGCGGAGTACATGAGGTTGTGCGTGGGGTTGGTAACCTCATCTTGTAAATACTGCTACAGAAGCTAACACTGCCAGAGAATGTGATTGCTTGTGCAGGCTTCCTGCCAAGGGACGATCTCCAGTGGTGGTTCCGTGATTCGTACGGAGAGAAGTCATCATCGTGTAGCATGTCCTTTGCAGAACGTCGCTCCCATCACAGCCCGCCTGAAAGACTCTCGATCTCTAGCCAGCCTCCTCCATTGTCATGTTCAAGGTGTCTTCAATGTCCTGTGTCCACCGTCGTCTTGGTTGGCCCCTGCCTCGCCTTCCAGGTACCATACCCTCCATCACCGCTCTTTCTAAACAACAATGACGTTTAATGTGGCCGAAGTATTTCAGTTTCCGGGACATGATATTGTTTATGAGCCAGTTTTCCTCGATGTTCATTCGGGTCGTGTAGGATGTCTATATTTGTCTTCTTCTTGGTCCAAAGAGAAAAGGAAAATAAAATGGTGATGTTACGCACAAATAATTACTTTTTTCCAAAGTCTTTGTATGATCGTTTTTCGTATGTATGATCATTATTTGACTGAAATGCATGTTATATATATTTTATGGTCAAAGGGACAGAATCCGATATATCGATACTGCTATTTTTTTATGAGTTTACCTCCTCTTGTATAGAGACACGTTCGGTCTATAATGTCTTGAACGAAGCGTGACCATATCTCCTTATTTGGTAGTATCAGTCAACTGTTGTAGATGTTTGAAACCTTTCTTAACGCTTCTGTTCATGTCCATAAAAGGCGCGACTGTGTAAGACTTTTATCTCGAATGTTCTTAGAATCGTCTTATTGTGAACAGCGACTCAGAGATTGTCACTCTGCGCATGTCTCGACTGGGTTGTCGTTTTGTTGTTCCGCCCAGGTCGGGGAGTTGAGAAATGGACTGATTAGCGAGCGGACGCGACTGCGTCTTGTGATTCTCTGAGGGAAATACATTGTCTTTGTGAGTTAGTTAGCTAACTAGACTATTTCCCCGTATTATTCAAGCCTGCCTGGAGGCATATGTTCATGGTTGATTTTCCGAAATAAGGTAATTCCTCTTGTATCGAACTTTAGGCTATCATCTAGAGGTTCGTCATTTTGTCGCCTTTTTGCTCGCCTGTGTGATTCAAAATGGAGAGGTACTTTGACTAGGATTAAGTCACCGGTATCTTTATACCTGAACTACTTATATATATCTATGGGTCGCTCTAGACCAACAAGACTATTGTCTGTGTTCCAGGATTCGTTATATCAGAGATCACGTCCAAGTCAGATGGTTAGACTTAGGAAGGTTATAAAGGTCGAGCTGACCTGTAATCCATGTATGCTACTCACGTGCAGACAGTAAACGGACGTATTGTATACATCTGATCTGCTAGCATCAGGAAGGAATAATTATTATTGTCTATGAACATTAAGGATCTGCAGCTGACCACGGTTGCAGAAGTGAAGTTATATGTATTATTTATCAAGCTTCGCTATGATATTTGTTTTCCATACAACTATTGAGTATTGACTTCTACATGACTGTCAGTTAACATGAGTTTGAATGCTGCATTCGTTATACTATGCCGATGATAACATAAGTATCATGACTGTTTTGTGGCGTGCAATAAATGGTATAAACCTAAAGCGAAGTTACCATTTTATGACTCTACACGTCATGTTGCCTGTGGTGTACCCTGAACTGTTCTACTGCAACACACACACAGCAACAATCTAAACCAGATAAGACACCCACATCTTGCATTGTAATACCTGGTGTCGATAGAGGTGGTAATTTGACGGCATCCTAATTCCACCCTTATCAATTCATGGTGGCCAATAGTTGGTTTATTCTGGTACCAACTCTCAAGGGGGTCAACAAACCCAGACATCATCAGCAGACTACAAGACAACATTGCAGTTGCTATTCATCACCTTTGATGAAATTTTTTTGAAAGACGCAGCAGTACTGACAGTTGTTGATATTTTGAAACTACCCGGCGCTGCTCGGCGGTATTGAAGTTTGTCTACAAATAGAAGGACAAGTACCGAGCGAATGGATTTCCTGATCTGTTGAGAAGAAGGACAAGTGCCGTAACAACTGTTCCGGTCTCAGAATTACTGTTGCAGATTCAGAAGGTCAAGTTCAGAAGCTGTTTCCTGTCAGAAGCTGTTTCCTGTTAGAAGCTCATTTCCTTTGTCATGGCAGTTTACGAGAGCAGATATGGATCAACGTTGGATCATTGTCCTAAGAATGCTGATCACATCCTGTTCTGAACTGTGCTGACGTTGTGGATACATAGAAGTTAAGTGGCCTGTTTTGTTTGTGAACTGTGCCCTTATGTTCTAACTGAGCCTTCTGTCTATCACATTTTTCGCACTCTTTATATGTTTACATGTTATATGTTATTTGGATTTGTATTTATATGTTTATATTTCAGCGGGTTTTCTCGGTTGGGCGGTGTCTTTCAGTAGATGATACCACGCCACAGAGGTTCTACTGTTAGCGTTTTCGTTAGGGACTGTGCGAATTTCCTACTGTGAAATTTGCTAGCGACAATCGTTGCTATATCTGTTTAGTTGTGACGAGTTGTGCTTTATTTTCGTTTTTTGTATATTTTTTTTTTGTTTCTCTCTTTCTTTCTGTTTTTTAGTTTCGATTTCAATTGTTTGTATTTGTAGGTCTCCTCTTTTCTATTATTCAGTTCTTCACGTAAATTGTTGTGTATATACTGTAGCGTCATTTGTTTGTCATATCTTCGCATTCTGTCATCATATTCTTTTTAGTTTCGCTGTTTATTTATTTGACTTATGCGAATGTTTTCGTATTGTTTGATCTTTGTTATTGTTTACATTGACTCTGATCTTTGTTATTGTTTACATTGACTTTGATCTTTGTTATTGTTTACATTGACTCTGATCTTTGTTATTGTTTACATTGACTTTGATCTTTGTTTTGTTTACATTGTTGGTACTTTGTTATTGTTTACATTGTCTTGTTATTGTTTGCATAGTTCTTGCATAGTTAGCTTTCACTATTGTTACATATATGCTCATGCACTATTGATCTATAGTGCACTTATCATAACTAGCTGGTGGTTTTTTCCTTATGCACTATTGTAGTGCAGTTATGATAAATAACTGATGGTTATGCACTGATTTGGGTAGTGCACTGATAATTAAGAGGTGACTTGTGATATTATTGTACAACTGATAATACAAATTTGGTGTCAAGTCTTGCTTACCACTGAGGTTGGAGTGAACATGGAAATTATACAAGCACTTTATTAAGTCTTGTTGCTATTAAGATTGAAATAAGATAATTAATTATTTCAGGTTCTGTACTCACATTTTAGACATCATGTCTACATTTGAGTACTTTATTGAGCAGGGTAAAGCCCTTGGGAAGACAGGTGATAAATTAGAAGAATTTGCGACTGTTCAATATGCCAAGGCATTGAAGTCGGAGGAAAAGAAAATGAAAGAACTAACTGAACAAAAGAGAATAGATGCTGAAAATTTAAAACTGCAGATGCAGGTAGATGAAAAGAGATTACAAATGGAAATGGAAAAACAAAAAAGAGAAGCAGAATCTCAGGAGAAGAGACTTCAGGCTGAGGTTGAAAATAAGAGACTTGAAAAAGAAGCTGAAAATAAGAGACTTGAAATAGAGGCTGAAAATAAAAGAAAAACTTAGAGAAAAAAAGATTAGTTACAGGCTGAGGCTGAGGAAAGAAAGTTACAGGCTGAGGCTGAGGAAAGAAGGTTACAAAGAGAGTCTGATGAGAGAAAAGCAAAAATGGAACATGAAGAAAAACTCTTAGCTTTGGAGTTAGAAAAGTTGAAGTTATCTAGTAATGCTAATGATGCTAATAAGGTATCATCTGCTAATAAGTCTAATGCTGTTGATTTCAAGCTTAATTTACCAGCATTCAATGCTTCAATTGATGATAAACATATAATGTTTTATCTAGATAGATTTGAAAGTGCATGTAAGGTGCATAATATAGATAAAACATTATATGTTTATCATCTGTCCAAGATACTTAGAGGTGATGCTTTGACTTTGTTGGGTATGGTAGATGTGCCTGACAAGAACAACTATGAGGTTGTCAGGGCGGCATTGTTAAAGAAGTACCAACTTAACGAAGACGGATATCGTCTTAAATTTAAAAACATGTTACCAGAAACTGGAGTTGAATTCTCAGAATTCATCTCAGGCATACGTCTTACTTTTTTACGATGGGTTGAGCTTTCTAAGACAGAAAGTACATTTGAAGCCCTCATGGACTTACTTCTTAGAGACAAGGTTATGTCTTCTGTTAATGAAGCTTTTCTTTCTTTTCTTCATGAGCGTAAGCCTAAAAATATAAAAGAAATGGAAGAATACTGTAGCCAGTATGTTACTGCACATCCTCACATAACCATTAGCAACTCTAAGGTAAAAGAAGGTCTGCCAGTTGCTTCGGCAGCACCTTATGGCCCGAATTTTATGCGTAAATTTCAGGGTAGCCAGCAAAATTTCAATAAAAAGAGTAACCGTAATTATGCCCAGAACCATGGTAATCAATTTCAGGGAGATTCTTCTTCCCAGAACTGGAGACAACCTAATATTACACGGTATTCTATTCCCGGTAACTTTAGAAATTTTCATAAAGGTAATCGGTATAGAGGAAAATATTATTTGCAGAGACCTCAATACCAAGATAATAGAGATGTTCTCAACAGCATAGAGATGGTAATGACAGTTATGGAAACTGGAACGCAAACCAGGATAAAAATTACAGTAGGGACTTTAATGATAATTGCAGAAGCAATAATGGTCGCGGTAGATCGCAACAGAAGAGAAAAAGATATCAACAGACAAACTCTGTTCAACAAGAATCTCAGGGAGCAGATAAAAAGGTTAATAATGATAAAGACCATAATGCTATCGGATGCTCATCTTTTGACTTTGGTAGGGCAAATAAATGTATCCAATGCAGTACTTTATTTGATCCGAAAACCATTAGTACTCTAAGCTGTGGTCATCCTTTGCCCGCTCTTCCTGCTAATGTTGCTCATGATGGGAGAGGTTCTCTTATATTACATAAGGGGCTTGTAAATAGTAATCCAGTCTCGGTGTTGTTTGATTCTGGATGTACTACTGTCGGGGTTAGGCAATCTCTTGTAGATCCATTCTGTGCTACAGGAAAGGTCATCAAATGTGTCACATTTGGTGGCACGTTGGAAAAATATCCTACTGCCATAATACATATTGCTACTCCTTTCTTCACGGGAGAGGTCCACGCGTGTCTACTTCCAAACCCTATTGCGGACCTTATTATTGGTCGTATTCACGGAGTTAGGGAATGTACCCCACAGCAGATTGCTGTTTGGAAAGAGCAAAACATTGAAGCTACCAATACGGTGGTCACAAGAGCACATGCTCTGGATCCACCTCAAACTTCATTAACTAATAATGATGAAGTAAATGAACAAAATAGTCACTTGACTATTACACGTGACTCATTTATCAAATTGCAAGAAGAAGATCCGTCGTTACAAAAATTCTTCATTCTAGCAAAAAAAAAAGGTGATCCTAATCAAAATACTAATAGAAAATCTTGGATTTCTATGAAGAACGGCGTACTTGTACGTATGGTACAAGACTCGACTACATCCACTCATTCACAAATTCTTGTGCCTAAGAGCATGAGGGTGCAAATATTGCAACATGCTCATGACTCGCAATGTGCTGGACATATGGGTTTTTCCCGTACAAAGTCGAGAGTTCTTGCGGCTTTCTTTTGGCCATTTGTAAGCAAGGACATACGAATGTACTGTCGCTCTTGCAAAGTATGTCAGGAGGTCAAATCTAAAGGACCACGACATGCTGCGCCTATTCAGGCTGCTGACATTCCAATTCGCCCTTTTCAAAAAATGGCAATAGATATTATCGGTCCTTTTAGAATTAAGTCGGCTAGAGGGCATCAATTTATTCTTACATGTGTCGATATGTGCACACGTTGGCCAGAGGCAATACCTCTCAAGAGCATCTCAACTGCTGATATCGCAGACGCTCTTTGGCTGATATTTTCTCGCTTGGGTTTTCCCGGAGAAATATTGTCAGACCATGGCACTCAACTGATATCAGACACTATGTCACAGGTAATGTCTATGCTACATATAAAAAGGTCTCTCAGCAGTATCTATCACCCAATGTCTAATGGGTTGGTCGAACGTTTAAATAGGACTCTAAAAACTTTACTGGGTAAAATAACTGAGGATCATCCTCAGGATTGGGACAGGGTCTTACCCGCGGCTCTCTTTGCGTATAGAGAGGTCCCCAATGAACATACGGGGTTTTCCCCTTTTGAACTTGTCTTTGGCGCGCAACCGCGCGGCCCTATGTCTTTACTTCACGATCTAATCACTGCCG
The DNA here is from genome assembly GCA_024509875.1 of Oreohelix idahoensis. Lineage (NCBI taxonomy): Eukaryota > Metazoa > Mollusca > Gastropoda > Stylommatophora > Oreohelicidae > Oreohelix > Oreohelix idahoensis. The sequence goes on along the minus strand of JAMPIV010017171.1, from coordinate 45,647 downwards.
ATAATATTAGCGATGAGACTCAGTCTTCTTATGAGTACGTCATTGCTCTTAGGAAAAAAATCATTGAGGCATGCAGACTAGCAACTTCGTCTTCCGAATTTGCTAAAGAAAAGGCAAGGCAGTTTGCGAATAAGAATAGATGTCTACGACAACTTTGTCCAGGTGACAAAGCTCTCGTCCTACTTCCTTCAAGGGAGAACAGACTTCTAATTGCATGGAAAGGTCCATATGCAATAGTCTCCAAAATTTCTGATGTCGACTATGTTGTCGATATTGATGGAAAGCATAAAACTTTCCACATAAATATGCTCACGGAATTTCATGAAAGACCAGACTATTTGCAGCCTATTTTCCAGGCAACGGACAATTCTCAAGTACCTCATGGTCAATACTCATCGCTGTCAGTTATACAGGATGAGGAAACTACTTTTTCTGATGTCAATCTTCCTCTTTCTATGGTCCCACTTTATTCTACGGAATCTTGGAAAAAAACGTGACCGTTTCTCCAAATCTTTCCGCTGAGGAACATCGACAAGTTTCTTCGATGTTGCAAACATTTCAGGATGTTCTTACAGACATCCCGGGACACACACATGTCATTGAACATGACATTGTGCTAACTGATCATAATCCTATCAGAGTCAGACCCTATCCAATACCTATCCATTTCCAGTCTCAAGTCGAAAAAGAATTGGATGAAATGATACGTTTGGAAATCATTGAACCATCCACTTCAGCATACTCTTCGTCTATGGTTATTGTTCGAAAGAAGGATAATAACATTCGCATTTGCGTAGATTATCGCAAATTGAACCAAGTTACGAAGTTCGACGCTGAACCTATGCCTTCATTAGAAGAGCTACTCAATAAACTTTCTAATTCTAGATTCTTTACCAAACTAGATTTGTCTAAAGGTTATTGGCAAGTCCCGCTAACTGAACGTGCCAAACCTTTTACAGCTTTTTCTACACCTAGGGGTTTATTCCAATGGAATTTCATGCCTTTTGGTCTTATGAACGCCCCTGCTACATTCGTACGCATGATGCGGCGAATTCTCGCATATCGTACAGATGTCATAGCATATCTAGATGATATCTGTCTATTCAGTGATTCCTGGGAAGATCACTATTTGGGTTTATACGAATTACTGTCTACTCTTCGCGAGTATAAACTTGACTGCAAAACCCTCTAAAGCCTTTATAGGATTTAGTGAGATTTTCTTTCCTAGGTCATCGTGTTGGTCATGGTCTTTTAAAGACAGAGGACCACAATGTTTCAAAAATACTTAACATTTCGGTCCCTAAGACAAAGAAACAAGTAAGGAGTCTATTAGGTTTGATCCAATTCTACGGACGATTCATTCCGAATCTGTCCTCCATTATGGCACCGCTTTCTACTTTATTGAAGAAAGGGTCGCCTAATTTGATCCGCTGGTCAAAAGAATGTCAATCCTCATTGGACCAGGTTAAAGACCTATTTTCATCTCCACCTATTCTTAGGTTACCTACTATTGAGAAGACTTTTGTTCTTCGAAGTGACGCCTCGTCAACTGGGATTGGGGCAGCACTAATGCAGGAGTATTCTGATACTCTGCATCCGGTGATGTATATCTCTAGGAAATTAAATGCTGCAGAAAAGAATTACTCGGTTTTAGACCGTGAGTTATTGGCTATGGTATGGTCTATTCTGAAGTTACAAAGATTTCTTCTAGGCGCACATTTCATTGTGAAAACCGACCAGAAAGCGCTTACTGCTATTCAGAGCAAAAACTTGAAGAGCTCGAGGTCCACTCGTTATGCCATAGCTCTTCAACCATTTCATTTCTCGGTTCGAGCTATCCGTGGTTCGGATAATGTAATGGCGGACATTCTGTCCAGATGCCCACACGATTCCACATGATTCTTCTGTCATATATATATTTCCTGATATACAGTCCAATGTTATAATGACATGTTAGTAGATTTTTTTTCTCACTTTTTTGAGGGGGAATTTATAACATTGTACCATGTAATTATCTAAGAAGGCTTAGTTAGTGATATACGGGCCAAAAGATCACTCGGCCACATTTAAATAAATTATTTTCAGGATTGTATTGAGAGATTTACCAGTTGTCTTTAAGATTTGTGTTATTGATATTTTCGCAGCACATCATTGAAGATGCGAGATTGTGTCCATTGTGGAACTTTGAGTATATCAAGTCCTGTCCTAGATTGGGAGCGGATGATGTCCACATCTTCTTCTATTGAATGTTTTATGTCAACGAAGATCAACACATGTATTACTTATTAGTTACTGATGCATTACATAATGTAATAAAATAGTGCGGTATATTAATATATTACACCGCTATTTGCAACACATTGTATGATATCATAATAATATATTTGATTTCATATATTGGTATGAGAATAATTTGACTTTTATTATGATGTTGCCAGCATTGTGGTTTGTGTTGGTGGCACCTTCCTGGGATATATATACGCGTATACTTAGATAAATTTTTCTCTAAGGACCTGGGATATGATCTCAGTTTTGCTCCAAGTGTTGAGCTATTTTGTTAGGTATATCCGCGCATCATACGTGCGTTAGGAGCCTAGATTTTTCCGGCTCCAGGATTTAAAAAAAAAAAAATGTTTCATTTTTTTTTTCCCGGGGGGGGGGGGTAATGTTACGCACAAATAATTACTTTTTTCCAAAGTCTTTGTATGATCGTTTTTCGTATGTATGATCATTATTTGACTGAAATGCATGTTATATATCTTTTATGGTCAAAGGGACAGAATCCGATATATCGATACTGCTATTTTTTATGAGTTTACCTCCTCTTGTATAGAGACACGTTCGGTCTATAATGTCTTGAACGAAGCGTGACCATATCTCCTTATTTGGTAGTATCAGTCAACTGTTGTAGATGTTTGAAACCTTTCTTAACGCTTCTGTTCATGTCCATAAAAGGCGCGACTGTGTAAGACTTTTATCTCGAATGTTCTTAGAATCGTCTTATTGTGAACAGCGACTCAGAGATTGTCACTCTGCGCATGTCTCGACTGGGTTGTCGTTTTGTTGTTCCGCCCAGGTCGGGAGTTGAGAAATAGACTGATTAGCGAGCGGACGCGACTGCGTCTTGTGATTCTCTGAGGGAAATACATTGTCTTTGTGAGTTAGTTAGCTAACTAGACTATTTCCCCGTATTATTCAAGCCTGCCTGGAGGCATATGTTCATGGTTGATTTTCCGAAATAAGGTAATTCCTCTTGTATCGAACTTTAGGCTATCATCTAGAGGTTCGTCATTTTGTCGCCTTTTTGCTCGCCTGTGTGATTCAAAATGGAGAGGTACTTTGACTAGGATTAAGTCACCGGTATCTTTATACCTGAACTAGTTATATATCTATGGGTCGCTCTAGACCAACAAGACTATTGTCTGTGTTCCAGGATTCGTTATATCAGAGATCACGTCCAAGTCAGATGGTTAGACTTAGGAAGGTTATAAAGGTCGAGCTGACCTGTAATCCATGTATGCTACTCACGTGCAGACAGTAAACGGACGTATTGTATACATCTGATCTGCTAGCATCAGGAAGGAATAATTATTATTGTCTATGAACATTAAGGATCTGCAGCTGACCACGGTTGCAGAAGTTATATGTATTATTTATCAAGCTTCGCTATGATATTTGTTTTCCATACAACTATTAAGTATTGACTCCTACATGACTGTCAGTTAACATGAGTTTGAATGCTGCATTCGTTGTACTATGCCGATGATAACATAAGTATCATGACTGTTTTGTGGCGTGCAATAAATGGTATAAACCTAAAGCGAAGTTACCATTTTTATGACTCTACACGTCATGTTGCCTGTGGTGTACCCTGAACTGTTCTACTGCAACACACACACAGCAACAATCTAAACCAGATAAGACACCCACATCTTGCATTGTAATACCTGGTGTCGATAGAGGTGGTAATTTGACGGCATCCTAATTCCACCCTTATCAGGTGATAACGATTGTAAACATTACATTGTAATGTAAGCTGTAGCATGAGGATTGCAATGCGCTGTTATACAAAAAATACAAAACAAAACACAAGATAACTCACGTGACACACTTTCCAAGGACTTATGACTGACAGTGAAAAGTAAGAAGCAGTAGAAGAAAAAGTGAACTGAATTTAGACGGATGACTAACCGTTTTTTTCTTTTATTATGTTCAAAAGTCGTTCCCGGGTATTTCTTAGGGGATATAGAAAAAATATATAACTACTGTCCTCCTCAGGCATGTCGTATAAGACGACTCATATGAGTTTGTGTGTGTGTGACAATCTCATCACGTAAAATAAGTTGATACAGAAACCACTGCTGCATGAGCAGTTTCTTTGCAATGGACTTCAGGAAGGTCGGCCAGCTGTCATGGCAACCTCATTCTACATAATGAACTAAAAGGAGATGAAAGAAGAAGAAAGACAGTAAGTATTTAAATGGACATCTTTAAACTACGGCTGTGGAGTCGGTGTCGTGGCGTCGGTCATTTTTGAGTGGAGTCGGTTAAAAAATGTCCCGACTCCGACTCTGAATTTTACGAGACTTTTAAGTCGAGGCATATCCACATTTGATCCATGCAAGGGGGGGGCGCTTAAAAAATTTGAAATACAATTTTAAAGTAGTAGAACTCCTAAAACCACATTCGTATTAAAGTACATCCATTTAAAATTTCAGTTGCTTCTGATCATAAATAAAGTTTTTATCAGAAATGGAAATGTGTTGGCACATTTAGAACAGGGACATAAGAAATGAAAATAAATTATATGCTGTGTCATTTTTCCCGTCATTGTTAAAATGCAACTATTTTTGCCTCATGGTGTTTGGCAAAGCAGTCATTTGTGTGCAGGTGTGGATGATTTGTTATTTTGTATTACTGTATGAATGAATGAATAGTTTGAAATGTAATCTACGAAAGCCACGTATTCATTTATTCACACACACACACACACACACACACACACACACACACACACACACACACACACACACACACACACACACACACACACACACACACACACACACACACACACACACACACACACACACACACACACACACACACACACACACACACACACACACACACACACACACACACACACACACACACACACACACACACACACACACACACACCATACTTATACATATACCTCCATATAAGTGAATAACGGTATGCCATATCACTAGTTTAAAAAAAACAAAAAACTGTAGTTGGAGTTCGACTTCTAAAATTTCCTGAGTCGGAGTCGGAAAATTGTTGGTCGACTCCACAACCCTGATTTAAACCCAGTCGAAGTAAGTAGAAATGACAAACGAGTATCCAAAGACATGATACACTAAATACCAGCAAATCGCTGAGAAATAAAATTGTCTAATGGTTAAAAATTACAATAATGTTACTAGCAGTGCCATGAAAAGTATTTAACAGACTAATCCTTTAGATATTACAAAGAGTCCATAGACAAACAACTGAGAGATGAACAATTAGGTTTTCGACGAAACAGATCCTGTACAGACCAGATAGACACATTGAGAATAATAGTTGAACAAAGTCTGGAATGGAATTCACCGTTGACAATGTAGTCAGAGCTACACTTTGGAAATTGATGAGGCATTTTGGAGTTCCCATGAAGATCATTAACTTAATAAAGATGACTTATAAAGAGACATGACATGCAGCGTTCTTCGTGAAGGGCAACTTACATAATCGTTTGGGATAAGAACGGGAGTACGACAGGGATGCCTCTTGTCTCCATTTATTTTCTGACTAGCAATAGATTGGGTTATGAAAACATCAACATCACACAACGAAAGTGGAACTCAGTGGAATCTGACTAAACAGCTTGACGATATAGATTTTGCAGATAACGTGGCTCTTCTATCCTACAGCCAAAATCAGACGCAAGACAAAATGAAAATACTCGATGAGAGGTAACAACAAGTGGTTTTGAAAATGCACACGGAAAAGGCAAAGATAACGAGAATAAATGCAAGAAATGATAAAAAGGTTGAACTTGAAGAAACACCACTAAAAGGTGTTGAATCGTACACATATCTTGACAGCAAAATAGACAAATTTGGAGGGGCAGACAATGATATCAAAATAAGAATATAAGAAGGAAGATCATGCTTTCGTTGCATTGGGAAACATGGAGATCAAGAGAAATCAAGCCCAACACGAAATTAAGAATCTTAATCTGATGTCAAAACTGGGATCATAAAGCCAGATTTGCCTGTGTATCTGTTGTGTGGCTAGCACAGTGACATATTAAGTTCATTTTAATTGCTACCTGTGTGGCTGAAAATCAGCTGAAACTCAGCTCAAACTTAGCTCGCATATTCAAACAACCGAAATAAACAGCCTAGCTCACCGTTGATCACACGTTACATAACCTTTACCACAAAACTGTTTGTGACAGCTTACAACCGTCTCTGACTACAATAGATCGCTGCAGCTTTGTCTCCCATGAATAAATAACTAGGCTGCTAAACGGAAATGTAAAAATATGTCACATTCTATGGTTATACAAGTGACATGTCACAATATCCAGAACGACAGACTTTCATTAGCTTCCTCCACACCAGACGGAAACACGTAGTAACACACATATAGAGAAACTTGCATGGGGCTGGCCATCTCCTGGTGTTAAACAAATTGCTACCTCAGAACACATGCACAAGTTGATCTCCCTGCAACATCCCATTCTGCACAGTGCGTCAAGAAGCTCAAGCCAAGCCCTTTTATGCTGTACCATCCTTTAAAGGTTTTTTCATGTCTTCTTTGTCTATTTTAAACCGGCCTCCATGGGAGCCGCGCTGGTGTAATGGTTACCACGTTGCGCTAGCGACCAGGTTTTCAAAGTACAAGCCCGGGCGCGACCATTTGTAGGAGTGTCAACGATCGGGATTTTGACTGAATAACCTGAACGGCTCCTGCAGATAAACCCTTTGTGGATGGGAAGGAGCGAAGCTCCTGACCGGGTTGGAAGGAAAGTCCATTGTCTCCCCAGCCTCGCAATGACATGTCATTGGGCCAAAAGGGCTGGAAAGCTCGAGTGCCACTGGTTTAAAAAAAAACAGCCTCCATTGTCCTCCTTCGTGTGTTTGTTTAAATAAGTAAGAGAGATAGAGAGAGACTCAACGAATACATGGAGAAGAGAGTTGGAGACACACATACAGGGGATAATGAGACATGGGAAGACACTGAACTGATGGTACGGGACAGGAAGACTTGGTATAAATTAGTTGATGGTCTATGCTCCTCAGGGAGCTGGACGATGATGATGATAGTGGAGGTGGTGGTGCCAGTAATGATCATGATGATGATGATGATAGTGGAGGTGGTGGTGCCAGTAATGATCATAATGATGATGATGATAGTGGTGTTGGTGGTGCCAGTAATGATAATGATGATGATGATAGTGGTGTTGGTGGTGCCAGTAATGATAATGATGATGATGATAGTGGAGGTGGTGGTGCCAGTAATGATCATGATGATGATGATAGTGGAGGTGGTGGTGCCAGTAATGATCATGATGATGATGATGATGATGATGATGATGATAGTGGAGGTGGTGGTGCCAGTAATGATCATAATGATGATAGTGGTGGTGGTGGTGCCAGTAATGATCATGATGATGATGATAGTGGAGGTGGTGGTGAAAGTAATTATCATGATGATGATGATAGTGGAGGTGGTGGTGCCAGTAATGATGATGATGATGATGATGATGATGATGATGATGATGATGATAGGGGTGGTGGGAGTGCCAGTAATGATGATGATGATGATGATGATGATGATAGTGGAGGTGGTGGTGCCAGTAATGATCATGATGATGATGATAATAGTGGTGGTGGTGGTGCCAGTAATGATCATGATGATGATAGTGGTGGTGGTGGTGCCAGTAATGATCATGATGATGATGATGATGATAGTGGAGGTGGTGATGCCAGTAATGATCATGATGATGATAGTGGTGGTGACGTGCCAGTAATGATCATGATGATGATAGTGGGGGTGGTGGTACCAGTAATGATCATGATGATGATGATGATAGTGGTGGTACCAGTGATGATCATGATGATAATGATGATAGTGGTGGTGCCAGTGATGATCATGATGATGATGATGATAGTGGTGGTGCCAGTGATGATCATGATGATGATGACGAAATTGGTGGGTTGTGCCAGTGATGGTCATGATGATAGTGGTGGTGTCAGTGATGATCATGATGGTGATGATGAAAGTGGTGGTGGTGGTACCAGTGATGGTCATGATGATGATGATGATGATAGTGGTGGTGTCAGTGATGATCATGATGATGATGATAATAGTGGTGGTGGTTGTGCCAGTGATGATCATGATGATGATGATGATCGTGGTGGTGTCAGTAATGATGATGATGATGATAGTGGGGGTGTCAGTGAATATCATGATGATAATGATGATAGTGGTGGTGTCAGTGATGATCATGATGATAATGATGATAGTGGTGGTGTCAGTGATGATGATGATGATGATGATGATGATGATGATGATGATGATGATGATGATGATAGTTTTGGTGTCAGTGATGATGATGATGATGATGATGATGATAGTGGTGGTGTCAGTGATGATCATATAATGATGAAGATAGTGGTTGTCAGTGATGATCATGATGATGATGATGATAGTGGTGGGGTCAGTGATGATGATGATGATGATGATGATAGAGGTGCTGTCAGTGATGATGATCATGATGATAATGATGACAGTGGTGGTGTCAGTGATGATGAGGATGATGATGATGATGATGATGATGATAGTGGTGGTGCCAGTGATGATCATGATGATGATGATGATAGTGGTGGTGGTGGTGCCAGGGATGATCATGATGATGATGATGATAGTGGTGGTGCCAGTGATGATCATGATGATGAAGATGATAGTGGTGGTGTCAGTGATGATGATGATGATGATGATGATGATGATGATAGTGGTGGTGTCAGTGATGATCATGATGATGATGATAGTGGTGGTGGTGCCAAGGATGATCATGATGATGATGATGATAGTGGTGGTGCACAGTGATGATCATGATGATGATGATGATAATGGTGGTGCCAGTGATGATCATGATGATGATGATGATAGTTGTGGTGTCAGTGATGATCATAATGATGATGATGATAGTGGTGGTGTCAGTGATGATCATGATGATGATGATGATAGTTATAGTGTCAGTGATAATCATGATAATGATGATGATAGTGGTGGTGTCAGTGATGATCATGATGATGATAATGGTGGTGTCAGTGATGATCATGATGACGAAGATGATAGTGGTGGTGTCAGTGATGATCATGATGATGATGATGATAGTGGTGGTGTCAGTGATGATCATGATGATGATGATGATAGTGTTGGTGTCAGTGATGATCGTGATGATGATGATGATAGTGGTGGTGGTGGTGTCAGTGGTGATCATGATGATGATGATTATAGTGATGGTGTCAGTGATGATCATGATGATGATGATGATATTGGTGGTGTCAGTGATGATGATGATAGTGGTGGTGTCAGTGATGATCATGATGATGATAGTGGTTGTGTCAGTGATGATGATGATGATGATGATGATGATGATGATGATGATGATGATGATGATGATGATGATGATGATGATGATGATGATGATGATGATGATGATGATGATGATGATGATGATGATGATGATGATGATGATAGTGATGCTGTCAGTGATGATGATGATAGTGGTGGTGTCAGTGATGATCATGATGATGATTGTGGTGGTGTCAGTGATGATCATGATGATGATAGTGGTGGTGGTGGTGGTGGTGTGACCGCTTGACATACACTACCATTAATACGTGATAAAAACCACATACAATGAGAATAACAACGTTAAAAGCAGTTAAGACATTTGTGCACAAAACACAGTATCATGAAAAGTTCACGGCTTTGAGAGAAGCATTGTAAAGCTGTCCCAGAACAAAACAATAGTAAATGCATGTTTTTGAATGGAACATTTTGTGAAAATGAGAGTTGCTAATCTGGGTTTTTTTTCCGTTATTAGAGAGATAGACGTGTGGGAAAAGTCGAAAAGCTGAGAAAACGTGTGCAAATGTAGATAATTGTACTGTGTGAAAAAGAAAGCATCGTGTGAAAATTGGCGGGAAAAAAAGAAGAAATAGTATAAAAAGGAGAGACGTGGACGATAGACAGGCTCTTACAGATTTTTAGGATTCATTAGGCGAGAGGATTTTACAGATAGTGTTATGTGAACTTCGTCTTTGAGATTATCAAGACAAGTTTTTAACTTGACAAGTTTTCAAGTTAGACAAGTATTTTTAAGTAGACAAGTTAGTTTTTAAGTAGATGTTACGGTGTTATTTTAAATGACGGCGTCTGCTGGGGTTTAGCCGTGCGCAACGTTTAGGGGTCATTAACATGTATAGAATATGTCGATATTTTACGGTATACTGAACGCGAAATATATGCGGAGATTATGACGCATTCGCGTTGGGAAGGTCACGCTGGGTGACTTGGTTACATGGCCCTTGTTACGCTATCCGTCAAGCAAGAAAGTCGTGTCTTGTATTTCTTCCAAGGAAAAGGCTTAGTATATAACCTATATTATATATATGAATCAATGTAGAACTCAGGGTCAGTTCGGATATTAATCTAAGTATGAGATTAATTAAATTAAATTAAATGATGGAAGGAGAATCGCATTATGATTCAAATTGTAGCTGTCAAGAACTCATGCGCTCATTTCTGGCTGTTGACTACAACAGCGCACGTATATAGCCACGATGTTCATCTGACATATTGTTTTGACACGGACGGATACTTACTGATATTATTTGGAATTCATTGTTATGCTGAACTGTACATGAAGTTTTGTGAATGTCGGATATCGTCTTTTGTATGAACCTCAATACATGTGGACTCAGAACAGAAGGCTTGATCTTTTACTTACGTTTCGGGTTTGGTTTACAGCTGTAAATGTTTACGTTTTTCCAGCACGATAGCTCTCCCACAAGGGAAATCAACTAATATATAATATGCAAATCAGAACGTCGAAGGGATGTTCTGATGGTCAGAGCTAACCATCAATACCAAAACATTAACTACGTCTAGAGAGTGACTTTACTCTTCAATCAATAATATAAGAACGAAGGAACAGCAGCAAACACACCAACCAACCCGTCACAACTGGTGGCCATTAGTGGTCTTGAAATTTTCAAAAGAGCGAACCTCAAAAAATAAGACATTTTTCCCTTCGAGCCGAAATGGACATTATTATGCAAAAACACCGGTGACGTCATGCCCTTGACAACAGTACGAACGGTTGCAAAAGTCAGCAACATTCAATGTCCTTCAAATAAATTTATTTGAAGCTCTCAAACAGCAAATGAAACGTATTACTAATGTCTTCAATGTTTCAAACAAGCTCGCGAGTCTGTTGGCGAAGCAGATAATGTACTGTATTACTGCCAAAAAAAGATAAGTAACTGATTTTAAACGTTACCATATTTCGTCCTGTTTGTCCGATAACGCCACGTTCTTTTTTTTTTGTAGCCATGTTAAATATTGTTTCTGTCCTTTTACATGTAGCGGGTATGGATGGGCGGCGAATTATAATCAGTTCTATGGCTCCTTGGATGCTACGAATTGATTGTAATTGTTCTTAAGGCCGTGAATTAATAGCATTTCGCGAAGAACGCGTCGAATACATTATCGGTGATCGTGTCGTTCGGACTTGCATTAATTCACCTTATATGTTAGGCGTCTAGTTTTGTGAATTAACCATTGTATTTTACCGTATTCAGTTTCATTTTTATTCAGTTACAGTCATATGTTTGTAATCTATCCTGTTTATTCTAATCTGGCTATCTTTAATTTTATTTAAATGTATTATATGATCGTCAAATGAGTCCTGTGACGTCATTATTCGTAGTGCCAAATATGTCCCTTTGCTTCAGTTAACCTTCACCCTTCTCTCACTTCCGGTTTATCCACCTTATTTATTAATGCATTTTTTATTGTGAAAATGTCTTGTCGTATGTTAATAATGTTCTGTAATCCTTGGTTAACCCATTGTATTGTTTGTCTTCATTTCATCCCTTTATAATTTAATATTAATGCTATAATTTATTTATTAATAAGAGTATAGATTAATATGATTAAATTTTTATGAGTTGTAAGGAGGAATTATGGACTTTGCAACAATTTGCAGTGATGGTCCAAGAAATGGGCAATGCATTTTATAGCTCATGATTATGACATAATATACTATGATTAATTATTATAACTTTATAACATATTAAGACATATTAAATATTAATTAGTACACTTTCTCAGTACTACAGTGGGAACTTAGTGACAATTAAGATTAAATAACCTAATTATTTAGGAATAATATCCATAATTATTGAATATTAATATTAAGTGCATGATATAATTTCAGCACCTTATATAACTAACTATCCTAACTATTTATGATAGATATTAGCGGGTATATATATATATATATATATAATATTTTTACAAAATATTACAGATTTGTGGAACTTATAAATAACAGTACGGGAATACTGCAATTTCTTATATTAATTATTCATTCGTTGAGTAATTATAATTATCAACATAGATTCTAGTGGTGATTACTAGACATAAGTAATTAGATACTTATATAATTCAACTTCAAGAATGCTTACCTTCGATCATTTCATTAAAATTGGAAAAGATTGTAACAAAAACGGAGATGCACTCCTTGAATTTGCGGAACAACAACTTGCGAACCATGAGGCAAAAGAGGCTGAAAAGAAAGCTATTGCTAAGGCAGAGATGGAAGAACTTGAAAGAAAAGAGGCTGAAAAGAAAGCTATTGCTAAGGCAGAGAGAGAAGAATTAAGACAAGAGGAAGAAAGAAAGATGGCAAGAGATGAAATCCTACGGATTGAAGAAGAGAATAAATTGAAACGACAGGAAATCATATTGCAGCAAGAAATGGAATTGCAACGGCTTAAATTGGAAACAGCAAAACTTAATTCGCAGGGTGCTGCAGCAAGCCAAAATGATAATGCTCAATCGGGATCTTCATCCAACCGACTTAAGGGCAATTATTACTTTAAGCTACCACCTTTCAAATTACACGTGGACGACCTATCATCATGGCTGGCGCGCTTTGAGGATATATGTAAGGTCAATAACCTTGACAAAACTGCATGGGCACTTAAACTTAAGGAATTCCTGGATGGCGAACCTGCAAGTGCAGCACAAAATATTGATCCTACATTAGCCACAGACTATGAGGCCATTAAGACTTTGTTATTACGTCGTTTCCACTTGAACGAAGAGGCATGTAGATTACGTTTCAAAAGTTTGTTGCCTGATAATAATAAAGATTTTACAGGATTTATTGCTAACATACGCAATACTTTTAACAGATGGGTTGAACTAGCAGGTGTCAACAAATCTTACGACAAGTTAGTCGATTTGTTATTGAGGGATAAAGTATTATCTTCTGTCAGCCCACCATTCTTTGCTTATCTGCAAGAAAGAAAACCAGAAACTATTGATGAGTTAGAAAAAATTTCTTTAAATTACTGCACAGCTCATCCGAATGCTAATATTTCTGGCTCGTTGATAAGAGAACCTCTTCCTGTAGCCTCCAATATGGCATATCATAGTAATAACAAACCAAGAACACACAGTGTAGACAGAGGTAGGTTCAAAGGAAACTATGACATTAATTTTCATAAGGGACAGAATAACTTTAACAATAACTTTAACTCTTTAAGTCCCAATCGACTTTAATAACCTTTAATAGAGTGAAGACATTTCAAATTAACACACAAACCACCCAGAAAACGTATTTCTACTGCAAGTACATTTTTTTAAAGAGTCAACAATTGTTTTGAGATATTTATTTAAAAAAATGAACAGTATTCTGTGGCCAGAATAGGGCCAAACCAACTAATTAACAATAACTTTAATAGAGGAAGACAACAAAACAGAAATTATTCACCTCAGTCAAGATACAACAGTAATCCACGTAACTCAAGTTATAATCGGTCATATCAATATAATAATGGTAACAATTGGAAGAATAGCGATAATTATAACTCGAGACATCGAGATAACAATTACAATAGACGACAACAGGATAATTCAACTAATTATTCTCGTAATTGTTCTCATTCTCGTGGATCGTCACATTATAACCATAATACCGGGGCAGCAGTTACAAATGATATCACTCCTAAGGTTCAGGTTCCACCTAACGATAATACAATGCATTCTTCTGCTGCATGCTTTGCTATAAATTATAACGTGGCGAATAGTTGCCCACAATGCAATCTTATTTTTCAGAAGGCAAAGGAGACAGTGCTAAACTGCGGACACATTCCACCAGAAGTAGGTCTTGCAGCCAATGATGGAACAGGCTCTCTGATTTTTAACAGAGGGATAGTTAACGGTTCTATAGTTTCTGTATTGAGAGATTCGGGGTCCACAATCATTGGAGTGCGACAGTCGCTGGTACATCCTAGCTGTGCAACGGGGGAATATGTCCGTTGCATGACTTTTGGGGGAACTATTGAGTTTTACCCCACAGCTATTATCCATGTTAAAACACCTTTTTTTCACAGGGAACGTGAAGGTATGCATGCTGAAAAAGCCGATTGCAGACCTTATGGTGGGTCGCATACACGGCAGCAAGGATTGTTCACCAGAAGATATTATTGAATGGGAGAGACACAATCTATGCACTGGAAACGCCGTGACGACTAGAGCTCAGACTATGCTCATGGAGAGTGTCAATGATAATATGATGGATGCAGAGAAACAGGAGGATATTGAGGTCAATTCACCTATTGACAGAGAATCATTTGCAAACAAACAAAAAAATGACAAATCTTTAAATAAATTTTTTAACCTAGTTAATAAGGTTGATAATTTAACATCAGGTAATAATAACAAACATTGGTTTATTATTAAAAAATAATATACTGATTAGATGTTTTAGTGATAAATCACAGGTAAAACAACAAGTGATGGTACCGGCTGCTTTTAGACGGTACATTCTTCAACACGCGCATGATTCGCAGTGTGCAGGACATATGGGATATACTCGAACACGATCTCGAGTATTGTCTTCATTCTTTTGGCCAGGAGTATCACGGGATATTTCGCAGTATGTACGTTCTTGTACTACGTGCCAGGAAGTGAAAGCACGTGGAGCTTTTCACACGGCGCCTATTCAGGCTTGCGATATCTCAGTACGACCTTTTGACAAGATGGCCATAGATATAATTGGTCCACTTCTACCATCTGCGAGAGGACTGAGATTTGTTCTCACGTGCATTGATTTATGCACACGATGGCCAGAAGCCATTCCATTGAAGACCACCACTACCACAGATGTAGCTGATGCATTACATCTAATTTTTTCTAGAATAGGGTTTCCTAGAAAATTATTATCTGACCATGGGTCGCAGTTTATATCCGATACCATGAAGGAAGTAATGAAAACCTGGAATATTGATAGGAATTTGAGTAGCATTTATCATCCCATGAGTAACGGTGCAGTTGAAAGACTTAACCGTACGCTTAAGCAACTTTTACATAAGGTTACTGTTAAACACCCTCAGGACTGGGACAGAGCACTCCCAGCTGTCCTGTTTGCTTACCGAGAGGTGCCACATGAACAAACTGGCTTCTCTCCCTTTGAGTTAGTTTTTGGTGCCCCTCCGAGAGGTCCTATGGGACTGATAAAAGATTTATTAATTGATGCAGAGATGACTCAGGACACTCAGTCATCTTATGAGTATGTGATTAATCTTCGGAATAATATTATTGAGTCTTGCCAATTGGCAACAGCTTCTTCTGAGGCTGCAAAAGCTAAGGCTCGATCTATACAAAATCGATCTAGACGATTACGCCAATTATTCCCAGGCGATGAGGCTTATGTATTACTCCCTCACAATAACAATAAGTTATTGATCTCATGGAATGGTCCTTATAAAGTTACTGATAAAATTTCAGACGTTGATTACGTCTTAGATATCAAGGGACACAGAAAGATATTCCATATTAATATGCTCAAGCAATTTCATACACGTCCTATACACTTACAGTCAATTTTTCATGAACTAGATGGCAATACTGTATCTACTTGTCATTATTCTAATCTATCTGTTATACAGGAGGAAGAATATTCTTTTCCTGAAGTGCAGATGCCTTTACCTGTACTTATTGTCCAATCTACTGAATCTTGCCGTGATGTGACCATTTCATCTACGGTTACACCGCAACAGCATCAACGCATTGCTGATCTTCTACAATCTTTCCCAGATGTGTTAACGGATGTACCGGGTTGCACATCTGTAATTAGTCACGATATTATTCTTAACGATGATACACCAATTCGTGTTCATCCTTATTCTGTACCTCTACATTTTCTGAGTAAGACATCTCAGGAACTCGAACAGATGATATCATTAGGTATTATTGAGACTAGTACATCTCCATTTTCTTCTCCTTTAGTCATTGTCCGGAAAAAGGACAACAACATACGTTTATGTGTTGACTATAGGAAACTTAATGCGCAGACAGTACCTGATAGCGAACCACATCCTATCCTTGACGATTTACTTCCTCGTCTATCGAATGCTACACTTTTCACTAAAATTGACTTAACCAAAGGTTATTGGCAGATTCCACTAACCGAAAGAGCCAAATACTACACAGCATTCTCAACTCCACAAGGTCTTTACCAGTGGAACGTGATGCCTTTTGGGCTAATGAATGCTCCAGCTACCTTTATTCGCATGATGCGAAAAATTTTAGCACGTAGATCAGATATAATTACCTACATTGACGACATATGTTTGTTTAGTTCATCATTTGAGGAACATTTTTTGGGTCTTAAATCAGTTTTGGAAATATTGCGGGATAACCATTTAACCGCTAAACCAACTAAAATTCAAATAGCGTGTAATGAGATAACATTCTTGGGACACATTATTGGATCAGGACGTATCCAAACAATTCCCAGTACGGTTTCTAAAATATTAAATTTATCTGTTCCTCAAACGAAGAAACAGGTTAGGAGTCTGTTAGGGTTAATCCAATACTATAGCAGATTTGTACCTCACCTATCATCCATCACGGCTGTCTTGTCATCGTTATTAAAGAAGAACATGCCATTAAGGATAAATTGGACAGACGAATGTGACAAAACTTTTCGCACTATCTTGAACATATTTTCATGCCCACCTGTTTTAAGATTATCAGATGCCTCTAAAAAGTTTGTTCTACGTACAGATGCGAGTAATTACGGACTCGGGGCTTGTCTACTCCAATATCATGATGATGTCCTTCACCCTGTACTTTATATCTCACGTAAGCTGAAACCTCCGGAGACTAAATATTCGACTGTAGACAGAGAATTGCTCGCCGTAATCTGGGCAATTACCAAACTAGAAAAATTTTTGCTGGGATCTCCATTTCTGATCCAGACTGATCAGAAATCTGTGGCAGCATTACGTCGTTCAAACCATAAAAGTCCAAAGCTTGCACGATTTGCTATTGCGTTGCAACCATATGAGTTCGAAATACAGTCGATACCAGGAACTGAGAACGTCATAGCCGATACGTTGTCCAGACATCCTACGGATTCTGAATGAATATTACTATTTCAAGAAATTTTTCTGACTAATCAAGCATTACATTTACAATGAACGTTATTAATGTCACTTCAGAATATACAACACTTCAGTTGGACTTCCTACTTAAATAAGGACATTTCGAAATAAATTATTGTGATCAAAATATCAAGTTTTACGGATCGTTTGAAAATTTGGACTTCACTTCCACTTTGCGTATCACTCATTTCGATTGAAAACTGTTAAAAAGGAACAATCTCTTATTCAATTTACGTTCAAAGTTTAATAAAGGAACTAACGATGATTGGATAATCATATCATAATTCGATAATATGGACCTTGTGTCTTAATGAACTTTCATACAAGTCAACAGGATGTAACAACGATTGGATCTTCATGTCCGATATTGTTAAATTTTCTAGTTATTAAATTAATATATAATAAAATAAAGTTAAAGTGTGATGAAATAAAAAAATAAAATATACTAAGAAAAGATGAAACAAAATAATATCACACCAATTAAACCTTTTAATTAGTGTAATTATTAAGGTAATAGATATTAGATTATGACATTTCATATTTATAGTTAAAATGTATGAATTTTTTCTGTTCTTTTCTTCTGATTGCGTTAATTTAATTAGGTATCTATCCTTACACTTCATTTTCACACGCATTCTAATTTAATGTATACTTTAATATTTAGTTTTAATTGTCCGTACTTCTCAATTTTTATTTCTTTTACTCTCTTATACTATTTCTCAGTTTCTTCAATTAGATATTAATTAGTTAGTACCATACGTACATATTATAATTAATTATTTTAATTTTAATTAGTTAGAATAATTTTAATAACACCTCACATTATTAGTTAGTCGATACATACAACAAATTAATTAGTTAATTAGTTAGTGACAGTGACATTTCCTTGTTTAATATAAGTTATATGTATGATATGACGTTGATTTTATTATAAGATATTACTGACATGACCACGACACTGTTCTAGATAGAACATCGTAGGTCATACGTCGGGTTTTGTTAAATTTTTGATAATTTGATTAATATTATTCAAAAAAAATCTATCTAATAGATTTTTTTCCCCCGTCTGACAGGAAATCTGTTACGGTGTTATTTTAAATGACGGCGTCTGCTGGGGTTTAGCCGTGCGCAACGTTTAGGGGTCATTAACATTTATAGAATATGTCGATATTTTACGGTATACTGAACGCGAAATATATGCGGAGATTATGACGCATTCGCGTTGGGAAGGTCACGCTGGGTGACTTGGTTACATGGCCCTTGTTACGCTATCCGTCAAGCAAGAAAGTCGTGTCTTGTATTTCTTCCAAGGAAAAGGCTTAGTATATAGCCTATATTATATATATGAATCAATGTAGAACTCAGGGTCAGTTCGGATATTAATCTAAGTATGAGATTAATTAAATTAAATTAAATGATGGAAGGAGAATCGCATTATGATTCAAATTGTAGCTGTCAAGAACTCATGCGCTCATTTCTGGCTGTTGACTACAACAGCGCACGTATATAGCCACGATGTTCATCTGACATATTGTTTTGACACGGACGGATACTTACTGATATTATTTGGAATTCATTGTTATGCTGAACTGTACATGAAGTTTTGTGAATGTCGGATATCGTCTTTTGTATGAACCTCAATACATGTGGACTCAGAACAGAAGGCTTGATCTTTTACTTACGTTTCGGGTTTGGTTCACAGCTGTAAATGTTTACGTTTTTCCAGCACGATAGCTCTCCCACAAGGGAAATCAACTAATATATAATATGCAAATCAGAACGTCGAAGGGATGTTCTGATGGTCAGAGCTAACCATCAATACCAAACATTAACTACGTCTAGAGAGTGACTTTACTCTTCAATCAATAATATAAGAACGAAGGAACAGCAGCAAACACACCAACCAACCCGTCACAGTAGACAAGTTTGTATTTTATTCTATTGGATATATTATTCCTGTGGATATACACTTTCATTTTGGATACTCACTACTTTGTGTAAGCAAGAAACAAGTACTTCACCATTGTGTCAATAACATTGCTGTTCTAATGACGTTAATAAACTATATTTTATTTTTCTACATTGCTGAGTTTTCTTTGGAACGTTACAGTGGATTACTTTGACAAACCATTATACGAGGTATTGCTTTTCACTAACCTAAAAGGGGAAGAACGGACTTTGGGAAGAAGAATAAACTAAGGTCAGGAATTTCCATCTCAGGCGAAAGGCCTGAAACCACTTGAACCAGAACGTACATAGAGTTAGCTCACGTCAAAATATTTACCTGCACACAACACCACTGACTGGCCAACAGACCCGGTTACACTAACTTCATATTGATGCCGTGACCAAGCCCGGTCACAGTGGTGCCAAGGATGATCATGATGATGATGATGATAGTGGTGGTGCCAGTGATGATCATGATGATGATGATAGTGGTGGTGTCAGTGATGATCATGATGATCATGATGATAGTGGTGGTGGTGCCAGTGATGATCATGACGATGATGATGATAGTGGTGGTGCCAGTGATGATCATGATGATGATGATGACAGTGGTGGTGGTGGTGCCAGTGATGATCATGATGATGATAGTGGTGGTGCCAGTGATGGTCATGATAATGATGATGATAGTGGTGGTGCCAGTGATGATCATGATGATGATAGTGGTGGTGCCAGTGATGATCATGATGATGATGATGATAGTGGTGGTGTCAGTGATGATCACGATGATGATAGTGGTGGTGTCAGTGATGATCATGATGATGATGATGATGATAGTGGTGGTGGTGGTGGTGCCAGTGATGATCGTGACGATGATGATGATAGTAGTGGTGCCAGTGATGATCATGATGATGATGATGATAGTGGTGGTGGTGCCAGTGATGATCATGATGATGATGATAGTGGTGGTGCCAGTGATGGTCATGATGATGATGATGATAGTGGTGGTGTCAGTGACGATGATGATGATGATGATAGTGGTGATGGTGGTGGTGCCAGTTAAGATCATGATGATGATGATAATGGTGGTGTCAGTGATGATGATGATGATAGTGGTGGTGTCAGTGATGATGATGATGATAGTGGTGATGGTGGTGGTGCCAGTTAAGATCATGATGATGATGATGATAGTGGTGGTGTCAGTGATGATCATGATGACACGTTGGTGTTGGTAGTAGTGACGGTAATTTATTTCTCGGTTTCTCTTTATATTTCTTATCCTGTGGACTCGAGAACAAAGATGATGATGATGCTGATTATGATGATAATAATGATGATGATGAAAGTAGTGGTGGTGGTGCTGGTGGTGCTGGTGATGATGCTCATGATGGCAGTGGTGGTGGTGGAGACGGTGATGTATTTCTCGGTTTCTATTTTTCTTATCCTGCGGACTCGAGAAGACTGCCTTGACGTTGTATAAATAGTTGTCATGAAAATATACAGCCACATACCCTCAATTATTAATATTTTTAAATGGTTATCTAGTTCTAGCACAATATGCTAAAAACTTATATTTTTAACATCCCATACACAAATGCGCCGACTTTCTAATTCTGCGACCGTTGTCCTTAAAATATATCCAGTAGGGTTGCACTTTCTCGGCGTGTGGCTCATCTGATGTCTTCAATAATGAGAGGCTTGTTCTTATAATGACAAGTTTTGTTGACAGTGCGTTGGCTCTACGGAAGAATCCCCTGTATAATAAATATTTGTTTCTTGTGTGTTGTTATACTTTATTGACATAAATTAAGTTTTTTAACTAACCGGGAATTCTTTTCTGTCGATACCGGAAATGATATAATTTTTCACGTTATTACTTTCCTCGGGATGTCTTTCTAATCTCTCCTTTATATCCAACAACAGCAACTACAACAAAAAAATTGGTTTGGAGTAGGTTCCACTATTGAACGATCCACTGGAAATACAGGACGTTAACCCTTCGTTAGGAGCAGTCACATAAAGGAGACTAAGACGGTAAATATAGATCGGTTTTAAAAAAAAGACAATGGACACTACAAACATGTGTGGGGGAAATGTTAATGAAGACAAGAGAAAAAAAAGTGGCGACACAGAAATATGAAACTGAAGAAAGAGCGCGGATAATATGAGGAAAGCAACACTTATTGAGCAAGTAAAATACAACACAAACAATAACGTCTCACCAACACAAAGAATTTTAAAAATAACAAAAAGCTAAAAAAGAACATAGATTAATAAATTAATAATAAAAGCCAATGGCCTGATAAGAATTTCATAGGGCACGTAAAGACGACTCTCCGTGTAAGCAGGAAGTGATGAAAAATAATAGGAACACCGGGAATATCAATACAAATAAACAAATGAGGTACGATATCCATGGTAACGTGACTTTGCATCCAGCAGTATTTAGCTATGTATTTATCTGTAGTATTTCCTGTACTATGTCGGGCCTGCTACTCTCATTTATGTTTTTGATTGCTTGTATTGATGAGAATGGGTCCGTGAGAATTGCTACTGTCTGTGGTGGGTTTTCTGTAACTACATCTAAAGCCTTGAGTATTGCTACTGTCTGTGGCGGGGTCTCTGTAACTACATCTAAAGCCTTGAGTATTGCTACTGTCTGTGGCGGGGTCTCTATAACTACATCTAAAGCCTTGAGTATTGCTACTGTCTGTGGCGGGGTCTCTGTAACTACATCTAAAGCCTTGAGTATTGCAACTGTCTGTGGCGGGGTCTCTGTAACTACGTCTAAAGCCTTGAGTATTGCTACTAATTCTGCCGTGAAGATGGATGCGTTTCTTGTTCTCCATTTTGGTATCACTAACCCTGCCCCTAGTTGTCCATCTCATGGTAGCATAACAGGAAACGAACTCGCTGACAGGGAAGCCAAGCGGGGAAGAAATAGCAAAAAAATGGAAACAGGGTTAGGGGGATTTAAAATAAAGAGACTAATCATCATCATGTGACGTATTCTTTCCAGAACGTTGTCTCCATTACAGCTGCTCTGAACGCATCACGATTCTGGGCAAGTCGTCCTGCATCAGCCAAAGACAAGTTCAGACTCTCTGTGATGTCCTGGGTCCACCGTCGTCTAGGTCGACCCCTTCCCCTTTTTCCAGGGACCATGCCTTCCATCACTGTTTTTTCCAGGCTATTATGTCTTTTTATATGACCGAAAAATTTCAGCTTCCTTATTGCGATGGTATTTAGGAGCCAATGTTCCTGTACGTTTAGTGAGTGCAGTACTTCTCTGTTGGTCTTTTTTTCTGTCCAGGATATTCTCAACATCCTTCTGTAACATTTCATTTCAAATGATGTAATCTTTTTTGCAACTGTTTTATTGAGTGTCCAAGTCTCGCAGCCGTATGTTGCCACTGGGAATATACATGCTCTGATCAGCATGGACAATAACCAAAGAATGAAGAATAGCATGGGCCCAGAGCACAAAAGGAAGGCATCCATACCAGCTTTTAACAAGAAAGCAGATTTTTTTAAATGTCAAATACATGAACTCAAAATACCAGTAAATAAAAAACGACTTCGGCTAAGATTAGGAACGGACTACTTTAGAATAGAGGAACCCCTCTGTGAAGAATGGTATGAACCTAATACCATTAAACACTTCTTGCTGGAAAATACCATTAAACGCTTCTTGCTGGAAAATACAAGTGTACCATTAAACACTTCTTGCTGGAAAATACCATTAAACGCTTCTTGCTGGAAAATACAAGTGTACCATTAAACACTTCTTGCTGGAAAATATGATTAAACACTTCTTGCTGGAATGCAAGACGTACGAGTAATACAGCCAACATTTCAAAGATTACTGTACAAACTGCTAAATAGAACTAAATGTAGAATATGTAATGGTCACCAAGTCCCTACAAATACTACCAAAACTACTAAAGCAATATACCATTAAAAAAAACAAAATCAACATTTTACAAGACGACAGGGTGAATGAAAAAAAATTATATATATACTCTGAAAATAAACTCGTAATTATCTTACAACGCTAACAGTAGTAACAAAGCAACGTCATCAGATAGGATTTACACAACACAGTAGAAAAAGTACATAAATAAACCCCAAACCAATAATAAATTCATGCCGGTATAGACACAAGTATGCTTCTGAACAACACAACAAACTGAACTATTAACCAAAAAGTAAAAACCCCATCGTGAGGAATAATACAGTACAGAACGTTTAATTGAACACAATCAAGAAAATAGCACACTAAATGAAAAAAACGTGGATATGGTAAATGGTTGATAGAGCCCGCTGCACACAAGAAAGTAGCAAACATCTAAAAAAAAGGGACGATATATGTGTTAAAGAACGAATATTAATGTATTTTGTATCGTTGCCACACATAGGCTATTACCATTTATTTTGCGGTAATACGTCTCTCTGTGGTAACTCATGTTTTTGCACGGGTTTTAATTTATATTGAACGCTGCATAATTAACACGTCACCAGTTGTTAATGACGTCACGCGTTTTGCACTAATTTATGCTAACGGCTAATATTCTTGGCCTTTCGTTACTTCTAGTCTTCATGGTAAGACGTGTTTATTCAAGCTCCAAGTATTGCGGAGGAAGATAACTATTTAAGTGGCATATTTGACTTCGAAGGCCGCCACTATGTTATGTAAGATGATTCAGAACTTATCAAGAAGTTCCACCTATTAATGAAGGTATATTCAAGTATTTTTACATTCAAGTTTTCCTGACCCGTGCCATCAGCTTAAGATTTTTCCATGTCTTCTTCATCCACTTTATACCTGTCTCCAGTTCTCTTCTCCTTGTGTTTCTTGGTCTCTCTCTCTCTCTCTACCTTTCTTACTCTGGGAATTCAGAACAAGGACTGTCTTGTAAAGCTATCAACGTGTGTCTTCATTGTGTGTCTTATCCATCTAACGAGTGGCCTTTTCATCTCGGCAAACTGGCACTTGTCTGTTTCTTGTCATCAGATGCACATTAGTGATCATGGCATACATTTTAATACTTCTATTCTACGTAAGCCCCTATTTATGAAATTATTTAGTTGTTTGGGTTTTTTTCCTTTATGTTTCTGAGCCCTTACAATATGACTGACTTGATTTTGGAATTTAAAATTCGGATTATTTTTCTTTTGATCGACTTAATTTCTTTTGACCTCCGTTACTTTCCCAATGTAGTGAAAGCTCCTCAAACCTTTTGTATTCTTATTTCGATATCTTTGTCTGTCCCTCCATTAATGGCTACATTGCAGCCAAGGTATATGTATGATTCTACATTTTGTACTGATATTTCTGCAAGTGCATTACTGTTATCCTTTCCTGCATTTATTCTCATTACCTTTTTATTTTTTGTCATTGTGTAATTTCAGACCTACTTGCCATGACCTCTCATTAAGAACTTTCTTTAGATTCTCTCCAAATACTCACTACGTTTCATTTGTTGCGAAGCACGGCCTATTTACAAATGTTCCTTGACATTCTAAGTCCGTCCTACTTAATGCTAGCTGTGTAAATTAGAGGTTTATTTCTTCAGTGGCAGAACATCTCAATTATTTTCCTTCTAACCCTTCTGTTTATAATCCAAACCTTTTTCTCTTTCATTTTAAAGTACATAATTCATTACACAAGAAACAAACAACAGCCATCTCACGATGTCAATGACACGATCGTCTGCCAACAATGACCGGCTTCTCTCCCTTTAATGTCGCTTACAATCTTAGACATTGTAAACACTGCAAGCCGGATCTGCGGACACAACGACAAACTTTGTTGGCAAAATCAACAACGCCCGTGCTTTAGTGCTAACACAGAATGACAGTTCCAGCAAAGCACAAGAACTTCGAATTTATTTGCAAATATTACCATGATATTTACCATTACCGTACCTCGTAATAATTATACGTGTTTAAAAATATCAGGTTGATACGAATTTAAGCATTTTGCCGACATGTACATACCGTATATCGATTGTGATGGCGTACTTTCTTTTGATATTTCTGCAGTTATAAGCAACCGAACAGATACAGAGAATCGAGTGAAGCTATCCTTCAATATTTGCAGTTGCAAGCAATGAGAGATTTAGTAACGCATTTTAGAAAACATTCACCTAAACTACTCGGAGTTCATTCATATTGTTAACGTTTAACCGAATTTCCGGTTACATTGTAAACTGCGCTATCAGTCATTGACGCGGTTAATAGTTGCCGTATACTAACAAAGCCGGTTAATCAAATGTATCTATTATAGTATATAAAGTCCCATGTAGTTTCAGGGGTTTCTGAATAAACAAAGAAAGAAATGGACTAAAGTCCCAGTGGCGTATGTAGTTTTCAGGGGTTTCTGAATAAACAAAGAAAGAAATGGACTAAAAACTGTTTGTGTGGACCTCAGGCCATGTCAATACAATACAACATGCGTGCGGTGGTCTTCCAGCTCTCGAGTTGTAAAAATCGGCTGTGTCCGTCCAGTTTTTTTTTGCGATTAATTTTTGTTAGTTGCCGGGAATGCAGATTATTACAGTGACAGTGAGTTTCAAGTTGTAAGTTAATTAGTATTTCGGAGATAATTGACATATACCCCTAATAACTGTCGTTGCGTAATTGAATATAGTTGGTTTTTAAATTCAGAGGGGAAGAAGTTAAATAGTAGGCGTACATATTCATTTTAAGTAGCAGCACGCCTAGCTCGCATTACCAGGATACGCCACTGCTAATATGAGGTTGTGCGTGAGGCTGGGAACTTCATCATTTAAAACAAATTGCTAATGACACCACTGCTGTAAGCTCATATGAATGCTTGATACAGGCACACCGGCTGCAGTAGTGTTTCCATACTAAATGAAGAGCAGTAATGAAGGTAATGAGGATGATGATGTGGTTCAGTAAGTGTTTTTAATATATTCTATAGCTATAAGCTACCTTCCAAGTGTGATAGGGTGGGCGAGAGATGATGGTTATGTTGTGATATGTGATCACTATCTTGCACACTCGCACCGACCCGAACAACAATAAAACTCTTGATTCTAAGGCAGGGGCTGTATTTATTCACACAACACTATCAGCGACAACAAGAAGCACCTAAAGCAAACGTTATAAAGTAAACCAAACGAAACAAAACACCCAGCCAGTGCTCAATTGCTCAATTGCTAACGTGTTCAAGGCATCTTCAGATCGACTCTGGTTTCTTACTCTAGTTTCTTTGGGGCGACTGACGAAGAAAAAGGCCTCTGCTTTTTTTTTAACTTTTCCTTGTAGCACGCCCCTTTCAGCCATCTACCATGTACATGGAGCTGTTGGTTATATCAGGAAAGGCCTCTGCTGGCCAGCGCACTTCTTTATATAGGCGGCTTGGCCTAATCACTCACGGTATAGTGCGCGCGCATAGTAATTGTGCCACGCAAATAACACACGCGATGGATGCTCTAGAAGGAGCGAAAACACAAATATAAAACACAACTATTTCTAGGCTTTATTGTGGCCCAGTAAAATATTTTCCTCTTAAAGATGTTGTGGTACAAAGGCAGTGAACCACGGAGACAATGGCGATGACAAGATGGCACTGTTAAACGACAGACGCAATAACGATTACAAGATGGCGCGGCTACATATTCCCTGCCTGATTTTGTTGTCGTCCCGACAACTGCACTACCTCTGGCGCTTCAGTCGTAATCTCTCAGATCGTCTCGGGGCAGGACCCTCTATCGGCTGCAGGGCATACCAGCCTGGTTCGGGCGTTAGACCATGTACGTCCTCCCCAGTGGCTGTCTCATCTGGCAAAGCTGGTGCCTCAGGTAGGCCTAGTGTCGTATCTACCAGATCTGGAGAATCATCTTTGTCTTCACTTCGTCTCAGTTCGTGCGCCGCAATCCTCATCTTCGGATCTTCGTTGTCTGCTGGTCTTATCACGTAAGGACCACCGCTTGCGTCTGGAATTGCTGATACAATAAATTCTTCGTTGGACCACACGCCTTGTATTTTGACCCTGTCAGTGTAATGCACTGTTTTCCGCACTTTTTCACCCACTCGTAATGGTGTGGGGCCTGGAAGCTGATTACTTCTCTCCCTCCTATCAGCGGCCATTTTCAGCATTCTCTCTGCAGCTTTTTGGTGTGCTACTCGTAACCTCTCTAGGTGTCCTTACAGCCACTCATCAGTTGTCTCGGGCTCTTCATCTGGGCGCATGCCTATCATGAAGTCAAGAGGAAGCCTTGGTTCTCTGCCGAAGAGGAGGTAGTATGGTGAGCACCCTGTAGAAGCGTGGAAGAGGGGGAAGGTGGAGTTGTAAACCATAACCACCTCAGCTAGATGCTCAGACCACCTTCGCTTCTGGTTGGCTGTCATGGGTCTCAGCAAATCATGCAAGGTCTTGTTGAAGCGCTCGCACTGCCCGTTGCCTTTAGGATTGTAAGCTGTAGTGCGGCTCTTGTCGACTCCATATATCCTGCACAGCTCTGCGACTATCGCTGATTCGAAGTTCCGGCCTTGATCAGAATGTATCCTCTGAGGAGCTCCGAGATACTGGAACCACTTCTCCACCAGGGCCTTGGTGACCGTGGTTGCTTTTTGGTCTCTTGTTGGTATGGCAATGGTGTACTTGCTGAACACATCTGTCAGCACTAATACATTCTCAAACCCTTTAGAATCCCGCTCTAGCAGTGTGAAATCCATTGCTACCACCTCGAGTGGCCTGGAGGCAATCAGGTTTCCAGATGGCCCATGAAACTTCAGTTGAGGTGCTTTGGCAATGTTACATCGGTTGCATCTGCGACAAAACACTTCAACATCAGCTGTGATGCCTACCCAGAAGCACCTACTTCTCAGCAACTGTAGCATGCGCTCTCTTCCCTGATGCCCACTCTGTGAGCAGAGTCCAGTATCCGTGGTTTCATGGACTCAGGTATTATCAGTTGTTTTATACTGAATCCATCTCATCCCTTCACCCATCTGTCACTTCGAGCCGGTTACTCTGATTAAGTAGTTTCCTTGCAGCCAAGAGGATTTTTTGAGCATCTCTTCCTGCAGGTCTGGGGCCATCATTTACAATCTTCCTAACCATTGCTACCACATCATCAGCTCTCTGGAGATTTATAAATTCCTCACGTTAATAGGCAGGAAATGCTTGAGTGGTTGCTGGTACTGAAGACGATTCTGCAGGTACCCTTTCACTGACATGTTTCTGGCTTGTTGCTGCCATCAGCCCTATCTCATGCGGTATCTGGTTAAACCCTCTGACAACCTCAGCTGTTATGCCACTTATTGCAACATCTGCATCATCTTCCAGTTCTTCGCCTGTGGTCTCAATAGGAAAGCGGGACAAAAAAATCTGCATTTCCATTGGCTCTCGCTGCCCGATGTCGGATTGTGTAGTTAAACATAGCCATCTGGGCCATCCATCTCTGCTCTATAGCTCCCAGTTTAGCTTTCTCCAAGAAGGCCAGATCCCTGTTGTCTGTAAATACCTCTACTTGTGATCCTAGCAGGTATGCTATGAACTTCTCAGCCACTGCCCACTTAAGACCCAGCAGTTCCAGCCTCATACTGCTTTTTGAGTTTCTTTCAGAGGGTCGAAGGGTGCGAATTGCATATGCCAAGACTTTCTTTGTTCCATCTTCCACTTGTGAAAGGATTGCTCTTAATCCTTCATTTGATGCATCTACCTCAAGAATAAACTGTAGCAAGAAGTTAGGGAACCCTAGTAGCGGCAACAAGCACATGAAGCAAACGTTATAAAGTAAACCAAACGAAACAAAACACCCAGCCAGTGCTCAATTGCTAACGTGTTCAAGGCATCTTCAGATCGACTCTAGTTTTTTACTCTAGTTTCTTTGGAGCGACTGACGAAGAAAAATGCCCCTACTTTTTGTTTATTTTTTTATTAATGTGTTTGCTACTTTTCTTTGTAGCACGCCCCTTTCAACCATCTACCATGTACATTGAGTTGTTGGTTATATCAGGACGTGTTTCCTTTATTGTAATGTGTTTTTGTTTGTATTTATTTTATACTATATTATCTCTAGTCGGTATTTTTCCTTAGTCTTGACATATGGATGCGAGTCATGGGCAATGACTACAACCCACAAAAGCCAGATCCAAACCTCAGAAATGAGGTATCTGAGGAAGGTGGTTGAAGTAACAAGAAGAGACATGGTCCGCAACCAGACGATTGGTCAAAGCCTAAAATCCCACCTGCTGCAGACCCAAATAGAACAGTCCCAACTAAGATGATTTGGCCATGTCTGCAGAATGGGAGAAGATCGGCTACCACGACAAACATGGGAAACAAAGAGCCAGGGATCCAGACCTCCAGGACGACCCAGAGTCCGCTGGGAGGACAACATTAGACAATCTTTGAAGGACCGAGGACTAGAATGGAACCAGGCCAGGAAGAAGACAGCTGATAGAATAGTCTGGCGCTCTCTCTTCCAAACCTCTACACCTCAAGGTAGAAGAGGAACGACTAAGTAAGTAAGTAAGGTATTTTTCCTTTTGCAGTTATAGTTCAACATGGTTTTTTTTAAAAATCTAAAATATGCTATTTTCTAAGTTAGTATGTTTTTAATTTTCACTGGATGGTTTATTTGGTTAATCTGTATGTATCTGGGGCGAGTCTTTCACCAGTTTGGACTACTGGCTCAAATCCTTATTTGTTTTTTATATGTTAGCTTTAGTTTTTGTAATATAGTGTAATATAGCCCCTACTGGCCAGCGCACTTCTTTATATAGGCGGCTAGGCCTAATCACTCACGGTGTAGTGCGCGTGCGTAGTAATTGGGCCACGCAAATAACACACGCGATGGATGCGCTAGAAGGAGCGAAAACACAAATATAAAACACAACTATTTCTAGGCTTTATTGTAACCTAGTAATATATTCTTCTCTTGAAGATGTAGTGGTAAAAAAGGCAGTGAACCACGGAGACAATGGCGATGACAAGATGGCTCTGTTAAACGACAGACATCATAACGATTACAAGATGGCGCAGCTACACAAGTATCCATATTTTGATTGGGCTGGCAGTATCATCATGTAAAACTGATTGCCATAGAAAGCAACACTTCAAGTGTATACAAATGCTTGGAGAAGGCTTCCTGGGGAAGTGCTACAGTACTTGCTCCATGCTACTTATGGAGCGCAAAGGAGTTGGTGCAGGCTTATTTTGAACAACTAAAGTGCTGGCAAGGATAAAGAAGAAGTATCCATGTTGGGAAGACAGGAAAATAACAGTACATATCCTCCAAGAATGCCATATTCACGAGAGGAGCGAACTGACAGTATGGTCTTTAACAATCTCTATAAGTGAGCAAGTGAATTGCTGTGAGAGAAGATTGAAACAGATCGCCAACTTTATGAAACATGCAGATGTGGTTATTTCAGGGTGCCCTCGTTTATATTCCTGGGGTCTCTGGTGAGACTAAGAAAGAACAGGACCACTGTCCCCTCAGACATGGCGTATGAGTCGCCTAATAAGAGGTTGTGTATGAGACGACTAATAAGAGGTTGCGTATGAGGCGACTAATAAGAGGTTGTGTATGAGGTTGGCAACTAATCACATAAGACTAATTTCTAACGAATCCACTAATGAAAAAATCACTAGACTTTTTTGGTGCAGCTTCCTGCAAGAGGGCTAGCTGCAGCTGTAGTTTTATGCTCCATTGGGCGCAAGAAGGAAGAAAAGTGAAAATAATGATATGAGAGCGGCTGAAGAAGAAGAAGTTATAATGATTATCAGTAATTAAAACATTGCCTTTTCAGTATCGGACTGAATAAACCACATTTAAACCACGGCAATATTTAACACATAATAGACGTTGGCGCTAATCGTTCCAAATTTATGATGTACATCTTCTTCTCCTTCTTCTTTTTACTCATTACCTCTTCTACCGTTGTGTGTAGAGGCTTCCCTGGGAGCACAGTGACTCGCAGGGTGAACATATAACCATGTGTTAAGACAAACAGGATGTTGTAATTCACGTTACTTAAGTACAGAAGAAAATTCATAATTCTTATCACAAAACTGAAAAGCAAAACCATAAGTCTCCATCATGCATGAGATCATGTCAATTCTTAAAATAGCTCGCTTATACCAGAATTAGAATATGGAGAGTAAAGGGGGAAAAAACGAGAGTTACGGGACTAGAATATGAACAAATACAATATTGAAAAACTGCGGCCGCATTGTTCGAGTAAAGTACCCTTAATTCTTTTCCTATTTAGTTGAAATCTGAAATTATTCGAAAAATGTTCGAGGAAGTCTGAAATACGAGCATTGGTAAAAATCGGACCTGTAATATATATCGTAGAGTAATGATTCTAATACATTACTTTATTTGCAGTTTAAAAGATTTTGAATGGTAATAATTACTATAAGCGATTTTCGCGTCTTTAGAACCTAATCATCGCGTAAGACGCAACACGTTAATCTAACAAAAAAAAGAAGTTGCAATGGACAGAGGCGATTGCATTAACATTGTGCACGCGGTACACGTGTCCCGTGTAGATCCCTGGAATCTCTGAGGTCACAGCAAGCAAGTAGGGTGATTGCTCTCTCAGGTAAGAGCCGCCTACTGTAATAGGATGTTGCTCATGAGACTGTCCATCTCATATGAAAAACAAATTGCGTCAGAAACCAGTGCTGTAAGAGCATATGAATGCTCTAGCAATTGACCCCTAGAGGCTGCTTATAACAGTGTAAACTTTGAAACACTAATAAACTCTTTTTTGGCTTGCGATTTTAACCGTTGGCTAACAAGATGGATAGCAGCTACCTTAACTAGAGATCAGTGGTATTTCGTTTGGGAACATGGACATCAGACCCAATGGGCATTTGCCCAGGACAACCCCAGGATTTTAATATGAGACAAACATAAAGGTATGTTATTGGGCACTCGTAGAGTGGCTTACCCAGGATTCCATCCCTGGACCTTCCGTGCGACAACCCCGCCTAGCTATGCAAGCGAATCACACTTACCTACCTGCCATCTACGCATCACCAAATAATGATGCTTCGATGACAGGTCATTAGTGCGAACCAGGATTCTCCACTATTACCAGTGCTGTTTGATATCTATACAACGCCAGCTACCATTCAGCCAACTAGGTTGGGGCGAATATTGACTTGTGCTAATGACATACTCATTTACAGAACTGGCTCTGACCGACGGGAAATGGTTAATAACATACATTGGACACTACAGGAGGTGTCTAAATAGTGTGAGGAAACAGGCTGCAAAGTAAATCCCAACAAGGCCTGCTTGATGTGGTGCTCCTTAAACAACCCCATAGTAAAAATAGACCTTCCAGATATTACTCACAATGGACAGAAAATTGAAAGCCACGAAAAGCTGAGATACCTTAGAGTTACATCCGATCGGGGGCTATCGTATAAGCACCATGTTGATTACATCATACAGAAATGCAAGAGAGATCTGACAACCCTTAAATAATGGCCATAGCGAATCCGGAACAGAGATTACTGTTACTTCTGTATCATCAGCTAGTCATATCGGTCATCGAGTATGTGCTTGGAATACTCACGCTGTCAGTAACACAGTGTGAACGACTAGAACGCATTCAAAATAAAGGGATGCGTATAGTCTTGAGCTGTACGCGAAATACGACCATTGTGACAATGAGGTACATGCTTGGGGTGCTGTCGATTAGGTCCAGCTATCCAGATCAATAGAGTTGGGATACAGTGTATCCCTTCTCACTGCAACATTCCCGGAAATGAAGCGGCTGACAGATTGGCAAAGGAAGGGGGAAAGCTACCTCAACTTGAGACAAGCGTAATCTATGAAGAGGCCAAGAGTTTTATCAAGAGCAGATACAAGAGCAAGTGGAAGCAGAACATTCAGGCCACAATAAAAATGATGTGTATTACCAGCTCAGCAGAAGTGAACAAGTAGTAATCTTTCGAGTAATCTTCAAGTCACAACAGACTGAGATACCATATATTCAACAAGTTAAAGATAGGAACTGTGACGTACGTCTAGTTTGACAAGTGAATTTTCCCTGATATGATGGATGATTTAAGGGACTTTTAGCTTTTCATAACATTAGAACCCCTGAACATTTGTTGTAACTTTCGTTTCGCCCGAGCGAACCGACCGGGACTCATTTAGTATGCGGCACGAGATCAAAGAGACAGACTGAGGGATTTCAGGGGAGACTATCGGCGCTATCAAAGACAGTAGTGGTCCCTGAAATGATTTCGCATCTCGGTGCTTGTAGTGAAATTGACAGAGATACAACGGTAAAATATCTCCAAAGATAACATGTAAGGATAAAAACATAATGCGTAGGCTGCGAATAGTACATGATCGCCTAGACCGCGGGTCATCATCCTCCATAAAAATTGACTTGCTAGACAGGAGGGGAACGGCGGATCAAAAAGGAAAAAAAATATGACTGGAAAGATTGCGTGAGACTGGAAAGGCTAAGGAGACGCAATTGGGGGGGGGGGGGGGAACGGAGAAAAGTCACGTTTCCCAAGTTGACATAAAAAGTAAGCAACTCGACAGAAGGGACCATAGATATGTTACGCCACAGTCATTTATTGGACGCTTTTGCGCGATACCAAGCTTTTGATTTGAATTCAGCGGCTAAACGCAGATGTTCGAAATATTACAAAATTTAAAAAGTACTTTTTCTTAATATTAATGTTAGGAATATAAAAATTAGCTGGCCGGATGGCCCATTCTGAGCAGTGAACTAATATGTTCTTAATTTTACAAACGGATAGATAATATTGAAGATAATGACAAAAGACAGTGTTGTTCACATCATCGACAGACTGTATTGAATCTAAAAGTGTCGCTATTTGCACAAAAAAAACACGACCTCGAGACGCAGGTGTTCAAATCTACGTAGTATGGAAGAGAAGGGATTTTGTGGTGGCTGTGTCTAAAAATAACTTTTAACGACAAAATTTTGGAGGGGAGAGAAAGGTTGGTTCAAAAATCAAGTACATTTTTGTAGAAACACAAGTAGAGACGGACAGACTAACAGATAACCATCCATACTTGACTGAAGCATGACTGAAATGACTTTAGGGTAGGAAATTTGAATTTAAAATAAACCTAGGCAGTGATTGGCTACAAACAATCATATTATTAGCGCTCAGTCGCGCAAGTGGGGCCATTCTTCAATAGTTGTTCAGTGATAGACACAGATTTTAAAGTGTGGTGATTTCCATATGAAAGAAAGTGAAAGAAGTTTAGGGACGCCATACTATAGCCAGCAGCTCAGCTGAGTTTTGCTAGCAATTCTGTGTTATTTATTCATAATCTGGTAAGATTGAAATTATTTCCTTATATATTTTGAATATTGTTTCATGTTCGAGTGATTTGATACTGCCTTATCGAAATCTAGCCTTACAAACAAGTAGGGATTTGCTCTAGAACCCCCGCCCAAGTCAGGGTCTAGGGACCAACAATGTACATAAACTCCAGCAAGGGTTAGGCAAGACAGATCAAGTGTTGAGAATAATGAAACATATTACCTATCCTCTTTTAGGGCAGACAACTAATAAATATTTTTCAGAACCTATAGTCTGGGAGGATCTATCTGATGTAAAACCACCATGGTAAATGTGCTGTTTGGTCAGAGAGATCTGACCTGTCTGTATGATGTGGTTGTTGTGTCAGTGTTGTGTCCAGACGTGGTAGAGAATAGATTTTGACACATGGCCCATACTTTGATTGCAGAGCTGTGAGTTTCTGTTGTCAACAAAGCAGTGTCTATTCAGTTGGTGACTTACTCGAGTGTATCTGTGCAGTTCTTGTGACAGAGACCACCATTATTGCCCGCCAGCACGGAGAGGTGGGACCACCAGATTTCAGCACCAGAGCTACAACTACAAGATGAGTGAGCCTCTGGTCTGCTGGACATTCACCAACGCTTTGTAGTTACTAATATCCCCATAAAAATTCCCACCATTTTCTGGACACTGTGTAGTCAATATAGACAGGTGTGATGAGGCCACCCCAACAGCACAAACATTAACTATCCTCCCAAGTAGATGACTACTAGAACATTTTAATAAAACTAACTAGTATAGTACATATATATGTACACTATTGCATTTATGATATAATATTCCATGCATTTCTTTCATAATCTCTAAATCCTTTTAAGTTCTGGTCAAACTAAAAAAAATTGATCCAGAACAAAATAAATGTAATATAATTCTATCAAAAATTTTACACACGTGAGTTAGTTCAGTGTATTTTAACATTTGTTAATATTATTAGTCTGCTTAAATATCTGCGTAGTGGGGAGCTGAAGTCTGCGTCCTTGAGCCAAGTGTTTCACAACGGCTGCGGTGAGCGCGTGTTGTAAAACATCTGTGATGTTGTCTATCCACCTGTCGGATCCCCTCTTGTGTAGATGGACCATCCAACTCGTGGCATTGCTTCACCTGCCTATGTGTGGATCTGATATGTTTTACGAACTCTACCAAAGTTGAGTCTGCTGAGTTGGGGAAGCCCTCTGGGTTTGCAAGTAAGCCCTGGAACTCATCCTCAGTTGTACAAGGGTAAAATGACACTGCAATCGATGAATTAATTATCAAGGCTAAGATTGCTGGAATTTGGCATCAAACGTAACACCAGCAGGAATGAACGTATCAGAGGATGCATCCGCCGTGTATACAGCCAGTGAAAAATTAGCATTCATATCCTTCGATATTTGCCGAGGGAGACTGAGCACCTATGGGTTTGCCCGGAGTGCAATGACGTCGATTCTGAATAACATTAACGTTAACAAGGGTAAAAAGTAAAAACCCAAATCCCTGGTGTTCGAGAAAAGATGCAGAAGAGTCCTTTGTCTCTAGGAATTCTCCGATCTCTGAAGCCAGATCTTCTTTGTTACAGGTTTCGCAGTATTATAATGTTCATTTTCATCATATCTTTCTACGGCAGACTTCTTTCTTTTCTCTGTTACTAAATATGAGTAACCCTTATTTCAGATTGTCCAGAAAACCTACATTCTTTCCATTTCGCTGAATACACTGTTCTGTTGTACATAGTCCAATTCATTAATATCACTGTTCGCGTAGAGTATAAGCTATTTTAATGGTGCCACAAAACGTCTAACCGTCTTTTTTTATAATGAGAGTTTTTACTCGTTTTGGCGAGGTGCACTCCGTTCAGCCCATGCATACGGTCCGTCGGTTATATTAGAGCGCTTGTCCAAATATAAAAGACGGTGTGGCCTAGTAATTGTTATTGTTTAATCGTTCATCTCTGCTTCTAATTACGTGTTCCTCTCTGAATTGTCCCTTATATCTCTCTCTGTCTCCTTATTTCTGTGTTACTATGACGATCTCTACTGCTCTATGTCATTCTTACCACGTTCTTCTTCTTGGGTCCTTAGCCCCTGACTGACAAAGCAATATGTGATCATCATGCTTAGTGGTTGATAAGGGGCATGCCCTTATCAACAACATTATTTTTGACAGTCATAGATTGGGTGATGCGCCAGACAACAGAGGGCAGTCCAAGAGGAATTAGATGGACAACGTTTTCTACACTGGAAGATTTGGAATATGCAGATGACATTGCACTACTCGCGCATTCACATCAACACATTCGAGACAAAACCGATGGACTGCAGTGGCGTATCCTGGTAATGCAAGCTAGGCGTGCTGCTACTTAAAATGAATATGTACGCCTACTATTTAACTTCTTCCCCTCTTAATTTAAAAACCAACTATATTCAATTACGCAACGATAGTTATTAGGGGTATATGTCAACTATCTCCGAAATACTAATTAACTTACAACTTGAAACTCACTCTCACTGTAATAATCTGCATTCCCAGCTACTAACAAAAATTAATCACAAACAACACTGGACGGACACAACCGATTTTTACAACTCGAGAGCTGCAGGACCACCGCACGCATGTTCGCATTGTATTTACGTATCTGGCCATGACCCCGATCCAATCAAACCAGTGTTCAGACGTGAATCCGAAAGGTGCCGCACGCATTGTGACGGAATTACCCGAGAAACTTCGGGCGATTGCTACCACTATAAACTGCACTATAAAAAGCGTCTGGGGAAACTGAAACTAGATTATACTCGTAGATTCTATGCGGGAAAATCCGTTATCCTGGTGCGTGCGGTCCGAAAGCAGAACATTAGAAGAGAAATATTTTATAGAATAATAAATTAAATTTTTATTTTCCTTCGGGCATAGGTGTGCGCAGCACGCACAGCACACATAGAGAATACGCCACTGATAGACTGAATAAGTATGGCCAGCAGGTTGGTCTGAACATCAATTTGAAGAAGACAGAGGTCATGACACTAAATGTGGGCAATCCTGAGCCAATAACAGTAAGGAACCAGAAGTTAGAACAGACAGACACATTTACTTACCTAGGATGCATAGTAACACCTGACGGCGGAACAAGCAAGGACATTAACAACAGAATGAATAAAGCGAGAACAGCCTTTGCTGTTCTCAACAACATTTGGAAGTCTTCCCAGTACAGCACAAACACCAAATTAAGACTGTATGAGAGCTGTGTACTTTCTGTGCTTCTCTATGGTGCGGAATGTTGGAGAGTAACAGAGAAGGAAATGTCGAAACTGTCCTCCTTCCACACAATCTGCCTAAGGAAAATTCTCCTAATCTTTTGGCCAAACACCATCAGCAACCAAGAACTACTTATTCGGAGTAACCAGGAGGACATGCACACCATCATAGCTTGCAGACGCTGGAGTTGGGTTGGCCACGTCCTCAGAAGGGACCCTGATACCATCACAAGAACAGCAATGCTATGGACCCCTGAGGGAAAGCGAAAGAGAGGCCGACCAAAAATAACTTCGTGGAGAACTGTGGAAGCTGAGATGCAAAGAATGAACTACAGTTGGGGCACTGTACGAAGGATGGCCGTCGACCGAGCAAAGTGGAATTAATTTGTTGCTGCCCTACAAGACGATACCAGGCGTGATGGCCGCTGACTGCTTTGACGGTTGGTGGTTATGGATCAAAGATGAAGACGCTTAGTGGCGTCTTGTAGAGCAGAAACAAACTGCTCCCACTCTGCTTGGCCATCCTTCGTGCAGTGCACCAACTCTGGGTTATGCTTTGTTTGTTGGCTTCCATGGTTTTCCGCAAGGATTTTTTTTTTTTGGGGGGTCTGCCTCTCTTTCGTCTTCCTTCTGGGGTCCATTGCATTGCAGTTTTTGCGATGGTGTCAGGGTCTCTTCTGATGACATGGCAAACGCAGCTCCAACATCTGGCCGCAATGATGTTGTGCATGGTTTCGAGTAAGCAGTTCTTAGTTGGTGACGTTGTTCAGCCAAATAAATTCGAAAAGTTTTCCTTAAGCAGGTTGTACTGAAATAGGACAATTTGGACATTTCCATTTTTGTTACTCCCTAGAAAAAGAAATGTCCAAATTGTTCTCTTGTCTCTTTGTCTCTCAGTTTATCTCTTTGATTTTTATATCTCCGTATCTGTACTTCTTTTATCATCAAGAAGTCAACCACAAAAGTGATAAAAAATTGTAATTAAAAAACTACGGACAAGTAGTTATAGAGAGAGACGATCACCTACTTAAGCTGGCACAGTGCTTGAAGAAGCAGAAGAAGCAGAACAAGAAGAAGAAGAAGAAGAAGAAGAAGAAGAAGAAGAAAAAGAAGAAGAGGGAGAAGTAGTAAAAGAAGTAGAGAAGAAGATGATGAAGAAGAAGAAGAAGAAGAAGAAGATGATGATGAAGAAGAAGTAGATGATGAAGAAGAGGAAGAAACAGGTCATAATTCCATTTATCATTAATTGTTTTGTGTGTTTTTTTTTAATCCGCTTCTTGATCTTTATTTCTTTCGCTAAGCCCAGCACTGTTCATGCTATGATTGTCCCTCCGTATTATGTCTTTGCCCCTAAATCGTATCATAACACCATATCTTAAGTCTGACCATCGCTAGACTTTATAACCCAATCTCTAAAGTCTGACCTCATTGATAGACCATAACTAAATTATGGCGTGTCATTAGCCGCGTCGTGTGACCTCCTCAACGCTTGCTGTATACAGGGTGTCCATAAAAGATTGTACCCTTTTCAAAAAATTTATTCTCGGCCCCATGATGTGGTACGAGGATGCTTTCTATCCCAAATGTAAGATAATCTCTGCAAGTTTTTAAGCTATTTACAAAGACTCAAAAAGAATGTACCTATTTCTTTTTTTTTCACCTACTTGACCAGTGTGTTGAGAGACATGTAACAATTACCGGTTGCAATTCAACTGCGAAAGTTTCACTTGAAATACCCGCTGCGCGCATGCGCACTTTTTTAAGACTTTGTAAAGTATGCCTAAAAACTTGCAGTGATTATCTTACTTTTGTGATAGAAAGCATCCTCGTACCACGTCATGGGACCGATAATAGATTTTTTAAAAGGGTACAATCTTTTGTGGACACCCTGTGCTTTCCTGACTCGGGTAAAGGTTCTGTTAATTAGGGCACTGATTTAGGATTATCCTTCACTCACATTAAATTGTGTTCGGTACAGTTCCTAGTGTCTCTGATGAGACAAATAAAGATTACGTCTCCTGCTCCCTTGGGCATGTCGTACAAGGCGAGTAAGATGAGGTTGTGCGTGGGGTTGGTAACCTCATCTTGTAAATACTGCTACAGAAGCTAACACTGCCAGAGAATGTGATTGCTTGTGCAGGCTTCCTGCCAAGGGACGATCTCCAGTGGTGGTTCCGTGATTCGTACGGAGAGAAGTCATCATCGTGTAGCATGTCCTTTGCAGAACGTCGCTCCCATCACAGCCCGCCTGAAAGACTCTCGATCTCTAGCCAGCCTCCTCCATTGTCATGTTCAAGGTGTCTTCAATGTCCTGTGTCCACCGTCGTCTTGGTTGGCCCCTGCCTCGCCTTCCAGGTACCATACCCTCCATCACCGCTCTTTCTAAACAACAATGACGTTTAATGTGGCCGAAGTATTTCAGTTTCCGGGACATGATATTGTTTATGAGCCAGTTTTCCTCGATGTTCATTCGGGTCGTGTAGGATGTCTATATTTGTCTTCTTCTTGGTCCAAAGAGAAAAGGAAAATAAAATGGTGATAACGATTGTAAACATTACATTGTAATGTAAGCTGTAGCATGAGGATTGCAATGCGCTGTTATACAAAAAATACAAAACAAAACACAAGATAATTCACGTGACACACTTTCCAAGGACTTATGACTGACAGTGAAAAGTAAGAAGCAGTAGAAGAAAAAGTGAACTGAATTTAGACGGATGACTAACCGTTTTTTTCTTTTATTATGTTCAAAAGTCGTTCCCGGTTAATTCTTAGGGGATATAGAAAAAATATATAACTACTGTCCTTCCTCAGGCATGTCGTATAAGACGACTCATATGAGTTTGTGTGTGTGTGACAATCTCATCACGTAAAATAAGTTGATACAGAAACCACTGCTGCATGAGCAGTTTCTTTGCAATGGACTTCAGGAAGGTCGGCCAGCTGTCATGGCGACCTCATTCTACATAATGAACTAAAAGGAGATGAAAGAAGAAGAAGAAAGACAGTAAGTATTTAAATGGACATCTTTAAACCAGGGGCTGTGGAGTCGGTGTCGTGGCGTCGGTCATTTTTGAGTGGAGTCGGTTAAAAAATGTCCCGACTCCGACTCTGAATTTTACGAGACTTTTAAGTCGAGGCATATCCACATTTGATCCATGCAAGGGGGGGCGCTTAAAAAATTTGAAATACAATTTTAAAGTAGTAGAACTCCTAAAACCACATTCGTATTAAAGTACATCCATTTAAAATTTCAGTTGCTTCTGATCATAAATAAAGTTTTTATCAGAAATGGAAATGTGTTGGCACATTTAGAACAGGGACATAAGAAATTAAAATAAATTATATGCAGTGTCATTTTTCCCGTCATTGTTAAAATGCAACTATTTTTGCCTCATGGTGTTTGGCAAAGCAGTCATTTGTGTGCAGGTGTGGATGATTTGTTATTTTGTATTACTGTATGAATGAATGAATAGTTTGAAATGTAATCTACGAAAGCCACGTATTCATTTATTCACACACACACACACACACACACACACACACACACACACACACACACACACACACACACACACACACACACACACACACCATACTTATACATATACCTCCATATAAGTGAATAACGGTATGCCATATCACTAGTTTAAAAAAAACAAAAAACTATAGTTGGAGTTCGACTTCTAAAATTTCCTGAGTCGGAGTCGGAAAATTGTTGGTCGACTCCACAACCCTGATTTAAACCCAGTCGAAGTAAGTAGAAATGACAAACGAGTATCCAAAGACATGATACACTAAATACTAGCAAATCGCTGAGAAATAAAATTGTCTAATGGTAAAAATTACAATAATGTTACTAGCAGTGCCATGAAAAGTATTTAACAGACTAATCCTTGAGATATTATAAGAGTCCATAGACAAACAACTGAGAGATGAACAATTAGGTTTTCGACGGAACAGATCCTGTACAGACCAGATAGATACATTGAGAATAATAGTAGAACAAAGTCTGGAATGGAATTCACCGTTGACAATGTAGTCAGAGCTACACTTTGGAAATTGATGAGGCATTATGGAGTTCCCATGAAGATCATTAACTTAATAAAGATGACTTATACAAGGTAAAGATACATGACATGCAGCGTTCTTCGTGAAGGGCAACTTACAGAACCGTTTGGGATAAGAACGGGAGTACGACAGGGATGCCTCTTGTCTCCATTTATTTTCTGACTAGCAATAGATTGGGTTATGAAAACTTCAACATCACACAACGAAAGTGGAACTCAGTGGAATCTGACTAAACAGCTTGACGATATAGATTTTGCAGATAACGTGGCTCTTCTATCCTACAGCCAAAATCAGACGCAAGACAAAATGAAAATACTCGATGAGAGGTAACAACAAGTGGTTTTGAAAATGCACACGGAAAAGATAACGATAATAAATGCAAGAAATGATAAAAAGGTTGAACTTGAAGAAACACCACTAAAAGATGTTGAATCGTACACATATCTTGACAGCAATATAGACAAATTTGGAAGGGCAGACAATGATATCAAAATAAGAATATAAGAAGGAAGATCATGCTTTCATTGCATTGGGAAACATGGAGATCAAGAGAAATCAAGCCCAACACGAAATTAAGAATCTTAATCTGATGTCAAAACTGGGATCATAAAGCCAGATTTGCCTGTGTATCTGTTGTGTGGCTAGCACAGTGACATATTAAGTTTCATTTTAATTGCTACCTTTGTGTGGCTGAAAATCAGCTGAAACTCAGCTCAAACTTAGCTCGCATATTCAAAAACAACCGAAATAAACAGCCTAGCTCGCACCGTTGGATCCACACGTTACATAACCTTTACCACAAAACTGTTTGTAACAGCTTACAACCGTCTCTGACTACAATAGATCGCTGCAGCTTTGTCTCCCATGAATAAATAACTAGGCTGCTAAACGGAAATGTAAAAATATGTCACATTCTATGTTTATACAAGTGACATGTCACAATATCCAGAACGACAGACTTTCATTTGCTTCCTCCACACCAGAACGGAAACACGTAGTAACACACAATATAGAGAAACTTGCATGGGGCTGGCCATCTCCTGGTGCTAAACAAATTGCTACCTCAGAACGCATGCACAAGTTGATCTCCCTGCAACATCCCATTCTGCACAGTGCGTCAAGAAGCTCAAGCCAAGCTCTCTTATGCTGTACCATCCTTTAAAGGTTTTTCCATGTCTTCTTTGTCTATTTTAAACCGGCCTCCATGGGAGCCGCGCTGGTGTAATTGGTTACCACGTTTGCGTCTAGCTGCACCAGGTTTTCAAAGTACAAGCCGGGGCGCGACCATTTGTAGGAGTGGTCCAAACGATCGGGATTTTGACTGAATAACCTGAACGGCTCCTGCAGATAAACCCTTTTGTGGATGGGAAGGAGCGAAGCTCCTGACCGGGTTGGAAGGAAAGTCCTATTGTCCCTCCCCCAGCCTCGCAATGACATTCATTGGGCAAAAAGGCTGGAAAGCTTCGAGTGCCACTGGTTAAAAAAAAACAGCCTCCACTGTCCTCCTTCGTGTGTTTGTTGTTTAAATAAGTAAGAGAGATAGAAGAGAGACTCAACGAATACATGGAGAAGAGAGTTGGAGACACACATCATACAGGGGATAATGAGACATGGGAAGACACTGAACTGATGGTACGGGACAGGAAGACTTGGTATAAATTAGTTGATGGTCTATGCTCCTCAGGGAGCTGGACGATGATGATGATAGTGGAGGTGGTGGTGCCAGTAAGGATCATGAAGATGATGATGATAGTGGAGGTGGTGGTGCCAGTAATGATCATAATGATGATGATGATAGTGGTGTTGGAGGTGCCAGTAATGATAATGATGATGATGATGATAGTGGTGTTGGTGGTGCCAGTAATGATAATGATGATGATGATAGTGGAGGTGGTGGTGCCAGTAATGATCATGATGATGATGATAGTGGAGGTGGTGGTGCCAGTAATGATCATGATGATGATGATGATGATGATGATGATAGTGGAGGTGGTGGTGCCAGTAATGATCATAATGATGATGATGATAGTGGTGGTGGTGGTGCCAGTAATGATGATGATGATGATGATAGTGGAGGTGGTGGTGAAAGTAATTATCATGATGATGATGATAGTGAGGTGGTGGTGCCAGTAATGATGATGATGATGATGATGATGATGATGATGATGATGATGATGATGATGATGATGATGATGATGATGATGATGATGATGATGATGATGATGATGATAGTGGAGGTGGTGGTGCCAGTAGTGATCATGATGATGATGATGATGATGATGATGATGATGATGATGATGATGATGATGATGATAGGGGTGGTGGGAGTGCCAGTAATGATGATGATGATGATGATGATGATGATAGTGGAGGTGGTGATGCCAGTAATGATCATGATGATGATAGTGGTGGTGGTGGTGCCAGTAATGATCATGATGATGATGACGATAGTGGTGGTGGTGATGCCAGTAATGATCATGATGATGATAGTGGTGGTGACGTGCCAGTAATGATCATGATGATGATAGTGGGGGTGGTGGTACCAGTAATGATCATGATGATGATGATGATAGTGGTG
The DNA here is from genome assembly GCA_024509875.1 of Oreohelix idahoensis. Lineage (NCBI taxonomy): Eukaryota > Metazoa > Mollusca > Gastropoda > Stylommatophora > Oreohelicidae > Oreohelix > Oreohelix idahoensis. The sequence goes on along the minus strand of JAMPIV010017171.1, from coordinate 698 downwards.
GTACCAGTGATGATCATGATGATAATGATGATAGTGGTGGTGCCAGTGATGATCATGATGATGATGATGATAGTGGTGGTGCCAGTGATGATCATGATGATGATGACGAAATTGGTGGGTTGTGCCAGTGATGGTCATGATGATAGTGGTGGTGTCAGTGATGATCATGATGGTGATGATGAAAGTGGTGGTGGTGGTACCAGTGATGGTCATGATGATGATGATGATGATGATAGTGGTGGTGTCAGTGATGATCATGATGATGATGATAATAGTGGTGGTGGTTGTGCCAGTGATGATCATGATGATGATGATGATCGTGGTGGTGTCAGTAATGATGATGATGATAGTGGGGGTGTCAGTGAATATCATGATGATAATGATGATAGTGGTGGTGTCAGTGATGATCATGATGATAATGATGATAGTGGTGGTGTCAGTGATGATGATGATGATGATGATGATGATGATGATAGTTTTGGTGTCAGTGATGATGATGATGATGATGATGATGATGATAGTGGTGGTGGTGGTGCCAGGGATGATCATGATGATGATGATGATAGTGGTGGTGTCAGTGATGATCATATAATGATGAAGATAGTGGTTGTCAGTGATGATCATGATGATGATGATGATAGTGGTGGGGTCAGTGGATATTATGATGATGATGATGATCGAAGATAGAGTGCTGTCAG
>JAMPIV010017170.1:0-178133 GCA_024509875.1 Oreohelix idahoensis | reverse complement strand
GCCTTTTTATGTGGCCAAAGTATTTTAGTTGCCGAGCTTTGACCTCTCTCATTAGTTCTCTTTTCATACCTAGATTTTCTAGGACCTCTTTATTTGTTTTCATCTCTTTCCATGAGATACGCCCCATTCTTCTATATATCCACATTTCAAGAGCCTCAATTCTTTCTTCCAAATGCTTATTCATCGTCCATGTTTCTGCACCATACAGAAATGCAGAATATATATAACACTTTATGATTCTCAGTTTTAATTTGTGAGATAACTGTTTGGATGTCAGTATATGTTTCATGTTGTTGAATGTAGCTTTGGCCATTCCTATTCTCTTCTTGATTTCTGTTTCACATCTGCCATCTTCTGTTATTATATGACCAAGATATACGTAGCTCTTGTCTTGTTCCAGGATTTTCCCATTTACGCTTATCTTTAATGTGGGTTTATCGTCTGTTTTGCTAATTATTATAGTTTTTGTTTTCTCAATATTAATGTCGAGTCCATATTCATGACTTATACTGTTCACTTGCTTCACTAGTTCTTGTAACTCCTGTTCGCTTTCAGCTAACAACACGGTATCATCTGCATATCTAAGGTTGTTTATTGACCTTCTACTGATGTTCAGTCCTGGCATTTCCTGTATCTGTTTGAAAATTTTTTCGGTGTATAAATTAAATAGGCAGGGGGACAGCACACAACCTTGTCTGACACCTCTTTTTATGTTTATGTGTGATCTGTATTATAAGCAGTAATAAAGATAAGTGGCAGAAGGATAGAAAGAAAGGAAACAGGGATGAACATATATGGATTATAGAGCTAAGAAACGCTAGACACAGAAAACAATTAAGGAAAATGTTTGTGATCGCAGGTGTTTCAACACAAATTGCAGTTACAGAAACCACAGACAAGCACTCATCCTCACGAGCATCATAAACAATTATTACTTCTAAAATCACGCAGTCATTTAAATACATATATTTGATCTGATCATGTACCGTGCCTAGTGGCGCAGGAGATCATGCCTCTCCACAACTTCCTGTCTCCAGTATTATTTATCAAATCTGTTGTTGACCTCTATCCACGTCAAACTGTCCAGTATTTGCTCTCTTTATTTTCCTCTATCTCTTTTTCCTTCAGTCTTACCTGTTGTTACGATATATTCCTACTTTCCTCTTCTCATAACATGCCCAAAAAAGTGCATTGCTTTTTTCTAACTTACATACGTATATACCAAAAAAACAAAAACCCAACCTTTGCCATACAAAACTCTTATGTACATATACGTCACTAAAACACACAACAAAACACATAGATCATATACAAAATTATTCACATATACAGCACCCGTATATGCAGAATTTTACACACACACACACACACCCATACCCACCCACCCATACCCACCCACACACACACATACATACCCACACACACCTAACTTAACTCTAATCCATATATTCTTTCTTCTTCTTCGTCTGTTTTATTCCCCACTGATGCAAGCGATCATTCCCCGCCACACGTGACCAAAACATCCTATTTTTACTAATGTTTATTTAATTTGGAACCACGGTAGGACAGTGGTTAGTGCACTGGCTTCCTAGCTCGGGGGTCCATGGTTCGATGATCAGTTGAGGTGGGATTTTTTTAGACCGCAAACCGCTCCGGGTTCGACCCAGCCTCATGAATTGGGTACCAGAGAAACTCTAGGAAGGTTAAGGCGGCCTAGTGTGCCGTATGGTCAGGAAAACATGGGTCTAACACCATATTACCAATATTCCTCAATGGGTGTGTAACGGGATCCTTTACCATACCTTTTTTTTTAAATTTAACTTGTCGAAACCACTTATACACAATCACGTAAAAAAGACGCAAGACAGGACAAGCCACTTATACACAATCACGTAAAAAAGATGCACGACAGGACTAAATACTTATGCACAATCACGTAAAAAAGATGCGGACAGGACGAACCACTTTCACACAATCACGTAAAAAATATGCACGAAAGGACAAACCACTTATACACAATCACGCAAACGTATACACCCACGTAAACAGACACATGAAATAGCACACTTATACACCCATGTAAACAGACACACGATTTAACACAAACACTTATACACCCACGTAAACAGATGCACGACACAATACAAACGCCTGAACACCCACGTAAACAGACACACCACAACCAATCGAAACTAATACACGCAACAGACACTCATCCACAACATCACACATGCAAGCACGCATTTACACGTCAGCACGCCTCCATACAAAACAAACACATTCAAGCATGTAGCTATAGCAACAACCTACCCTTGTGTGAACAGCTGACACCAGCTAATGAGTGTTTTCTCCAGGTTCATGTATTCTACGTCATCCACTATCTTCGCCATTACGACCTTGACCTTAAAATGAAGAAATTGTATTTGTGATCATTAACACTAAGCCTGCTTTGTTTCAAAGTAAGATCTAACGAACATTTCTTTCATTCATTCCTTTATGGAGTATGGAAACACTACATGTAGCTGGTGCCTTAGCAGGAAGCCTTAACCTAATCATGCTCATGCTATTTTGGCGGTGGTTTCTGAAGAAATTGTTTACACGATGAAGTTGCCAAACCATGCAAATTTTCATACTAGTCTTTTTTACAATCTGAATGAAGAAACAATTGGAATATTGGAATTACACGGGGACCTCATCCAACATTACTTTATTACCCATCAGCTGCCCACGGATCATGGGTCTTTAACAAATATATGCCAAGTTCTCCTGTCACATGCCATCACGCCAAGGTCGTTCTATGGTGTGTCGATCATTTCCGTTTCTTTCTTCGGCTCTCTTGTCTACGTGTTTTCATATACTGGTAATGCTATCAAATGGTACTGCTATTGGCGTGTCTTACATTCTATGGTTTCTGGGTGTCTCTAGGGAGACTAAGAGAGGAATAGATACACGTTCACTTGTGCCATCAAACATATCGTAATATTGCCTAAAACGAGGTTGTGCATACGTCTAACACACTTATCCTGTAACACAAATAGCTACAGAAAGTAATACTGTGAAAGAACATCATCATCATTTCTCCTTTCGCTCAGCATGGAGCCTGCTGCTGGTTTGCTTGTAGGAGTCTTCACCAAAGCCTTCATGTGCTGTTGCAGCGTTGGCGTCTGAAGCAATGTGTTTTACATGGTAAGGTTGCCAGCCACAGGCATAACCTCATATGAGTCGTCTCATGACTCCGATATTGGCGTATGCAACTACCAGTCAACATAACTAAGTAAGATTTCGAAATTAGCATTTGTATCTGACAGTCTGGAGAACTAAGTAATTAAGACTCCGACATGTACTCATCTTTCAGTCAAGAAAACTAAGTAAATAAGACTCCGCCATCGACGTACTCATCTGCCAGACGAGAGAACTAAGCAAGACTCCAGCATTGACGTACTCATCTGCCAGACAAGAGAACTAAGCAAGACTCCAGCATTGACGCACTCATCTGCCAGACAAGAGAACTAAGCAAGACTCCAGCATTGACGCACTCATCTGCCAGACTAGAGAACTAAGCAAGACTCCAGCATTGACGCACTCATCTGCCAGACAAGAGAACTAACCAAGACTCCAGCATTGACGCACTCATCTGCCAGACAAGAGAACTAAGCAAGACTCCAGCATTGACGCACTCATCTGCCAGACAAGAGAACTAAGCAAGACTCCAGCATTGACCCACTCATCTGCCAGACAAGAGAACTAAGCAAGACTCCAGCATTGACGCACTCATCTGCCAGACAAGAAAACTAAGCAAGACTCCAGCACTGACGCACTCATCTGCCAGACAAGAGAACTAAGCAAGACTCCAGCAATGACGCACTCATCTGCCAGACAAGAGAACTAAGCAAGACTCCAGCATTGACGCACTCATCTGCCAGACAAGAGAACTAAGCAAGACTCCAGCATTGACGCACTCATCTGCCAGACAAGAGAACTAAGCAAGACTCCAGCATTGACGCACTCATCTGCCAGACGAGAGAACTAAGCAAGACTCCAGCACTGACGTACTCATCTGCCAGACGAGAGAACTAAGTAATTAGGATTCCGACATTGGCGTACCCCTCTGGCAGTCAAGAGATATCAGTAAGTAAGATTCCGGTATTGGAGTACCCATTTGTCAGTCAAGAGCAATAACTATAACTCAGACATACACAAATGTCAGTCAAGGGAACTAAGTAATTCAGACTCAGATGTCGGCCCACTCATCTGCCAGTCAGAAGCACTATGTAACTACGACTCCGATATTGGCGTGCTAATTTGTCAGCCAAGAGATTTATCTATGGCACAGAGATAGGCATACTCATCTGACAGTCAAGAGAACAAAGTAAGTAAGAATTCAACGTTAATTACATGGCAGGTCTAGTTCTGGAATTCCCAGGGTAAGTGATGTAAGGCGAGACGAAAAAAACACACGAAAACATGAACTGGAGATAGACATAAAAGTGACTAGGAAGACAGAGACAGACATTGACAATGGTACAGATCAGGAGGGCTTTGTATAAGTTTGTTGAAGGTCCATGCTTCTTGGAGATCTGAAAGGTCGTGACGATGTAGACTCAAATGTTTACCTTTCAGTGAAGAGAACTAATGATGTAGATAAAACTCCAATGTTGGATTGGATGACTCACCTTCCAGTGAAGAGAGCTAATTAAGCAGGTAAAATTCCAACGTTGGTTTGCTCATTTGTTACAAAAGAGAACTATGGATGGAGGTAAAGCTCCAAAGTTGTTTTGCTTTTTGGTTAGTAAAGAGAACTAAGGATATAGGTGAAACTCTAATGTTGGCTTGCCCACCATTCACTAAAGAGAACTAAGGATATAGATAAAACTACAATGTTGGCTTGCTCACCTTCCAGTGAAAAGAACTACGGATGTAGATAAAACTCCGATGTTGGCTTCCTAACCTTCCAGTGAAAAGAACTAAGGATGTAGGTAAAACTCTAACGTTGGTTTACTCACCTTCCAGTAAAGAGTACTAAAAATGTAGGTAAAACTCTAATGTTGGCTTACTCACCTGCCAGTGAAGAATGATACTCCATACCAGTGCCAGCGTGAGCTTTGAGTTCCCATCCTCAATGTCTTTGCTACAGATGCCACCCAGCTCGACCTATATGAGTGAAGAGCAAAAACTTTACACACGATGCCAAAGCTACATTAAAATTTTGGTTAAGGATTCTTATATTTTTGGCATGGGAGTATGTGTGCGATCAGTACCGTTGTCACGGGTTGCCTCCCCTTTGCTCTGCAGTAGTGGTCCAACAGTGGCCAAAACCTAGAGCATCTAATGTGGGTCTTTAAAGGTGTCTACCTTCGCACAAGATTACTCTTGGCAGAGTTGTAGATAGAAGAATAATGATGATTCTGAGGGAGTGTTCACAAGATATTTCAGAAGTCAAGAACAATGCTGAATGAGTCTTAGCACGTTAACTTTGTATCTGCCCGCCGCCTTTTGTGAAGATGTTTATAAATGACTTATCTTAAAATTATCTGGGAAGGTTAAGGCGGCCGGCGTGATGCTGACCACATCACCCCTAGTGTGCCGACGGTCAAGATAATATGGGCCTAACACCATATTCCCAATATGCCTCAATGGGCGTGTAACGGGTTCCTTTACCTTTTTTTTTAAATCTTAAAATTAGCTCGTTCAAGCTCCCCAGCTGATTTAATTCAGCGAAATTCCTGTTATTAGTTCGGTATAGATATGCATATATATTAATGAATATAAACTAGAGGTTCTGGATCATACATATGCCTTTCACTCTGTAATGATTAATTCAACTATGAGTTTATCAAAATCAACATATACCAATTTAATGCTCAGTTACTTTGAAACAACTGTAAATAAGTATGAAATGGTAATTATGAGAAATTATGGGTCATCATAGATCTCAGTTTGGGAGATGAAAATATAGTCTTTTGAGGTGGCCTGCTAAACTTATGACTTAGCTTCAAAATTGCTGAAATGATGGTGCGGCTGGTTCCGTAACTTCGTCTATGTGGCATGGGCACCTCTCCAAAGGATTCTGGAGGTAACCGCTTCCAGTCAAGGCAGGAATCATCACCACCCATGGGATGTAGGTTTCACGTGTCCATCTCAAGCTTCGAACCACAGACTAGTACAGCTGGTAACGTGAGTAAAACCTCAAATGGTCTCTCCAATCTGTACCACCAACTTTATAGGAAATATAAGAAAAACATTCCGCTGTTAAGTATTTGTTTTCCTGATTTAGATCAGGCGCCTTTCCCCGCTGTTCGTCACCGATATTTTAAATCAGAATTTGTACTCACCCTGAGTGTATATCATATAACTCAGGGGTTGTGATAACAAAATCACCATTCTTTTAGTTAATGTAAAATGAAAACATTTCAACTGGACAGCGGCAAGTGGCTTGTGCCTGAATGAACAACTTTAAACATACTCGTACATACAAATCATTACAATTGATAACATACATATGATGCCATTATCATCCACATCCTTTCTCCACTTGGATTCTGGGATTACCTCTGCTTTTAGTTCTTCCGTGAGAACTAACATGAAGCAATCACCAGCGCTTGCTGTGTGGGTTCATGAATATATCCTTTTCACATGCTGAGGTTGACAGCCTCGTATGAGTCTTTAACACTCTCAGCAAAAAAAAAGCAGCAAAATTCAAAGTATAAAAATATGTACAACTCACCCTAGTAACTAGGCAAATCATAGACGTCTTGCTCAGGTAAATAGTCTTGGGAACTTAACACAGATGCCTCGAACACACGTCTGGGATATTATTTCTTATTCTAGAATTCTTCTATGACTTATGAGTAGTTTCTGTATTAATATTGACGAGTTTTCATTTCCAGTGGATAAAAGATGCTCCTAATAACGTTTTTCCGTTCCTAAAAATTCAGAATCCTGACTCTATTTTTTCTGTCGCAAGGTCCGAGCTGTCTACTTTGATGATTTCAGGAATGCAGTGCCGTATGACAAACTTTTCCTACGTTATATCGTAAGCTCCCGGCCCACGCTTCCATCTGGCGTTTTCTGACAAAATCTCAATCAGCGCGGTTGTTTATTGGAGCCTGGAGTCAATGTGGTATTATCACGTTTAAGGGACGGGGACTCACTTAATCTTTCAGGGATGAGCGATAAGCTTGTCTGGCCCTGTCATACATCGAAGCGTGAAACGTGAACAATGACAGTAGGGAAAAAGAGCGTGGTAACAACAGAATAATGCACATAATTCAGTACGCACAACAAATGTAGTTCAATACTGCCTGAGAGGAGAAGAGAGCGCATAAATTATGTCACAACGGTCAAGCCTTTTTCAACACATCACTTGTTTGGGTTTTCAAATGAAATGAAAAAAAAATGAATATAAATAAAATGGTCATCATCATCATCAAGCACCATGCCTATTGGCGTAGTAGATCAAGTCTATCCGAAACTTCCTGTCTCCAGTTAAATTTATCAATTCTGTTCTTGACTTCTTTGCATGCCAAGATGTCAAACTGTCCAGTATTATAGGATACATGAATAGGATCAAATCTCTTTGAGAGATATGGAACTAGTTTTTTTTAAGTTTGTTATGTTTATAGAATTCAAAAAGTATAGAGCAACAGTAGGGAACTTGGGGCTGTTGGGATCTACTTTAGAAACACTAAGTTCTCTAAAGATCTACTTTGATAAAATTATGTATCTTTTCAAGTACAGTCTCCTCCGTTACAACACGTGACTGTACTGTGCGATTTTGTTCATACGCAGTCTATAACTTTATGATTTATGCCTCGCAAAGAAAGATTCTTTTTAGGATTTGAACAGCAACTACAAACACATGTAATTATAGCAGTGGGAAATCATTATCTTTGATGATTGACTAACTAGTAAATCATAATTTGTCGAGAAAATCGCACAACAGCATTGAAAGTCCATGGAAGTTACAAGAGAAAAGGAGAAAGCCGACGCGGACCTCCAAAAAGGAAAGGGTTAGATCGAGATTGGGAATATAACCTCGTAGAGTCCCTTTGGGCTGCACAGTGGCAAAAGGCAAGAATTACTGATAAAGCTCACAAAACACCCATCATTCTGCAGTGGAATGCAGAAGGAGTTCGCAACAAAAAAGTCCTCCTAACAAACCGTCTATATAAAGACGAAATAGATGTTGTGTTGCATGCATACAAGAGACTTGCCTCAACAGCAACCACAGATTTTCAGTTAGAGGATACCAGGCCTTCCGACTCGATCGAGGACACAAAGGAAGTCTTCTGATACCAACGCGAAAGGGCTCAAATTGCCTAGTGGTAGGAGATTTCAATAGTCACTCTGAAAGATAGCGGATACCCAGATACAGACAGCAGAGGAGACGACGTAGAAATCTTCACCTAGTCCGAATGACAATCCCAGTTTTTACTCCAGAAGATGGTACACTACTTCCACTCAAGATCTAGCCTTTTACACAGGGGTTATTATATACAAAATTGACAAACATGTACTTGATCCGCTAGCAGATAGTGACCACACACCAATAAAGCTGGTCATAAATATGGAATTTGTTTCGCGGTAAATAAAACTACTTCCTAGAGGGAACTACAAACGAGCTGACTAGGACAAGTTTGCAATTTTGACAGACAGGTTTTGTGTGATCATTAGCACACGACACAGCAATATAAGAACGATGGTTGAAAGCCTTTAAAAAGCCATACTTAAAACATGCCACGGAATCCATTCCTAGAGGGGCAAGAAAAAAATTACAAACCTTACTGGACTGAAGAACTTCAAAGGCTTGAAGATGAAGTAACAGAGTTCAGAAACACAGCAGAGAGAGAACAAACAACTGAAGTAAACATCATACTCAAAGCCACCATTGCAATATACCGAAGAACAACAAGAGACTGCTGGAAAGAAAACACAGGAAATCTAAACTTATATAAAGACGGTAATAAGCTATGGAAACTGGTTAGAGCCTTAAACAAGGAGGTCATCATTTCAAACAAATCACACTCAAATAAGGCGACAATTTGCTCACAAGCAAAAAAGCTGCAAATACATTTATAGAACAATTGGCTAGTACACACCACATTGATGTCCCTGCTGACCGGAAGAAAATCATCACAGGTTGATTCATGACAACACATATATTGCACCAGAAGAGCATATTATGACAAATTTGACTATGGCAGAAATGGAAGAGGCAATAAGGTCACTAAAGAAAAAGACGTCACCTGGAAAAGATGGAATACCAAATGACAGGTCTGGGCACAAAGGCCAAAAAGAAGCTTCTGGCAGTATTAAACTACAGCTGGAAAAGAGGAATTGTCCCGCAGGCATAAAAGGAAACTATACTGATACCTATACCAAAGAAAGACAAAGACCTGAAAGAACGAAATGGTTACCGGCCAATCAGCCTTCTAAGCTGCGTTGGAAAACTGATGGAGTGCATGATTAATACCAGACTGATGTGGATCCTGGAAAACAAACACCTATTAACCGCTCAACAAGCAGGATTCAGACAACACAGATCCACAGAAGATCAGATCACATATATAGCTCAGGAAATCGAAGATACCTTCCAATAGAAAAAACACACGCTAGTGATTTGGGTAGATTTGGAACAAGCTTTTGATAAAGTATGGATAGAGAGATTTAAGGACAAGCTGCGCAGAAGTGGTGTGTGTGGGAGAATGTACAGATGGATTAGCCACTACCTTGAGAATACAATCGCCAGAGTACAGCTACAAGGATAGACTAGTAAAACGTTTATATTTGAGCAGGGGGTCCCCCAAGGGGGAGTTCTGTCACCTACACTGTTCCCTGCATACATAAATGACATAACAGAAAATATTCCAATATAAAATATGACTTAACAAACACACAATGCCTCCTTTGTAGATGACTTAGCCTTGTGGATCTCTGGTGTATATCACTACTGCGAACATAGATCCAGCAAGCACTATCATTACTGGAAGAGTGGGCCAAAACATGGCTCACGAAGATAAATCAAAGGAAAACAACATGCACAGTGTTTTACCTCTCGAATAAGCCACAGAGCTTCAATCTATATATAGTGATTGTAAACAACAGATGTATTTGTGCATTTGTTACGCATGAATTTTTCGTGAGAGAAGGGGAAATATACGCATCTTGCATGCTATTGGCTTGGCATTTGAAATGTAAAAATTCAACATGTCTGATTGGAGCTTTGTCATATAGTAGCAATCAGGGTAGAATGTCGACTTATAATTTAGCGCCATGTGAGTTTACCGCACTGTGAATTTCAACTCGTCAAGAAGACAGCCAGACACGAGAAGTATCTCCAGCGACAAGACCTGAATTAGGCAAGTACTCATTACTTTGAAGAAACAAGATCCAGAAGTCACCAACTGCCCGAAATAATGAACAAAGACATTGACACCTTATGATTTCCCAACTTGTGATTTGTGTAATTACACATCTGCAATCTTTACCAAACTTCTATTTTAATTTAAAAATGTACAACAGATATATTACTGATTTTGTTTAAACTCCAGTTTCTGTTTGAAATTGTGTAACTGTGTAATTATACACATGGAAAAGCCCAGGAGATGTAACACGTAATCAAATCGACTATATCATGATAAAACATAGATTTAAGAACAGTGTCACAAGTGCAAAGACACATCCTGGCGCCGACATAAATTCAGATCACAATCCAGTTGTCATCAAAGTAAATATAAAGCTGAAAAGAGCAGGAAACAGAAGACAGGAGGAACCCCAGATAGAAATATCAGCGCTGAAACAACCAGATATAAAACAGAAATATTTAATCGACGTCAAAAATAAATACCAACAGTTATTGACAGAAAGCATGGAGCAGTATAGAAGAGAAAACCCAGAAGAAAAAGCAACCGCAAAATGGGAATGCTTAAAAACAAGCATACAATCAGCAAATGCAAATTTACCTAAAAAAGAGTCTAAGAAAAATCAAATTTGGATGACAGATGACATCTTGAATAAAATGGCAGAAAGAAAGAAAGCAAAAAACACTCCAGAATATAAAACAATAGACAATGGCATACCTACTATGTGTAGAGAAGCAAAAGAACGGTGGATAGAAACAAAATGTAAGGAAATAGAAGACTTGGAAGCAAAGCACATGACAAGAGATACGCATGAAGAAATAAAGAAATTATCAAATCGGTCGCGGTTTGCACAAGGAGGAAGCTGTATCAAGAACAAAAATGGTGTAATATTACTTGATGAGAAAGGCATATCAAACAGATGGGCAGAATACGTAAAAGAACTATTCGAGGACAACAGAGGTAAAAAACCATCACCAGATTCTAATGAAGGCCCAAACATTCTCAGATCAGAAGTAGAGAATGCCATTCATATGATACAAAAAGGAAGATCAGCAGGCATGGATAACATAAAAAATTGAAATGATAGAAGCTCTGGAGAGCTTTGGTATAGATACAATCACAGAAATATGCAATGATATATACAATACAGGATATTTACCACACGACATGAAGACATCAGTTTTTATAACATTGCCCAAAAAACCAAATGCAACAGAATGTTCAGACTTCAGAACAATCAGCCTGATGAGTCATGCAATTAAGATACTGCTCAAAATCATACAGGAAAGAATAAAAAGTAAAGTAGACAGCGAAATCCAAGAAGAACAGTTTGGTTTTAGACGGAACAGTGGAACAAGAGAGGCAATATTTTGCCTAAGAAGATTAGCAGAAAAATATACAGAGGTCCAAAAAAGTATGTATATGTGCTTCATTGACTATAAGAAGGCTTTTGACAGAATCTATCATGAGAAAATAATTGAATGCCTCAAAGACATAGGTATTGATGGAAAAGATATAAGAATACACAGTAACCTTTATTGGGAGCAAACTGCCACAGTAAGATCGGGAAGGAATTATTCACCATATATAGACATAAAAAGAGGTGTCAGACAAGGTTGTGTGCTGTCCCCCTGCCTATTTAATTTATACACCGAAAAAATTTTCAAACAGATACAGGAAATACCAGGACTGAACATCAGTGGAAGATCAATAAACAACCTTAGATATGCAGATGATACCGTGTTGTTAGCTGAAAGCGAACAGGAGTTACAAGAACTAGTGAAGCAAGTGAACAGTATAAGTCATGAATATGGACTCGACATTAATATTGAGAAAACTAAAACTATGATAATTAGCAAAAAGACGATAAACCCACATTAAAGATAAGCGTAAATGGGAAAATCCTGGAACAAGTCAAGAGCTACGTATATCTTGGTCATATAATAACAGAAGATGGCAGATGTGAAACAGAAATCAAGAAGAGAATAGGAATGGCCAAAGCTACATTCAACAACATGAAACATATACTGACATCCAAACAGTTATCTCATAAATTAAAACTGAGAATCATAAAGTGTTATATATATTCTGCATTTCTGTATGGTGCAGAAACATGGACGATGAATAAGCATTTGGAAGAAAGAATTGAGGCTCTTGAAATGTGGATATATAGAAGAATGGGGCGTATCTCATGGAAAGAGATGAAAACAAATAAGGAGGTCCTAGAAAATCTAGGTATGAAAAGAGAACTAATGAGAGAGGTCAAAGTTCGGCAGCTAAAATACTTTGGCCACATAAAAAGGCATAACACCTTGCAGAAGACCATAACAGAAGGGAGAGTTGAAGGCAAACGTGCAAGGGGAAGACAGCGCTATAAGTGGGAAGATAACATCAAGAGATGGAGAGAAAGTTTTTTTTAAAAATTGGTGTGGATAATTAACGAGCTGCATTTCATAACTACTATTAATAGACACCCTTGGAGCTTAGGATAGGTCTAGCGAGAAGGTAACTTACTTAATTAACAGCTCTCTTCTACAGCTACCATCTAAAACTGTGCAGTTAACTACCTGACTTGTCGTGTGCCATCCCTACACTATTTCTCCAGTTCTCTTCTCCATTTCTGGAAACTATATCTATTATTTTTTCTATCTAACAACCATCTCGCCATATCTACGAGCATGTAACACGCTGTTCTCCCGAGATCGCGTACTTTTCTTGATAAACATATTTAATACAGCAAATCAAACATGAGTCCGTTTTATTAGAAACCTTCTTTTTACTTCTTCCTCGTTCGTCCTGAAAAAGGACGTTGGTTGCGTTGTTTCCGTTTACAGAGAAGCTGCGATATTTTCGCCTTTCGGCCGACACATCCGACTTCAGCACGGCATTTTTTGGGACCTGGTTTGCCTTCCCTCTTCGATCCCTACTCACTCAGCCAGACTGCAGTGATGCAGCCTGTTTCCATGACCATCACTTTGAGGCGGAGTAGGGTCTTGGTCAGCTCTGGTTCGCTGACCCTGACGCAAGCAGTCAAGCTATGGGTCGCTGACTGCATTCATCACTTTTGCTGCGTCTTCGGTCCATTAGAATCCAAGTAGTGGAAGAAAAAGGAAAGCGACAAGCATTGAGGAGAAACTTTAAATAATAAAACATTTTGATAGAAATGATGGAACATGTGATATCCCGATAACAGTAGACCTAAATGAATTCACATTGCGCACTCTCTGTGACAAAGCTTCGAAAAAAAAGAAACTTGTTTAGCAGAAACAACTGTGAGTGTTGCAAAGCCTATTAGAGCAAGGCCCATAGAAACAGACGAAATTGAAACTCTATTGAGCATGTGGATCGAAGAAAAAATAAAAGATAGCGAGCAAGCTTTCTCGCATTTAAAGAGAAAGTATTAGCTATATATGAAGAGACGGCAACGATGAAGACAATATGGAAAAATCTTGACCGGATTGTACGTTTTTGTTTAATAAAGTTTTGCCTCGTTTTGGCGAGGCGCGTCCCGTTCAACCTAGTCGGTTATATTAGGGCGCATGTCCAAACATAAAAGACCCTTATGTCCGTGGTTATGACGGGAGGACTTGGCATACGTTTGTTAAAGGCCTATTTTCCCTGGGCATCGGAAGGGTAATGATATATTTAAGAAATTCTGTATATCCAAATCCTGCAGATGTTTCTCTTTAAAAAGCTGGTTTAGTAGCTTCAAACACCGCATTTTTAATGCGTTTATTATTATTATTATTATTGTTTACGAGTTGATAAAAGCCACTTGGCGGAGAACTGGAGAGGCGGAGATGCTAAGCGTGAACCACACAAAGGATGGTTGTCGACCGAGCAAAGTGGAGACAGTTTGTTGCTGCCCTACAAGGCGCCACTAGGCGTGATGGTCACTGATTGCTTTGTCCGTCAGCGACCAAGGATCAAAGAAAGATTATTTACGTGACTTCACAGGTTTTGAGTGTTCTGCTCCGATCCCTATTTTTCCCATCAGCCATGATTTTTATTACGCGAAATTCCAAAACGCGTTGATGTTTAGGAACACATGCAGTGTCGTCACTAGAGGGGTGCGGACCGCACCGGGTGACCCCATCAGAGGGGGTGACACCAAAATTACGGTAAAGTTTAACGTTAAAATGAACATAATTTTGATGTAGTTCTTAAACGTTTTTACTTCGAATTCTATTGTTTTCTTACAGAATTTTCACTTTAACCACATGAAACTATGTAAATACATTTAGGCTGTGCGTATGATATTGTAATTTAAAGGTGTAATTTAAATTTTGCTAGTTGTTTATGTGACTACTATTGCCATTACACTCAGTGATATACGGGAATTACGATTTACGAGTATATTAATACAAAAAACATTACTAAGGATTCTGTTTGGTCTGGTACGGGAAGAGGTCCATGGGGGTGACACCATGAGTTACCGCACTGGGTGACACCAACCCTAGTGACGCCACTGATGTACCGCTTTATAACGGAAAAGACTCTATTTTAAACTCGGAATAACTATGTATAACTTTTATCTCTGATAGACGATCTGCTTCCAGCTATTCTATCAACATTGCGGTTGAACATTACAGTTGAATTTTGCGGTTGAACATTGTGGTTTAAAATTCGTCGGGAACACATGCCGTCAACATGAAAGATAAATGGCAAATGAACCAGAGGAAGACAACAAGGGATAATTTTGCATGCGTGACAAGATGGTTAAGAAAGCAGGAAGTAGATGAAGTACAGTAATGCAATGCTCAGAATGAAGACAGAGGAGGTACAGTGACTGTCAACACCAGCAGACATGGTATATTGTTGGTGATGGTAATACCTGCATCTGTCACTTACGTTGTAATTGTTCTCCATTATTTGCATAGCTCTCCTTAGGTTACATGTCTCTTCGTCACTATCCGTGTCTTTCTCTGGTTTCTGAAATAGTTTAAACACAGGCACGAACAATCTCGACACAATGCCCACCAAAATGAACAACACGCAACGCCAAAAACACAAAGCATACGATATACTTTCATACATTTTTCTTTAAACTCTCGGGATGGTGCAGGGGCTCCTGAAGCAGGCTTGAGGTTCATAAAGAGTGGCCAGCTATTGACTGCTCGTTCGGGTCTTCTCGTCTAGTTTGTTTAATTTGGTTTGTCCTGCCTAATTCCTAAGGAAAACGAGACAGTGGAAGACAAAGAGAGCAAATACTGGGTAGTTTGACATCGTGGCTTGGAAAGAAGTCAACAACAGAGACAGGAAGTTGTGGAGAGGTATGATCTCTTAGGCCACGAGACTTGGTACTTGAAGAAGAAGCCTAATTACCTGGGATCTTGTAGTGAAATTGACAGAGATACAACGGTAAAATCCCTCCAAAGATAACATTTAAGGATAAAAACATAATGCGTAGGCTGCGAATAGTACATGATCGCCTAGACCGCGGGTCATCATCCTCCATAATAATTGACTTGCTAGACAGGAGGGGAACGGAGGATCAAAAAGGAAAAATATGACTGGAAAGATTGCGTGAGACTAGAAAGGCTAAGGAGACGCAATTGGGGGGGGGGGGGGGGGGGGGGGGGGGAACGGAGAAAAGTCACATTTCCCAAGTTGACATAAAAAGTAAGCAACTCGACAGAAGGGACCTTAGATATAATACGCCACAGTCATTTATTGGACGCTTTTGCAATACCAAGCCCTTGATTTGAATTCAGCGGCTAAAACGCAGATGTTTGGAATATTACAAAATTTAAAAAGTACTTTTTTCTTAATATTAATGTTAGGAATATAAAAATTAGCTGGCTGGATGGCCTATTCTGAGCAGTGAACTAATATGGTCTTAATTTTACAGACGGATAGATAATATTGAAGATAATGACAAAAGACTGTATTGAATCTAAAAGTGTCGCTAATTGCACAAAAAAAACACGACCTCGAAACGCAGGTGTTCAAATCTACGTAGTATGGAAGAGAGGGTTTTTGGGTGGTAGCTGTGTCTAAATATAACTTTTAACGACAAAATTTTGGAGGGGAGAGAAAGGTTGGTTCAAAAATCAAGTACATTTTGTAGAAACACAAGTAGAGACGGACAGACTAACAGATAACCATCCATACTTGACTGAAGCATGACTGAAATGACTTTATGGTAGGAAATTTGAAATTAAAATAAACCTAGGCAGTGATTGGCCACAGACAATCATATCATTAGCGCTCAGACGCGAAAGTGGGGTCATTTCTCAATAGTTGTTCAGTGATAGACACAGATTTTAAAGTGTGGTGATTTCCATATGAAAGAAAGTGTAATAAATTTAGGGACGCCATACTATAGCCAGCAGCTCAGCTGAGTTTTGCTAGCAATTCTGTGTTATTTATTCATAATCTGGTAAGATTGAAATTATTTCTTTGTATATTTTGAATATTGTTTCATGTTCGAGTGATTTGATACTGCCATATCGAAATCTAGCCTTACAAACAAGTAGGGATTTGCTCTAGACCCCCGCCCAAGTCAGGGTCTAGGGACCAACAATGTACATAAACTCCAGCAAGGGTTAGGCAAGACAGATCAAGTGTTGAGAATAATGAAACATATTACCTATCCTCTTTTAGGGCAGAAAACTAATAAATATTTTTCAGAATCTATAGTCTGGGAGGATCTATCTGATGTAAAACCACCATGGTAAATGTGCTGTTTGGTCAGAGAGATCTGACCTGTCTGTATGATGTGGTTGTTGTGTCAGTGTTGTGTCCAGACGTGGGTAGAGAATAGATTTTGACACATGGCCCATACTTTGATTGCAGAGCTGTGAGTTTTGTTGTCAACAAAGCAGTGTCTATTCAGTTGGTGACTTTACTCGAGTGTATCTGTGCAGTACTTGTGACAGAGACCACCATTATTGCCCGCCAGCACGGAGAGGTGGGACCACCAGATTTCAGCACCAGAGCTACAACTACAAGATGAGTGAGCCTCTGGTCTGCTGGACATTCACCAACGCTCTGTAGTTACTAATACCCCATAAAAATTCCCACCATTTTTTGGACACTGTGTAGTCAATATAGACAGGTGTGATGAGGCCACCCCAACAGCACAAACATTAACTATCCTCCCAAGTAGATGACTACTAGAACATTTTAATAAAACTAACTAGTATAGTACATATATATGTACACTATTGCATTTATGATATAATATTCCATGCATTTCTTTCATAATCTCTAAATCCTTTTAAGTTCTGGTCAACCTAAAAAATTGATCCAGAACAAAATAAATGTAATTCTATCAAAAAATTTTACACACGTGAGTTAGTTCAGTGTATTTTAACATTTATTAATATTATTAGTCTTGTTAAATATCTGTGGGTATATCTATAACCTATTACACCACACTACATATCATAACCCTAGACACTTTACGTAGCCACATTCATTAAAAAAAAAATTAAGTGTGAGGTCGTAGTGGTAGCAAGAAAGGCCTTCTGACAATTCACAAACTACATTTTATCTCAGGAGCCTTCACAGCTGGCCTCATACAATTACATTTAGTAATATCACCATCATACAATACCATCAACACCACTACATAATTGGGGTCTTGTCCAGGGATAATTAGCCCAACAGTAATATTAGGATCTCCTGGTGGGAGAAATAAAAGTAGGGAAATAAATTGTAAAATTCCCTTTAAAATTAAAAGTGTCCCTGCAGATAAAAGTTGGTGAATCTTCACAGCCAGTAATAATTAATTAGTTAACTGGTTAGAGATTTATCTTGTATATTATTATATTGTCTAAAAAGTATGGCGGAGCTGGCAAAATTTAGATCAGCTGCTGTGCTCACCGCGAAGGAGATGGGAATGGATGGTCAAATTTTAATTCAATACGTAACGACTGAATGTGATAAATATATTGAACGGGAAGAAGAAAGGTTAGCTGAAGAGAAGAGGTTACAAATTGAGGCTGATAGAGAAATTAAGAGGCTGCAGATTGAGGCGGAGGCAGAAGAAAAACGACAGCAAAGGGAGGCAGAAGATAAAAAGGCCGAAAGGGAGGCAGAAGAAAAAAGGTTGACTGCCGAAGGGAGGCAGAAGATAGAAGGTTGCAGAGGGAGCACGAATTACGACTAAGGGAGCTGGAATTACAAGGCCAGGCTCCTGAAAATGGTGCCAGCCCTTTTGCCTCAGATGCTACGCCCAGTCTGGGAGCCTCAAACTCAGCTATGGGGTTACATTTAGACATTTTGTTGAAAAAGACGATGACATAGAGGGGTACCTAGGACGTTTTGAGTTATTAGCTACTACATATGGGTTAGAGAGAGAGAGAGGTGGAGTTTAAAGCTATCACAGGGATTGAGAGGTACTTCTTATGAAGTATTTGCCAAAATGAACAGGGAAGACCAAGACAATTATGACATGTTAAAGCAGGCTTTGTTATTAAGGTACGAGAAGAATGGTGAATTTTATCGTAAGAAATTTAGAAATGCCAAACTGTTGTCTGGGGAGACATACCACCAATTCTTGCTAGACTAGAAACCTATTTGGAGAAATGGACGGCTCTGGGGAAGACCCAAGATCTTAAAGAAATGATCATGACTGAGCAATTGAGAGTCCATGGCTCCAGACATGAGAAAATTTCTCATGGAACAAGGTGCAGAGAAGTTGGGGGAAATTTTAAATGTTGCTGAGAGGTATCAGGCAGCCCAGGCAGAGGTAAGTGGTGCTAAAAAGAAGCACATAGACAATTTTAAAGCTCCACAGCAATTTAATAAATTTGATAATAGAGAGCAGGGAAATAAAGGTAGGACAAACTTTGAGCGGCCAAGAAATGACTATCGCGACAGAAACTCACAGTTCAATGACCAAAAGTTCAATGAAAGAAAAACGTTGAACCAAGGAAAAAGATGGTGTAAATGGTGCAAGAAGGATAACCATAACACCGAATTTTGTAGAAGGAAACCTTCAAACATTGCTGCAATGAAGTCGGGGACGCAAGATTAAAGGTTAATCCTAAGGGACAACAGGAACCTTATCACCCCCCAGTTTGTGAGGATGTTATTTGTAATGGGGTCACCATAAGGTGCCTTTATGATACAGGTTTGGATTATGATTCAGTTGTGAAGTCTAGCCTAGTGGACCCAAGTCAGTATACCACAGAAACAGTGGAAATACAAGGGGCGACTAAGGACATACCACTCATGACACTTCCCATCGCAAGGATAACGGTGAAAACTCGCTATGTGGAAGGAGAAATCAGAGCAGCAGTGATAGATGAACCAATCTACCCTCTGATATTGGGGTGTAGATACGTCTTCTTGGGGAATCCCGAGAGACCTGTGATCATGGCGACAGTGCAGACAGGTCACAGAAGAAGGAGGAAGAAGGTGAACCTATAAATGCTCATCCAGAGGAGATGAGGAAGGCGCAGGCTGAGGATAGGACACTCAAGCCTGTTTTAAAAAATTGCCAAATGCCACACACCTCGAGCAAGGGGGAATATCATGAAGAACAAAAATTTATACAGGAAGGGGGAACTGGAACAAATGGTCACAACAGTGGTTCTTCCATTCATATAGAGATAAAGTGATGGAACTCGGGCATGCGATTCCTTCAGTGGTCAATGGGGATCAGCGCCACAGGACAGCGTATAGCTTGTCATTACTTCTGGCCAGGGATAACGGAGGATATAAAAAGATATGTCAAATCCTGCCCAGAATGTCAAAGGGTAGTCCAAAGCACTGGACTGCTCCTGCAACTCTAGGGGAAATGCCCATAGTGGGAACACCTTTTGAGAGGGTTGCAGTGGATATTGTAGGACCTCTCACTCGGACCAAGAGGAGGAACAGTTACATCCTTACTTTGGTGGACACTTGTTCTATGTGGGGAGAGGCGGTAGCCCTGCCATCAATTGATTCAAAACATGTAGCAGAGGCACTACTTACAATATTTACCCGATTAGGATTCCCGCATCAAATCTTGACGGATAATGGATCACAGTTCAAGGGGAAACTAACGGAAGAAGTTTTTAAGCTATTTCAAGCCAGGCACTTTCATTGTAGTCCGTACATCCACAAGGGAACGGCCAGGTAGAGAGGTTCAACGGGACTCTCATTTCTATCCTGAGAAAGCTGGCACACGAAAAACCGGATCTGTGGGATCATTCTGCGCGCATTGTTTGCGTACCGGGAGGTCCCACATAGTTCAACCGGGATGGCTCCCGCAACTCTGCTATTTGGGAGGCCAATAAAAGGTCCTTTAGAAGCTTTATTAAGGACCTGGACAGATGAGAAGGCGGAAGAGACTGTTACCTCATCGTATCAATACGTGAACGAACTGACCACTCGTTTGAAAGCTGGATGGAAACTGGCAAATGATAATTTGAAGCAAGGCAGGAAGAAACATGCAGCATATTTTAATAGGAAGGCAAAGGACAGGGAACTGGCAGTCGGAGAGAAGGTGCTGCTTCTACTACCCGGAAGCCAGAATAAATTACAAATTGGTTGGCAAGGTCCATATACGGTTCTAGAGAAGGTGTCTAGAACAAACTATAAAATTGACAAAAAGGGGAAGGAAAAAGTTTATCATGTAAACCTGTTAAAGAAGTATCTGGACAGACCACTCCAGGAAAGCACCCCCTTATTGACCTTGGCTATTGCAACCCAGATGCAAAAAGAACCACTCACCTCACATGAATACCCATTACATCTTGTGAAACAGCAGCACAGGTAAAAGTCAGTAAGCACTGACTAAAAACCAGAGGGAGAGAGTTCAACAGGTTCTGGAGGAACATACAGATGTATTAACAGATAAACCAGGCCATACAAATTTGCTACAGTATGACATGAAATGGTAGACTCAAACCCAATCTGTATGAGAGCCTATTCTATTCCGTTCGCGAAGGAGAAGGCATTGAAGGAAGAAATAGAGTATTTGTTGAAGGAGGGGATTATTTCGCACAGTGAATCATCTTTTAGTTCTAGTGTCGTTTTGTTGAGAAAACCGTCTGGGGAACACAGACTGTGCATAGATTACAGGAAACTGAATGCTGTCACAGAAGGACAAGTGGATCCATTACCAGACACAAAACAGTTATTGCCAGACTGAACAAGGCAAAATACTTTTCAAAGGTGGATCTTAGTAAAGGCTATTACCAGATCCCAGTGAAGCCTGAAGTGAGACCTTATTTGGCTTTTAGCACTTCGGATGGACATTATGAATTCAATATGCTACCATTCGGACTGAAAAATGCTCCGAGTATGTTTTCAAGGATGATGCGAAAATTGTTGGATCCCCTGAATAACCCATGTATCACGAATTTCATGGATGATATTCTCGTCGCCACAGAGACATTTGAAGAACACATTGAAGCTCTGGAGATGTTGTTTGATAGACTTCGGGAGGCGAACTTAACTGCTAGGCCAACAAAATGTTGTATTGGATGCAAAGAGTTGGAATTCTTGGGGCACACTGTATATCAGGGTAATATGACCCTGATCTAAGAATTGGAAAAACTGCAGAGAGCACCTAGGCCAAACAAAAAAGGACGTGCGATCATTTGTGTCGTTATGCGGATTTTATCAGAAATACATCAAAAATTTTAACGCTATTTGTGCTCCTCTGACTGATCTGACTCGCAAGGGACTTCCAGATAAAATTATTTGGATGCACAATGTGAACTAGCGTTCCAAGAGTTAAAGGAAAAAACTCACTAGCAAGCCTATTCTCAAACTGCCTGATTTGACACAGGACTTTGTCTTAAGAACCGATGCAAGTAATGTAGGACTCGGAGGGGCTTTGTTGCAAAGATCATCTTCACCTGATGGGCAACTGAAACCAGTCGCTTATGCAAGCCGCAAATTGAATAAGGCGGAACAAGGATACTCCACAAGCGAAAAAGAATGTTTAGCGTTAATCTGGGCAATAAAGAAGTTTCAAATCTATCTGTATGGTAGGACTTTTGTGGTGGAGACGGACCATCAGCCTCTCGTATTCTTATCTCAGGCTAAGCATGAAAACGCAAGATTGCTGAGGTGGTCTTTATTGCTTCAACCTTATCAGTTCAGTATCCAATATATCCCAGGCAAATTGAATGTCGGTGCAGATTTCCTCAGTCGGCACCCCTGTGATCAAAATTAGAGTACTGGCAGACGTGAGGAGTAATTTTACCTATGTGTATCGCTGGTTTTGGAACTTGCCATAGGCATGTTTTCAAGTGGGGAGATGTGTAGTGAAATTGACAGAGATACAACGGTAAAATACCTCCAAAGATAACATTTAAGGATAAAAACAGAATGCGTAGGCTGCGAATAGTACATGATCGCCTAGACCGCGGGTCATCATCCTCCATAATAATTGACTTGCTAGACAGGAGGGGAACGGCGGATCAAAAAGGAAAAAAATATGACTGGAAAGATTGCGTGAGACTAGAAAGGCTAAGGAGACGCAATTGGGGGGGGGGGGGGGGGGGGGGGGGGGGGAACGGAGAAAAGTCACGTTTCCAAGTTGACATAAAAAGTAAGCAACTCGACAGAAGGGACCTTAGATATGTTACGCCACAGTCATTTATTGGACGCTTTTGCGCGATACCAAGGCCTTGATTTGAATTCAGCGGCTCAAACGCAGATGCTAGGAATATTACAAAATTTAAAAAGTACTTTTTTCTTAATATTAATGTTAGGAATATAAAAATTAGCTGGCCGGATGGCCTATTCTGAGCAGTGAACTAAGATGTTCTTAATTTTACAGACGGATAGATAATATTGAAGATAATGACAAAAGACAGTGTTGTTCACATCATCGACAGACTGTATTGAATCTAAAAGTGTCGCTAATTGCACAAAAAAACACGACCTCGAGACGCAGGTGTTCAAATTTACTTAGTATGGAGGAGAGGGTTTTTGGGTGGTAGCTGTGTCTAAATATAACTTTTAACGACAAAATTTTGGAGGGGAGAGAAAGGTTGGTTCAAAAATCAAGTACATTTTGTAGAAACACAAGTAGAGACGGACAGACTAACAGATAACCATCCATACTTGACTGAAGCATGACTGAAATGACTTTATGGTAGGAAATTTGAAATTTAAAATAAACCTAGGCAGTGATTGGCCACAGACAATCATATCATTAGCGCTCAGACGCGAAAGTGGGGCCATTGTTCAATAGTTGTTCAGTGATAGACACAGATTTTAAAGTGTGGTGATTTCCATATGAAAGAAAGTTTAATAAATTTAGGGACGCCATACTATAGCCAGCAGCTCAGCTGAGTTTTGCTAGCAATTCTGTGTTATTTATTCATAATCTGGTAAGATTGAAATTATTTCTTTATATATTTTGAATATTGTTTCATGTTCGAGTGATTTGATACTGCCATATCGAAATCTAGCCTTACAAACAAGTAGGGATTTGCTCTAGACCCCCCGCCCTAGTCAGGGTCTAGGGACCAACAATGTACATAAACTCCAGCAAGGATTATGCAAGACAGATCAAGTGTTGAGAATAATGAAACATATTACCTATCCTCTTTTAGGGCAGAAAACTAATAAATATTTTTCAGAATCTATAGTCTGGGAGGATCTATCTGATGTAAAACCACCATGGTAAATGTGCTGTTTGGTCAGAGAGCTCTGACCTGTCTGTATGATGTGGTTGTTGTGTCAGTGTTGTGTCCAGACGTGGGTAGAGAATAGATTTTGACACATGGCCCATACTTTGATTGCAGAGCTGTGAGTTTCTGTTGTCAACAAAGCAGTGTGTATTCAGTTGGTGACTTTACTCGAGTGTATCTGTGCAGTACTTGTGACAGAGACCACCATTATTGCCGCCATCACGGAGAGGTGGGACCACCAGATTTCAGCACCAGGGCTACAAATACAAGATGAGTGAGCCTCTGGTCTGCTGGACATTCACCAACGCTTTGTAGTTACTAATACCCCATAAAAATTCCCACCATTTTCTGGACACTGTGTAGTCAATATAGACAGGTGTGATGAGGCCACCCCAACAGCACAAACATTAACTATCCTCCCAAGTAGATGACTACTAGAACATTTTAATAAAACTAACTAGTATAGTACATATATATGTACACTATTGCATTTATGATATAATATTCCATGCATTTCTTTCATATCTCTAAATCTTTTTAAGTTCTGGTCAACTAAAAAATTGCTATAACCTATTACACCACACTACATATCATAACCCTAGACACTTTACGTAGCCACATTCATTAAAAAAAATTAAGTGTGAGGTCGTAGTGGTAGCAAGAAAGGCCTTCTGACAATTCTCAACTACATTTTATCTCAGGAGCCTTCACAGCTGGCCTCATACAATTACATTTAGTAATATCAACATCATACAATACCATCAACACCACTACAGATCTCCAGAAAGACAACGAAAGAATAGACCTACTACTGCCTCAGACTTGTCGTAAGTGGGAACTCAAATGAGATTGTACATGGGGGCTTTCGTTATTGATTGTTCTCCATGTTTCACACCTATACGATAGAAATTATTTGACATTTAAGTTGACGAATCCTATATTTGTGTTGGGCTTGATGTCTTTGAATTTCCGCATATTTCCCAATGGAACGAAAGCCCTTCTTGTTTGGTCAAAATTTTGCTGACTATCTGAATTTCGTAGGTCTGTAAATCATACGGATATAGAAGAGCCCATCCGAGTTTTAACACAGGTGGAAATATCAGTATACTGTAAGTATTTTCAGCGTTTAGATTAGACAAATTATTTTCAAGAAATTTATTTTTTTCATGAAATTTTCATTCAGTATCATCATACTACCCTGTGTACTTCTGTTTGGAGTCTCTTATAACACAAAGAAAAAATAGGGCTACAATTCCCACAAGTAAGTCGTACATGGTGACTAATATGAGTTTATGCATGGGACTGGCAGCTTCATCATGTAAAACGAATTGCTACACAAACTACGAAATCAAGGGCATGTCAATGTTTTGTGCAGTCTTCGATCCTGCAACAGAACCAGCTGCAGTCGAGGCTGTATGTTCCATAGGGAGCGAAAATGATGACCATGACCATGACCATGCTAGGTCTCATAGTTTTATTCTTCACACTTATGTTGCCTGCTCGCCACATGTGTCGATTGGCGAATATGTTTTAGATTATTGATACATAATGGTCTTTACCTGCGATGTAGGTTGATGGCTATGGGAAGGTTTTTTAAGCGGGAGTGAGATATACTTCCGGGAAGCCGGGAGGGCCTGTTTTTCTGAAGGGACCAAGAGTCCATTGTTTTTCGGGGAGAATCTTCGAAGTAACTGCTATGGCAGTTTTCCCCAGTGAATCTCTGTGCGTCGGGATGACGACAGAATTCCTTGTGTAGTTCTGAGGATTCATTTACCAGGTAATACCGACCTTTATGCATTATTACGCTTTTCGGTGGCAGAACATGTAAAGGATTACCTAGGGTGAACAGCAGTTCACGGATCCGCCATTTCAGAACTTATATATTTGTGCTCGAGGTAGCCATCCAAGACTGTTAGTCTTATATTGTCCAGAAATCCAGTGACGAAGATATATTGTGGGAGCCGCAGATTGGCGGAACTTCTATCTACAATAAGTATTACTGCAGGGTTGATGATAACCTATTTAACAGAAGTACACGGCCGACGTTAGGACGAGGCCTGTGCTTTCGGCTATTATACTACAGCCTGATATGTGCAATTGGCAGGGAGTGCCAAGTTGCACCTGTGTGTCAAGGTAACTAAGGCATCTGACGCGTTTAGTCAGAGACGCCAAGGGCGACGCTACGAACTGTCATTATTGAAGAACTTTGCTATTGACCATGCACGTCTATTCTGATGTTTACTTTTTGAATGCCAAATGTATACCTATCGATGTCAGGTCAGCATGACCTTGTTACACTGACTGTTCCTGTTGATATTATGTGTGTTCCCGTCAATAAATGTCTTGAAACATGCCTGCAGTGTCAAAGCATCCTTGATTACTGCATGTGAGAGTATGGGTTGCAGGATCTACATCTATACGAGCCTAAACACATTCGCGTCTTCATTCGCACCCACACTCAATCATCATACGCTCGCACTACACATCTAACAACATGTATACTGTCTTGGGCCAGTGATCACCTCAACAAGAAAAAAAAGACAGTTACATTTCTGGTGGACCAGTTACGTGGGCTCTTATGATACATTTCTTGTCGCCAATGTGGCCTAGAAACTTACATTTCTGATGGACCAGATCTGTGGGTTTAAAAAGAACAGAGCGAGCATTTGACATTATTGTTGACATTTATGGATCCAGAAATTTACATTTCTGGTTGGCTGTTACATGTATGATGTCTCCAGTTTTGTCGAGAAAGTTACAAGAAGGACAAGTACACATTACACTTCTGATCTGTGGGTCTAAGCTACACACGGGACAGCCGTAACACACAGTGCTAATTCTACACTTGCAAGTTTTGGCTACAACAGGACAGATATAGGTCATCAACGGTTGACACAAATAAACAGTACGAGCATTTATATTATAATGCTACATAAAGCATAACAAGACAAGTACTGAAGTGAACTACTAGGCATTTGCTACGTGGACCATAACTGCATAGAAGGCGGGTTCCTATTGTAAACAGTACTGCGGGTTGTTACACGTTTCATTCAACAACAGACTTTTCTAGGTCAGAGTATTCAAGCTACATTGTTGGAGGTCAAGTGTCTGTAAACAGTACGTGAAATTGTAAACATTCAATGTGCAAGCCCTAATTTGAGAAGGTCATAGTAACTTTGGTTCGTGAATACCACTTTATGTTACAGTGGATTTGACGTTCAGTGCGCGTTTGACATTTCGTTTCTGTGTTCGCAGGGAGCAAGAAATTTATTTTAGTTTCAGCTGTGACTGAACTTGTTCTGCAACACATTGAAATTGATTGCTATATGTTTATGTCACTTCTACTGTTTTGTGTATTTTTCTGCGGGTTTTTCGGTTGGTGGGTCTTACGGTAAATATGCCACTTGATCGAGGCTTACTGTAAGCGGTCTGTAGGTGCAAATTTTCTTAATTTGGAAATTTGCTAGTGACAATTGGTCGCTATTGATGTTAGCTGTGATGTAATTGTACTTAACGTTGTTTTTGTAATATTTTGTCTGTTTTTCAGTTTTGATTGTCGATTTGTTTTGTTTGTATTCTGTAGGTCTCTCCTTTCTTGTGTATTTCTCTACACATTTTTGGTTAAAACAGTGTTGCCATTTGTATTGTTTTGTATTTTTGTCTTTGTATTTTTTTTTGGTTGTACTACATTACTGTCATGCACAGTCTACATACACATACTTGGTCATGTTTTGATATTATTGATAAGGTAGACTCTTCATATAGAGTTTGTTAAATAATATTATATAAGATATTTATACAAGTTCTTTGATAAAAGACTTGTTATCTACAAAGATTGAGACAGTAAAATAAAGTGAAGTGAGTATACAAGTCTAGCATTTCAGACTTGTCTCCCATTGAAGTGGGATAAGGTAATTTATTTAATTTTTTTCAGGTTTCTGATCTCATTAGACAGAATGTCTACATTGGATTTCTTCATCCAGCAAGGGTTGACCCTTGGTAAGTCTGGTAAAGAATTGGAAGAATATTCATCTGCTCAATTGCCATTGCATTAAAGTCAGAAGAAAAGAAACAAAAAGAGGAAATTAAATTGAAAGCAGAAGCTGAACTAAAGAAGCTAGAAGCTGAGAATAGAAGATTAGAACTTGAAGAAAGAAGGTATCAAAGAGAGGCTGAGGAGAGAAAAGCTCAAGCTGCTGCTGAGGAGAGGAAAGCTCAAGCTGCAGCTGATGAAAGAAAATTCCAGATGGAAATGGAAGACAAAAAACTTCAAGCTGCTGCAGAGGGGAAAAAACTTCAAGCTGCTGCAGAGGAAAAAAAACTTCAAGCTGCTGCTGAGGCTGAAATTAGAAAAATGGAACATGAGGAAAGAAAACAGAAGATGGAACTTGATGAAAAAACTCGCAATTTTGGAGTTAGAGAAATTGAAATTGGCGAGTACGGGTGCTCAGCAAACAACTTCGAGTACGACAAAGGAGTTTGTTAGTAGGATTAAATTGCCTCATTTCAATCCTTTAAAGGATGACGTAGCAGATTATCTAGATAGATTCCAATTTTTGTGCGATAGCATAACATAAAAAAGGAAAAATATGTTGAACAACTGATGCCATTTTTTACAGGTGACACAGTGACTACTCTTATGACAATAGACGAACATGAGAGGACTAATTATGATGTTGTCAGGGCAGCATTACTAAAGAAATACCAATTAAAACAAGAAGACTATCGTCTTCGTTTTAGGACAATGTTGCCAGAAAATGGAGTAGATTTCTCTGATTTTGTTACAAAGATACGTCGTACATTTACACGATGGGTTGAGTTGTCTCAGATTGAGAAAACATATGAAGGTCTAATGGACTGATTATTGCGAGATAAGGTTTTGTCATCTGTTAATGATTCTTTTCTTGCATTCCTGCATGAGCGTAAGCCTAAAAACTTAAAAGAAATGGAGGAATACTGTTGTCATTATGCCACAGCACATCCCCATGCTACAGTTAGCAATTCTAAAGTGAAAGAAGGGTTGCCAGCTGCTTCGGCAACACCATATGGCCCTAATTTCAGAAAAAAAATTTCAGGGTGCTCAACAAAATTGGAATAGGGGAAGTAATCAAAATTACACTCAGAAGCGGAGTAATCCAACACATGATGGTTCTTCGTCTATGCAGTGGAGACAAGATGGTAGTTCTCGTAATTTTAGTGGTAATAATTTGAGACACTTTCGTAAAGGCTATCCAAATAATAACTATTCAAATTTTCGAGGTAATCATTCTCGACGTCAAGATTATGACGATGGTGAATTTAGAAACCGGGATTCAAACCGGAATGATGATTACAATAGGCAATATGATAACAATTACAGGGGAAATGATATTCGAAATAATTACAGGGGAAATGATAGTCAAAATAACTACAGGGGAAATGATAATCGAGGTAGACCTAGGTTTAACAAAAAAAGACCTTACCAACAGGCAAACTCTGCGCAACAAGAGTTTGATGGAGCCTGTAATACAGTAAATGATAGTGGTAACTCTAGGGCTATCACTGGTTGTGCTTTCGATTTTGGGAGAGCAACTGAATGCCCCCAATGCTTAACATTGTTTGACTCATCAACTGTATCTACGCTAAGTTGTGGTCACCCTCTTCCTGCTCTACCTGCTACAGTTGCGCATGATGGGAGAGGATCTCTCATCTTAGATAAAGGTCTAATAAATGATAGGCTAGTCTCAGTACTTTTCGATTCGGGATGTACTACCGTCGGGGTTAAGGAGTCTCTGATAGATCCTTGCTGTGCCACGGGAAAAACAATCAAATGTGTTACATTTGGTGGTACTATGGAAAGCTATCCTACTGCTATTATTAGGATTGACACTCCTTTCTTCACAGGAGATGTCCATGCATGTCTTCTTCCTAATCCTATTGCGGATCTTATAATCGGTCGTATTCATGGGGTTAAGGAATGCACCCCGCAACAAATTTCTAGTTGGGAAGAAAAAAACATTCAAACGGTCAATGCAGTGGTGACAAGAGCTCAAGCTCTTAATCCCCCAACTTCACCTTATAATAGTAATGAAGTTGATAGCCAAGACGAGCACTTGGTGATTTCCCATGACTCGTTTGTTAAACGTCAAGAAGAGGATCCTTCTTTGAAGAAATACTTCCTTCTTGCAAAGAAAGGGGATCCCAATCAAAATACGAATCACAAATAGTATATCACTATGAAGAATGGTATATTGGTACGAATGGTACAACGCTCGGACAAGTCTATGCATTCGCAAATTCTTGTGCCTAAGTGTATGAGAGCCTTAATGACTCGTTAATTTCGGACGTTAGTCTCATGTTAATGGCTAACTAGAATTTAAAAGGTCTCTAAATAGTATTTATCATCCAATCACGCTGATTGGTAAGAATTTACGGGATTTTTACATCTTGAACGGGGAACTAAATAATTAGGACAAGATGAAGTCATCATGATTATAGGGACAGGGTTTGATGGCCAGTCCTCTTTGCTTTAGAGTGGTTCCAACGAGACTAAAGGGTTTTCTCCTAGTAGAATGGTCCTTGGGCCAAGCTACCGCGCTGGGCCAATGTCCTAGTTACCACGATTTGATAACTAAATAATATAATTATTGACGTATTGTGATATACAATACATTATGAATTGTCCAATATTTGTCATTTCAATGTTGTAGCTAAATAGATTTTCGTATGTTAACATTTCAGGTGTTTTCATTGGAATCTAAAATAATCATGCGAAAGAATAAAGTTTGAATGGCAATTTGCTAACTAAAAATATTTAGACAGCATGTCAACAAAATAGAGGAGACAAGCATTGTCATATCTTATATCAAGAAAGATCTAGGAGATTCATGTTGATTTATTGAAAGGGTCCATGTGTCATATTAATAGGTCATCGTTAAATGATTCTGATTAGTCGGACTTTGTATTATAGTCGTATGGGTTTGCGAAGGTAATTTTAAAAAACGATTTACAAACTAAATATCATAAGAATATATACTAGACAGTGTTTATTGACGTTAGGACTATTTATGTGCCAAGATTCCTTTCCAGGCGAAGTGACGACCTCTCAAGGTCAACAAATGGAGAGACTGGTTCAGGCATTATTGCTGGTCCGTTAGTTTGGAATGAGCTTAAGAACTATATTTATTCTTCGTGAACATTCGTGAATGATGTGTACATACTGTAACCTATGTCCCTAGCTTATTTGCGAGCTTATGGTATTTCAACAGGATAAATGCTGGGGGCCGAGAATAGAATTTTCAGGTGTTAAGTAACGTATTTATCATCATTGTCAATGGAGTTGGGACGGAGTTCTTAAACGTCAGTAAAGTCTTCATTGAGTTCTGCTTCCAACGTGATCTTTTTGTGGAAAATACAGGAACTCGTTTCATGCAGTATTCCTTGCTATACGTTTACTAGCTTTAAGAGCATGTTGTAGTATTACCTTACGAATTCCTGTGGCGACAACCACAGGGCCAGATGTCATAGGAACCGATTGACCACTTGATACTTTGACGATGATCCACAATGTTGAATCCCGAATGCATGTGTAAAGTTTAGAGAAAAGGATTATCGAATGTGCAGGTTGCAAACTCATTTCGGAATTTGTGAAGAAAAGTAGGAGGCTTTGTAGATAAGAAAGAGGACGTACGTCAATTTGTCTGGAGGAACAAATGATATGTTTACTGTCAAGAGAGAATAAGGGGATCTTTCAAATTCTTGAAGGGTCCATCCTATTAGTCTCGAAAAATTTGATGTGACTATATTGTCGAAAGTGGATGGAAAGGAATAAACTCTTAACAATAAGAATTGTGAAAGAGTTATATTTGACGTCAGACGTATTTTGATAGCCTATTTCCAGGCGACGGGAAGAACTCTAAGTTAAATGGTACATTCATTGTCGTTTATAAGGTGAGGAAATATGTTTTTGACGTGAATTATTTCCGTACGATTATCACTTATTTAAGGAATCGTTGGAGAGACTTACAGTTTTTCTAACTTGTCTTTTGAGGAACAGTAAGTATTACTAGTTACAATCACTAGGATGTCTTACCGAATTCCTGGCGACACAAGATGTATAGAAATGACATCCATATTACTTGATTCGGTAATCGATAGAAGTACACGCCATCACAATCTCACTATTAATTTTCAAGCAAAGTCGAGGAAAGATTCAATGGATGAAATGATTAACTACTTCGGGCCCTAATTGAAATCGCATTAGTTATTCTTCGTGATAGTTATTGTCTGCGACGACGAAAGGATAAACGAATAACATACGTCTTTTAGCGTTGATGTATGTAAAATTAAATCAAGTTACGAAGTTCTGATGCAGAACTGTTTTTGCGGAGTGCCGAATTACCGATTCTACTTATTAGATTTCTAAACGCTAAATTCTTGATAATAAATGTGTTATTGTCGAAAGGTTATTGGCAAGGTCCATTGCGGAAACAGACAAATTCAATTTGTTTTTCGCGATAGGGGTCTGTTTCTGGAATTATTGCCTTTCGGTTTGGTTATTGGAAAGTTTCCAGCGAGTTATCGTGGCAAGATGACTGGAGACATTCTATAGATGTGAGATGTCTTATTAATATTGGATCGCGACATCTGTTTTTCAGCGATATGGGGAAGAAATATGTGGGTCTGAAAGGAATTGGGCATATTACTATTACGTGCAGATAGTTTGACTGCTAAACCTCTAAAGCTTTTGTTGGGTTTACGAGTGAAATTTTCTTACTAGGTCTTTTCAATTGGAAGGTCTGTTGACTGAACGAGGATCCCCCAAACATTCAAATGATATTACATATCTGCTGGGGGTGAAGACAAAAAGATAGTGGTAGTATTTGGGATTGTATTTAATGTTATGGAATAGATATGAGATGTCCTGTGGTAATTATGGCATTTTAAAAGTTATATGAAAAAAGGTTCTAATAGTGATGGAGGTCTGGACTAAAGAATGCAATTTATTGTCGGACTAGGTAAGAATTGATTTGTTTATTCTACTTGATTTAAGACTTACCGAGTTGATAAGGCATATTGTTTGCATAGTATGGTTTGCTTCATGTTTTGAGCGGCATATATTAATATGGTTCAGGCCTAGAAATACTTCAGGAAAATGAGTTATGTTAGGGGTTTGGTGGTTTTAGGTTGAATGGGTCAGAAATGGAAATTACTCGGGATTATGGACCGTGAATTTGTTATTGGTTTTGGTCCCCATTTAAATGTAATATTATTCTTTGTGGTTTTTTCTTAGTTATGGAAGTTGACAAAAAGCCTTGTTACGTATGCAAATGTAAGGATTTGAAGAGATCGAGATTATCAGTTAAGTATTTGTCATTCAGCTTTCCATTTTAGCAATCGTGTTGTGTAATGTAGTGGTGATGGATGGATGAACATTGTTAGATGGTTTTTATTTGATCAGTTAAAATTAGTTATTGTGGTAGTTTTGGGATATGGTTGTTAGACTTAGGTTCTGTAGTTTCTGTAGGATATATTGATATATTATTGATTTACCAAGTTTGATTTAGGATGTGTTAGATTTAATTTAACAAATTGGATTTTGTGCTTCTTATCAGTGCTTTATTGGAGTTATGCTAAAATAGCATTGACTTTGTATATTGCTTGATGATATTATTATTAGTAACTGTTTGATATAATGCATGGTTATTGCAGAATGTAGGTTTCTTGACTGGTATCCTTGTTAGATTTGCTCTAAAAAGAAATATTATCTCTCTATGTTGGGAGACTGATTTGTGAATATATTGTTCTGTACTTACTGATTTATGGTTTAGTAGTGAGCACAGAAGGTAATTCGTGGCTATCTTGTATGAACATATTAAAAAAAAACAAATGCATTGGGTCAATTTTTTTTTTTGTACGGGGGGTGGTATTGTAACTATACTGTGTTATCATTTCGAGGATGTCATTGGTCAAGTTATTGTTCTGCCTTGTATATAAGTATCACTTGTCTAGTACTGGATAGTAGGTTGATGTTAGTGGCGTTGTTGTAGAGTTGTCTTATTCTTCATGTGTTTTGACTTTAGGGTCAGAGGTTGATTAGTTCGGAGTGGGGCTCGTATGGTGTATTGGTCATTTTTAATGGGGAGTGAGTGATATACTTGGGGAAGGGGAGGTTGTTATTTATGAAGGAAGAGTCATTGTTTTCGGGGAGGAATTTCGATAGTATTGTATGAGTCGTTTTCCCCAGTGATTTTCTTGTGCGTCGGGGATGACGACCGGAATTCTTGTTGTAGTTCTGAGGGATTCATTTAAGGTATACTACTTTATTGCATTATAGGCTTTTCGGTGGCAGAAATGTAACAGGGATTATAGGCTTGAAAGCAGTTTCCGGATTCCGCCCCATTTCAGATTATATATTTGTGTCGAGGTATCTGCCATTCAAAGACTGGTTAGTCTTATATTGTCAGAAATCAGTGGAGAAGATATATTGTGGAGCCGGCAGAATTGGCGGAAAAACTTGTATTACAATAAGTTAATACTGCAGGGGTTGATGATAAAACCTATTTAAGAAGTACACGGCGGAAGTTAGGGGTGAGGCCTGGTGCTTGGTATTATTATACAGCTGCTAGTGAATTTGAGGTGTAGATATAATGATTATGTCAAGTGATTAACTGACTCGATAGTGAATAGTTAAGTCAGAGGAGCTCAAGAAAACGCAACGAACTGGTGACTTATTGAAGAATTTTGTATTGTTACCCTGGTCTATTTGATGTATAACATATTCAATGACATATATATATATGATGGTATTTCAGATGATTGTATACACTAATATTCTAATGATATAATATAGAAATTCGTTAATATATATATGATATATATGGTTATCAAAGATTCTTGTTATGATGGTGGAGGTATGGGGTTGCAGGATATATTATATGAGCTCATCAACATGTGACGGATCTCTTTCGCAGAATCAGTTGTCTCCATTACAGCTCGCTCTGAAAGCATCACCTATAAAGTCTTGGGCAGTGAGTCGACCACGCATCACCTAGACTTTTACAGCAAGTCGACTGATCAGCCACTGAAAGTCCACCGATCCTCTGAGGTTGGTACCCCTTCCTGGTCGCACTTTTTCCCAAGGACCAGCCTTCCATCACTGTTTTTTTCCAGCTATTACGTCTTTTATATGACCGAAAATTTCAGCTTCTTATTGCGAAGGTATTTAGTAGCCAATGTTCTCCTGTAACTTTTTTAGTGAGTAGCAGTACTTCTCTGTAGGTCGTTTTTATGTCAGATATTCTCAACTTCCTTCTGTACATTTCATTTCTATTGAATGTAATCTTTTTGCAACTGTTTTATTGTGTGTCCAAGTCTCGCTCCGTATGTTTGCCTACTGGGAATATACATGCTGCTGATCAGTTGTAAACTACTTTGTTTCTTCTTTGCTTGTGCCTTGCCATATGTTTTTCTATCTGTATGAGTTTTTAGTGAAGCAAGTGCAAGTCTTCTTTTAATTTCTACTGCACATTCGCCTAGAGCTGTTGATGATTGATCCTGGAGTTTTCGTATTCTATTGATCTCTTCAGTTCTTCGTTTTCAATTTCAATTTCTGGTTTGGTCTTTTACATTTGTCCTGTTGTCATACTTTAGTCTTCGGTGTTTGTAGTAGATTTTCTGGCCTCCGCTCGTTTTTTTTGGTGGACAGAAGTAACTGGTTTCTTAGTCCTTCTGGGTTGTCGATAGGAGGAATTTGTCGTCAGCATATCTGAATTTCCCCGCGGATCTGGTACCCCCGATGTTTAATGAGTCATAAAAACTCTGTGGTTTCGTTGGTACACTCGTACATTCGTTTCTGAGTATTCTCAGCATAATGTTAAACAGGTCAAGGGGAAAAGGGTTACTGCCTTGTTCTTCTCCTTCTGTAACTTCAATACCTTCTAGATGTTTCCCCTCTATTCTTACGGCTTGCCTAGTTGTTCGGGTAAGCACGCTTGCGATTATTGTATAGGTAGGTATTTTGAAATCACCATATTTTCATAATAGCCCATATCTGCTGTTGTTGTACACAATCCGAAAGCGTTGGTGTAATCAATGAGACACAGTTTGTAGGTCAACGTTTTGAATTCTCCTAACACTTTTCTATGATGATCCTCATGTTGATATTTAATGATCTCTAGTGGCTCTGACCTGGTCGATAACCTGCCTGTACTTCGTTTATATTTCTGTTCTCAAGCTTTGTTGTATCCTTTTCATTATGATTTGTAATAATATTTTGCTGGCTGCTGTTATAAGAGACTATGAGTTTTGTAGTTTGTGCACACAGTTTCAGGTTGCCCTTTTTTTGGCAAGGGTATGTAAATTGATCGTTTTCCATTCCTTGGGTCCAAATTCCGTTTGCCAGATCTTGCAGCATAATCATGGTATTTACGAGCGTGCAGCGCTGCCATTCTCCTCCCGCCTGCCTGTATCATTTCAGCTGTTATTTCATCACAAACCAGGAGATTTCTTTCTCCACTTTTTTTTTAAGTGTTTGTATTGCATTCCGGAACGACACCATTCCTCTATGGTAGGTTCTGGTTCACGTTCCGCTTCATTCATGACGTTGTTATCTGCCGCTTTGTTTATTTCCGTATACATTTCTTGACATACACCTTCCATCTGTTCAGAATATCTTTACGTTTCTGTTAGAGTGTCCGCCCTTTCTTGTCGTTTATTGCTCGGGTGATGATTTTTAAGTTGCTGTTTTTCAATGTTTCTTACTTTCAGAAAACATATTCTTACTCAATCCCTGTTCGCGCATTTCCTCTATTTTCCTGCAGGTGTCGTTTATGTATTGTTGTTTGTCTTGTCTGACTCGTTTTTTAATCTGCTTTGTGTATTCCTTGTACAACTCCTGATTTTCTGTATCTTTTTTGGACTTCATTTTTCTTCTCTCTACCACCAACTTCAGTGTTTCGTCTGAGATGTATTCTCGTCTCTTTATACTTCTTTTAGGAATTAACCTCTGTGCATTTGTAATATATACATCTCTGATGTTATTAGCAAGTTCATCTGGTGTCATTTCCTCCTGTACTGCCATAAGAATGTCAAATTTGTTCTGAATATCGACACTGTACTCTTCTGGTATGGCGCTTGTGTCATAACGTATTACTTTGTCGCTTGTAACGACTTTTTTCAATTTGATCTTGAAGTTTGCAGCAAGAAGTTCATGGTCGGAGTCACAGTCTGCTCCTGGGAACGTCTTGATGGATGAGATACAAGATCGCCACCTTTGTTGTATTAAGATATAATCTATTTGGTTCTTGCTTTTTCCGTCCGGTGACGTCCATGTATATAGTCTTCTAGGGTGTTGCATAAAAAGAGTATTCGTGATGACTAGGTTGTTTTCTAGGCAGAATGTTGTCAAGCGTTTTCCTCTCTCCTTTCTCTGGCGCAACCCATAACTTCCTTTCACTCTTTTTTCATGTTCTAATCTTTCGTTTCCAACTTTGGCATTAAAATCTCCCATTATTATCCTAATATCTTGCTTATTTGCTTTCTCTAATGCATTTTGCAGTTCATTGTAAAAATCTTCAATTTCCTGTTCTTCAGCAGCTGCTGTTGGCGCATATGTTTGTTATAATTGTGATGTTCTTTCTTTTTCCTTTCAGTCTGATTGTGACAATGCGGTCATTTATGGGATTATATCCTAATAGGGAGGCAGCTGTCCTTTTAGACAGGTAGAAGCCGACGCCGCTCTGACCTCCTCTCTCTTTGCCTGAGTATATGAATGTTCCTCCTGATGGAATCGAAAAGTGTCCCTGGCCCGACCATCTGTGCTCTGAGATGCCCAGGATATCGATGTTTAGCCTTTCCATCTCGTTCTTGGCCATGTACTGTTTAGCTTGGTATAAGCTTCTGACGTTCCAGTGTGCTGTTCTGATTATTTTTCTAAGCCCTATGACATGGTTTTCCGTGGTAACACAGTCAGGCTGTTGGCCGTCATCACGATTACCTGTACTGACGCTGCCAACGATCTCTTCCCCAGTTAAATATGATCTGTCTGGCCTGGGGGCCTCACCACCAGATCTTTGTGTAGTTGTCGTGGAATATTCTAATCCACATATATAAATTATTAGGTAAATATGAAGCCTAACAAATAAAATTAATAAAGAAAAGAGCAATGGTAAAATAACAGTGCTGTCACAAAGAATGTACTCGAAATCCCCCTTGTTTTCTGCTTCGTCTGCAAATTGTAACGCTTTCACGTTGATAGTAAAAGCTTACTGTATTATACCCGCTTTCTTCAATGAAACGTGTGCTGTATTTCTTGGAAAAACATTGAGAGGCAGACTGCGTAATGACCTAAATTAATCCTAACATGGACAGTGATAAATTACATACCCTTCCCAGAGTTAGGTTTTAAAATCATAAAAAACGCTTATTAGGAAAGATAACAATAGATGGGTTTACGTTTGAAAACATTACAGTACCCAGACAGCACATCTTCGAAACAGGAGGTAGAAGTAATTGCATATTTTGAACGCAGCCACGTAGCTCTTTTAAATTTGGATATTTGGGTTCCTTAGGGCTTGCTGACAAAGAATATGTAAAACGTTACGCAAATAGTCCAGGAATTAATAAATTATAACCAAAATAAAATAGTGGGGATGCCTGACAACATGGAATCATTTCTGCTCATAAAATTTTTTTATAACGTGTTTGAAAAAAAACCTTACGTTACAGAAATAGCCTACCATGTAAACTCCAAATTGATTGGAGCGCAACAAATGAAAGACTAACCACGATTGGTCGGGCTATAAATACTATCTTGGTTGTTAGGGAGACGTAGGAAGGTAACATTTTTTCAAACACTTGTCGAAACGTGGCTCGATTGGCCAGACTCGCTGATATAATCACTTAGGAGCGTTAGTTCGAGACCACTAGTGCAAATAAGCTTGATAAAGCAACAGTGCGTTGAAGCCAGCTCATATTTTGCTAAATAAAAGCCTGGAACATAAGCAGATGGGAATTTGTGCCAGTAATTGTGCCAGAATTCATTGCTAATCAACGTATCTGTGTTTATTTCCATGAAATTGTGGTAAGCTTGAAACATTCAGTATCTTTTAATGAAAATTGAATGTGAATTGTTAATTTATGCCTGTATATATATGTGTAGTTCAGTGGCAAACAGGAGATAAAGCCTATAATGCTCCAGCCTGAACAGAGGGTGTCGGAGGAAAGTAAAACGGCATGGAATGGCCAAATAGTACACTGACACCTGGATGATTGACTAGAAAGAAATAATGCTGGAAGTGCAGAGGCGTGGTAACCATTAAGGAGGTAAATACTGGTATAAAGTATTTCAGATGAAGCTGACAGTTGGCCTAACGCTCTGAACTCAATGTTTGTGATGTATTGTGATCAGTGTAAAAGAGAGTATAAGTTAGTTATGAAGTAGAAGGTACATCCTTCTTGATTTCAGGGACCGTGGTCTTGATGGTACTGAGCAGCACCTGGTCAGAGCTTTGCTGAATCCAGAGTCGGACAGCATACTCCTTGGTCTTTTTAGCTATCAGTGAGGTGTCTCCAGAGCCCAGGGGAGAATTCGAGCAGAGGAGTCCTTTCCTGCCGCCATCACGCAAGATAAGCTGATTTGGCCAGCTGAGCTCAACATTATGTCCCCTCATCTTGAAATGACTTTGTAAAAAAAATAACATTCAGAGGGGAATTTAATTGTCTTAATATCAGGAACTGAGAACATCTCCAATACTAGTCCCAAAAGACAAACTATTGAAGTCATGATGACAAATACCACCAGAGCTTGAACAAAACAAAACCAGTATTACCTCATATTACCACTACACAACTGACACACATAGGATATTTTTAATAATATATGTCACTACAATATTCATATTGATAAAGTCTGTACATATACTTGTAATTAAAATTGATTGTGATTCCTGGTTCCTTTGTATTTGAATCAGGACACATATACCTTTATGATAGCCATGAATACATATTGTTATTTGAAAAGTTATCAGTGACTCCTTAAGATATTCTCATAGAGTGTTATATGTATGTGAGTGTCACAGTGTTGTCAAGAGTAGTGGATTAAATTAAATTGTTTATCTGTCTGTTGTTGTGACTTACACTTCATCATACACATACCCTAGACACATAACGTAGTCATCACACTATTCCAGAATAATTCTGACTGAGATATATAGATATGTCGTAGCAAGTAAGGTTATCTATAATACACTACTCTTAATAGATATAGATACCTTCACAGCTGATCTCAGTCAGTACACTAAGTCCCCTATAAATATTTATAACATCCCACTTCACCACATATATTGGGGTCTCGCTCTTTGGATTTTGAATCTTTCCCTATTAAAAATATTGGGGGTAATTCACTTCAGGGAATATAAGAATTAAAAGGTATCCTTGGGTGGAATTAAATAAGGTTGAGCTCACGGTGCCTGTGTTGTCCATTAGATATATTTAGAGATTAAATTGTTGGTTAGACATTGTATAAACTTACCTGATAGACAATGGCGGACCTGGCCAAGTTTCGATCTGCTGCTGTTCAGACTGCAAAAGAGTTAGGATTAGATGGGCAAGTTATGGTTGCCTATGTCACTACGGAATGTGACAAATTTATTGAACGCGAAGAAAGAAGATTAGAAAAAGAGGCCGAAAGAAAGTTAGAGGCTGAGGCTGAGACTAAGAGGTTGCAGATTGAGGCTGACAAAGAGGCTAAGAGGTTGCAGATTGAGGCTGACAAAGAGGCTAAGAAATTGGAGGCAGAAAGAGAAGACAAAAGATTGGCTGCAGAAAGGGAAGAGACAAGCGATTAGCTGCAGAAAGGGAAGCAGAAGATAAAAGATTACAAAGGGAACATGAGTTACGACTAAGGGAGTTTGAGTTTCAAGGCCATGCTCCTGAAAATGGTGCCAGTCCCTTTGCCTCTGATGCTACGGTTACGCAAGGAGCCTCAACCTCAGCTATGAATTTTCATTTAGATCATTTTGTTGAGAAAGACGATGATATAGAGAGCTACCTAAATAGGTATGAACTATTAGCTACCACGTATGGGTTAGAGAGAGAAAGGTGGAGCTTAAAGTTATCTCAGGGACTTCGTGGGGCAGCTTATGAAGTTTTTGCAAAAATGAGCAGAGGTGATCAGGAAAATTATGACATGCTAAAGCAGGCTCTTTTGTTAAGGTATGAAAAGAATGCAGATTATAGGAAAAAATTTAGGAATGCTAAACTACTGTCAGGTGAAACCTATCACCAGTTCTCTGCACGAATAGAGACATACTTGGAGAAATGGACTTCTCTGGGGAAAACCCAAGATCTTAAGGAAATGGTCCTTATAGAGCAATTAAGAGAGTCCATGGCTCCAGACCTGAGAAAGTTTCTCATGGAACAAGGTGCAGAGAGGCTGGGTGAGTTGCTAAATGTTGCTGAAAGGTATCAAGCAGCTCAAGCAGAGGTAACAGGTAATAAAAAGAAACAAGTGGATAACTTTAGGGCACCACAGAACTTTAATAAATTTGATCCTAGGGATCAAAATAAAGGTAAGCACCAATTTGATAGGCCACGGTATGAAAATAAAAATAAATTCCCACAATTCGATGAAAGGAAATATGATGAAAGAAAATCTTTCAACCAAGGAAAAAGGTGGTGTAAAAATTGTAAGATGAACAATCATGACACTGACCATTGTAGAAGGAAACCTCCTCATTTTGCTGCTATGACATCGGGGAAAAAGGAAAAGAAGGGCAAACCTGAAGAATTACAGGAACCATACCACCCCCCAGTGTGTGAAGATGTCATCTGTAATGGTGTCACTATAAGATGTTTATATGATACCGGTTTAGATTACGATTCCGTTGTGAGTTCTCACCTGGTGCAGGCCGATCAATACACCACAGAAACAGTGGAGATTCAAACTGCAACCAAGGATGTAGCTACCATGACACTTCCCGTCGCCCGAATAAAAGTGAAAACGCGATATGTGGAAGGAATCATAAAAGCAGCAGTGATAAATGAGCCAATCTACCCTCTAATATTGGGGTGTAGATATGTCTTCTTGGGGAATCCCAAGAGACCTGTGATATTGGCAACAGTGCAGACCAGATCACAGTCAAAAAAGGAGGAGGATAATCCCATAAATACTCACCCAGATGAGATGAGGAAGGCACAGGCTGAGGACAAAACACTCAAGCCATGTTTCAAGAAGTTGCCCAAATCTCATACACCTCCAGGCAGGGAGAGTTTTATATGAAGAACAAACTGATATATAGGAAGGCTGGATCTGAATCCAATGGTCACGGACAGCTGGTCCTTCCCACTTCATATAGGACTAAAGTGTTGGAACTAGGGCATGCGATTCCCTTCAGTGGTCATATGGGAATCAGCGCAACAGGACAGCGAATAGCTTGTCACTATTTCTGGCCAGGAATAACTGAAGATATCAAACGATATGTAAAATCCTGTCCAGAGTGCCAACGAGTAGCACCTAAACATTGGACTGCACCAGCAACTCTGGGGGAAATGCCCATAGTGGGAACACCCTTTGAGAGAGTTGCCGTGGATCTTGTGGGACCTCTCCCCGAACCAAGAGAAGGAACAGCTACATTCTGACTCTGGTGGACACTTGTTCTATGTGGGGAGAGGCAGTAGCCCTGTCATCGATTGATTCAAAACATGTGGCAGAGGCATTGCTCACAATTTTCACAAGGTTAGGCTTTCCCAATCAAATCTTGACTGATAATGGCTCTCAGTTCAAGGGGAAACTAACTGAAGAAGTTTTCAGGATCTTCCAGGCCAAACACTTCCATTGTAGTGTGTATCATCCCCAAGGGAACGGCCAAGTGGAAAGATTTAACGGCACATTGATGTCGATCCTGAGAAAGTTGGCACACGAAAAACCAGATACATGGGACCAGTACCTGCACGCCGCCCTCTTTGCTTATCGGGAGGTACCCCATAGTTCAACCGGTATGGCCCCGGCAACATTATTGTTTGGAAGGCCAATAAAAGGTCCACTCGAAGCTATGTTAAGAACGTGGACTGATGAAAAGGCAGAGGAAAACATTACATCTTCATACCAATATGTGAATGAGCTGACCACTCGGTTAAAAAAACTGGCTGGAAACTTGCCAATGAAAATTTGAAACAAGCCAGGAAGAAACATGCTGCCTATTATAACAGGAAGGCGAAAGACAGAAATTTGGCTGTGGGAGAGAAAGTACTGCTTCTTTTGCCCGGGAGTCAGAATAAGTTACAAATTGGATGGCAGGGGCCATATACAGTTCTAGAGAAGGTGTCTAGAACAAATTATAAGATAGATAAGAAGGGGAAAGAAAAAATCTATCATGTGAATCTCCTGAAGAAATATTTGGAAAGAGAACATCAGGAAGAGACACACTTGTTGACCTTGTCCATCGCCATGGAGATGAAAAAGGAACCACTTTCATCATTTGAATATCCATTACACCCCTGTGAGACAGCAGCACAGGTGAAAATCAGTACACATTTAACGAAAACTCAGAAAGAGAGAGTGCAACAGGTTCTAAATAATCATGCAGAGGTGTTAACAGACCGACCAGGGCATACAAACCTATTGGAATATGATATGAAACTAATAGACTCCACACCTGTCTGTATGAAACCATATTCGATTCCGTTTGCTAAGGAGAAAGCTTTGAAGGAAGAGATAGACTATCTATTGAAGGAAGGAATTATTTCGCACAGTGAGTCTTCGTATAGTTCCGGTGTTGTACTCTTAAGGAAGCCCTCTGGAGAACATAGACTCTGTA
Source organism: Oreohelix idahoensis (assembly GCA_024509875.1). Lineage (NCBI taxonomy): Eukaryota > Metazoa > Mollusca > Gastropoda > Stylommatophora > Oreohelicidae > Oreohelix > Oreohelix idahoensis. Next base: position 134,387 of record JAMPIV010017170.1, on the reverse strand, counting down.
TAGATTACAGGAGACTGAATGCTATTACAGAAGGACAGGTGGATCCATTGCCGGATACAAATCAGCTGTTTGCCAGACTAAATAAAGCTAAATATTTCTCAAAAGTGGATCTGAGTAAAGGATACTATCAGATTCCAGTAAAGCCTGAGGTTAGACCATACCTAGCTTTTAGTACCTCAGAAGGACACTATGAGTTTAATAGATTGCCATTTGGATTGAAGAATGCGCCTAGTGTCTTCTCTAGAATGATGAGAAAATTATTGGATCCTCTGAATAATCCCTGTATAACAAATTTTATGGATGATATCCTTATAGCAACAGAAACATTTGAGGAACACATTGACTCTCTGAACATGCTGTTTGATCGACTTAGGGAGGCAAATTTAACAGCCCGACCAACCAAATGTTGCGTTGGATGTAAAGAATTGGAATTTTTGGGACACACAGTTTATCAGGGAAACATGACCCCTGACCCAAAGAATTTAGAGAAAAAATACAGAAAGCGAGACCACAAACAAGAAGGACGTGAGATCCTTTGTCTCATTATGTGGTTTCTACCAGAAGTATATCAAAAACTTTAATTCCATATGTGCACCGTTAACTGAATTGACACGTAAAGGACATCCAGATCGCATTACATGGACACCACAATGTGAAATGACTTACCAAGAATTGAAGGAAAAGCTCACAAGTAAACCCATTTTGAAATTACCTGACTTAAGTCAAGAATTCATAGTAAGGACGGATGCAAGTAATATTGGGTTAGGTGCAACTCTACTACAGAAATCAGATGCATTGGATGGGGAATTAAGCCCAGTGGCATATGCTAGCAGAAAGTTGAATAAAGCTGAAATCAACTACTCAACTAGCGAAAAAGAATGTCTTGCAGTAATATGGGCGATAAAGAAATTCAATATTTATCTATATGGGAAGGCATTTAAGTTGCAAACAGACCACAAACCTTTATCGTTTCTAGCACAGGCTAAGCATGAGAACTCTAGGTTACTCCGATGGTCTTTACTTTTGGCTCCATATAATTTTAGCATTGAGTATATATCTGGAAAAACCAATTTGGGAGCGGATTTTTTAAGCCGCCATCCGTGTGATGAGAATCACCGTAAACCCAGAAATAATAATAAATTTCTCTATGTGTATATAGAATAAAGGACTGACATATAATGTCTGTTTTAAGAGGGGAGGTGTCGTGGAATATTCTAATCCACATATATAAATTATTAGGTAAATATGAAGCCTAACAAATAAAATTAATAAAGAAAAGAGCAATGGTAAAATAACAGTGCTGTCACAAAGAATGTACTCGAAATCCCCCTTGTTTTCTGCTTCGTCTGCAAATTGTAACGCTTTCACGTTGATAGTAAAAGCTTACTGTATTATACCCGCTTTCTTCAATGAAACGTGTGCTGTATTTCTTGGAAAAAACATTGAGAGGCAGACTGCGTAATGACCTAAATTAATCCTAACATTAATTATACCGCGTTACCAAAACGAACGAACAGATGGACTAAAGGATAGAGAAATAAAGGCAGGAACGCATGCAAAAAACACGCTCGAATTAATGCCACCCCAACACGCGTCGCGCGATACACAATTACTACTATCACGCGTGTAAGGCCACATGCACTAACTTTTTTTTCGGACGGACAGTGATAAAATTCACTACCCTTCCCAGAGTTAGGTTTTAAAATCATAAAAAACGCTTATTAGGAAAGATAACAATAGATGGGTTTACGTTTGAAAACATTACAGTACCCAGACAGCACATCTTCGAAACAGGAGGTAGAAGAAATTGCATATTTTGAACGCAGCCACGTAGCTCTTTTAAATTTGGATATTTGGGTTCCTTAGGGCTTGCTGACAAAGAATATGTAAAACGTTACGCAAATAGTCCAGGAATTAATAAATTATAACCAAAATAAAATAGTGGGGATGCCTGACAACATGGAATCATTTCTGCTCATAAAATTTTTTTTATAACGTGTTTGAAAAAAACCTTACGTTACAGAAATAGCCTACCATGTAAACTCCAAATTGATTGGAGCGCAACAAATGAAAGACTAACCACGATTGGTCGGGCTATAAATACTATCTTGGTTGTTAGGGAGACGTAGGAAGGTAACATTTTTTCAAACACTTGTCGAAACGTGGCTCGATTGGCCAGACTCGCTGATATAATCACTTAGGAGCGTTAGTTCGAAACCACTTGTTTAAATAAGCTTGATAAAGCAACAGTGCGTTGAAGCCAGCTCATATTTTTGCTAAATAAAAGCCTGGAACATAAGCAGATGGGAATTTGTGCCAGTAAATGTGCCAGAATTCATTGCTAATCAACGTATCTGTGTTTATTTCCATGAAATTGTGGTAAGCTTGAACCATTCAGTATCTTTTAATGAAAATTGAATGTGAATTGTTAATTTATGCCTGTATATATATGTGTAGTTCAGTGGCAAACAGGAGATAAAGCCTATAATGCTCCAGCCTGAACAGAGGGTGTCGGAGGAAAGTAAAACGGCATGGAATGGCCAAATAGTACACTGACACCTGGATGATTGACTAGAAAGAAATAATGCTGGAATGGCAGAGGCGTGGTAACCATTAAGGAGGTTAATACTGGAATAAAGTATTTCACATGAAGCTGATAGTTGGCCTAACGCTCTGAACTCAATGTTTGTGATGTATTGTGATCAGTGTAAAAAGAGAGTATAAGTTAGTTATGAAGTAGAAGGTACATCCTTCTTGATTTCAGGGACCGTGGTCTTGATGGTACTGAGCAGCACCTGGTCAGAGCTTTGCTGAATCCAGAGTCGGACAGCATACTCCTTGGTCTTTTTAGCTATCAGTGAGGTGTCTCCAGAGCCCAGGGGAGAATTCGAGCAGAGGAGTCCTTTCCTGCCGCCATCACGCAAGATAAGCTGATTTGGCCAGCTGAGCTCAACATTATGTCCCCTCATCTTGAAATGACTTTGTAAAAATAACATTCAGAGGGGAATTTAATTGTCTTAATATCAGGAACTGAGAACATCTCCAATACTAGTCCCAAAAGACAAACTATTGAAGTCATGATGACAAATACCAACAGAGCTTGAACAAAACAAAACCAGTATTACCTCATATTACTACTACACAACTGACACACATAGGATATTTTTAATAATATATGTCACTACAATATTCATATTGATAAAGTCTGTACATATACTTGTAATTAAAATTGATTGTGATTCCTGGTTCCTTTGTATTTGAATCAGGACACATATACCTTTATGACAACAATGAATACATATTGTTATTTGAAAAGTTATCAGTGACTCCTTAAGATATTCTCATAGAGTGTTATATGTATGTGAGTGTCATAGTGTTGTCCAGAGTAGTGGATTAAATGCCATTATGGATTTCTTGGCATTGTACATCCAGTAGTTTGCCATTGCTTTCTGGATGGTTCTGGCCGCTTACCATTACAGTCCATGGTGCGCCCTCAGCCCGATACCAGGCCTTTCCAACTCCTGCCCTAGAAGCCGTTGTCAAAATATTATTGATCATCCGCCCGTTCGGCCAGCAGTTGTGTGTACTGTTTAAGGGGGACCTCCCTTTTTCAATTTACTCATGTAGTTTGGCCGGCCAGTCAAAGCCGTTGCCCGGGGGGTGGCGCTGCCGTACACAAGCAGACTCGAGGAGCCATACATGAGCTGAACTGGAGTGGGGGAACCAAATAGGATCCAGGCCATCCTCAAAAAGAGGAAGTGACTGCCTCTCACCGTGAGGTACTATCCCTTACACACTCCAGCCCTACCCCCGTCAGTATATTAGTACCTATTATGCCAGGTGCTTTATTGAGCTCATTGTGACTTAATGCCACAGTTTTTGACATGGCACTTACCACTTGTCTGCATACCTTATTATTACTTTGAAAATAGTCTGTTCATGATCATCACCTTTCAACTCTCAAAGAAACAAAGTCCTTGAACAAACTAATGCCAAGTCATCCTGTCACATGCCATCAGCTCAAAGTTCCTCCATGCCTCCCCATCTCTCCTGCCCCTCCACGTTTATCTTCTGCCCTCCACGCGCTTCCTGGTCCTCCTCTACCTATCGGGATTCCAGAACAAAGACTGTCTGGTCTGTGAGATGTTGTCGTAAAAAGTGTGTGTAAACCAACTTCTTCGTTAATCCACTATGTCGAGATACAAATATGCCCCAGCCAATCAACGTTCACCAGACTCTGAGACAGGACATATTAAATTACACGAAGTATACGCCATCTTGTTCCCCCAAGATGGCGGCAGACATAATAATTGGAAAAATAAAAGAGGAAAAACTTAAGCCTAAAATTTCGGGACGCGGTCACGGAATGTACCAAACCGCATATAACCAATCAGTTTGTCGGCAATAAAAATGTACCAAACCGCAGAGAACCAATCAAAAGGTTTCCTTACACACTGGCATTTACCTGGGTTTACCTTTATAAACGGGCGCGTTTTATTCAAAATCACACACACCAACACGAAGGCCAGCTAGCGACCGACTGGAGAAGAGAAACTGTCAAGACTGATTTATTGCTCACCTGCATTGACCGGGCAGATTTGCTTCACTAGTCGAGGCAAAATCTGGCTTGTATAAATCTTAGAGGGTAGGTAAACTTACTAAAAACTTGTAGGAGAATATGCTACATCATATAATGATTGTATTGTTTAGTATTATTCACAATACCTTCACCTGTATATAATTAATGTATATCATGTATAAGGATTATATTTTATGGAATCAGGTATAATGACTGTCTTTCCTGGTATGATTGCTGAAGACGATAACCAACCTGAAATATAACCTATCAGTCCTGTTTAGGGCTCATATAACTCCAACCTGAAATATAACCTATCTCCAACCTGAAATGTAACCAAACAGTCCTTGCTAGGACTATATATATTACTCCAACCTGAATATAACCTATGACTATAATAATAATAATAGCCCCTTCAGTCATAACTGACTATGGGAATGCGCCCCTGAGGTGACAGCCCTCAACTGCTTATTTTCCTGGTGCTCCTTTCGACGTTTTCTCCTCACCTCTGCTTCTTGTGTGAGCCTCTCTTCGCCCAATCTGAGGTGGTGCCGTAAATAGCATCGCCACTTTGTGCGATCGGCAGCTTCATCCTCCCATGTTGCTGGATCATATCTCTCTTGCACACATCTTTGAACCTCAGCTGTGGTCGACCAACTGTTCTCTTGCCATCTGCTAATTGTCCGTAGAAGATATCTTTTGGGATGCGACCATCTTCCATGCGGCGAACATGGCCAAGCCAGCGAAGTCTGCGCTGTCTAAGCAGCGTATACATACTTTGAAGGCCAGCACGTGACAACACCTCGACATTTGTCACTTTATCTTTCCACGAGATGCCGAGGATGCGGCGTAGACACCGCAAATGGAAGGTATTGAGCCTTCTTTCTTGCTTAGCATAGGTCGTCCAGGTCTCGCTGCCATATAGGAGTGTGCTGGTGACGCAGGCATTATATACCGCAGCTTTGGTCTTCATTGTGAGTTTAGAGTTTCCCCAAACACGCGATGTGAGGCGGACAAAGGTAGCTGCATCTTTGCCAATGCGGCTGTCGATTTCTGTATCCAGTGAGAGTTTGTCATTGATGGTAGACCCTAGGTATGTGAAGTGGTGCACCACTGCCAATTCATAGTTATCGATAGTGATAAATGGTGCAGCACCCACATCCTGACTCAGCACATTCGTTTTCTTTAGACTTATTGTGAGGCCAAAGTCCTTGCATGCTTTAGTGAAGCGATTCATCAAGCTCTGAAGCTCCTGTTGGCTTTGAGTGACGACTGCAGCATCATCAGCGAACAACAAGTCTCTTATAGTGACCCTTCTGATTTTTGTTTTTGCCTTCAGCCTTGAAAGATTAAACAGACGGCCATCTGACCTAGTGTGAAGGCATATTCCTTCAGTTGCATCTCTGAATGCATGTTTCAAGAGTAAGGCAAAGAAGATTCCGAAGAGGGTCGGAGCCAGAACACAGCCTTGTTTAACGCCACTTCGTATATCAAAGGGCTGTGACGTGCTTCCAGCATATTGGACTGTTCCCTTCATGTCGTCATGGAATGACTTTATCATTTCCAGCATTTTAGAAGGGCAGCCTATTTTCAGGAGGATTTTAAAGAGTCCATCCCTACTAACAAGGTCGAATGCTTTTGTGAGGTCTATAAAGGCGATATATAATGGTCTTTTCTGCTCTCTTGATTTTTCCTGAAGCTGGCGGAGAGAGAAGATCATGTCTGTTGTTGATCTGCCAGCTCGGAATCCACACTGTGCCTCTGGATATATGCGCTCAGCTAACTTGTGTAGTCGCATTAAGATGACTTTGGCAAAAACCTTACCAACAATACTAAGAAGAGAGATGCCTCTGTAGTTATTGCAATCACTTCTGTCTCCTTTATTTTTATACAGTGTTACAATCTTGGCATCTCGCTTGTCTTGAGGAATAGTTGTCTCTTCCCAGCACTGGCACAGCATCCTATGCAGGGGATGTAATAGCGACTATGACTATATCCTGTATAATGATTGTATTTTATAATAATAATAATAATAAATTCTTTAAGCGCCAAACACGGCGCATAAGGCAGAAACCAGTGCTCTCCAGGTTGTTCGTTGTGACGCCACTCCTCTTAGCTCCCTTCTCTTATTATTGTTCTTCTGAGTGTTTCTTTTGGTCTTCCTTTTTTCCGCTTACCCTCAGGAACCCAAGTGAGCGCCTGTAGTGGTATTCTGTTGTTTTGCATTCGTAGGACATGACCGATATATGACCATCGTCTTTTCCTTATATAGTCGGAGACATATTTCTGCCTAGAGACTTCTCTTATTTGTCGATTAGTCTTGAATTCTTTCCAACTGATGTTCATGAGTTTTCTAAGACATTTGTTCTCGAATGTATTCAGCTTGTTCTCCAATGATTTTGTTATTTTCCAACTCTCACAGCCGTATGTTAACACTGAGATAACATTTGAATTAAACAGACGAAGCTTGGTATGTATATTCAATGATCGTAATTTCCAAATGTTAGATAATCTATTGAAGGCGCTAGCTGCCAAAGCAATTCTAGTATGGATTTCTCTTGTTGTGTCACCATCCTGAGTCATTTTACTGCCTAAATAATTGAAACTTTCAACTTTCTGTAGTTTTTCCCCGTTCAAGATGATATCAAAGGTCTCGTTAGAAAAGTTCATAGCTTTAGTTTTAGAGGCATTTATTTGGAGACCAATTTTAACCGAGAGATGACACAAATTATTTATTGCTTCTTGGGATTGTCTTGGTGTTGAACTTAAGAATGCTACATCATCTGCGAAATCCAAGTCCCCCAGGAATTTTCCATTTGTCCATTTTATACCCAATTGTTCATTGTGGGTATAGTTTCTCATAATAGTATCATGCGTAATGATTGTGTATGACTGTTGAAGAAGGAAACCAGGTATATATTTCATATAGGATTTTAGTTTTACTATGAATGTATCAGGTATACTGATTATGTCTTAGGGAATTAGGTATAGGGATTGTATGTCCTGGTATGACTCCAACCTATATAACCACAACAATATTGTTAGGGTATATTTTACCAGCCAGTATAGCACTTATCATGGATGGCCTGGTATATTATAGGTGGAAGGAAACGGTTATATCATACAGTGTACAAATTATTGGATGTATTCATGTATTGAATTATCAGAAAGAATGTTTTGCAAGTACACACCTGTCTTGTCTCGCTATTGCTAAATCATACTGAGCCATGTTGTCATTCATCATACATGCAGACACCTGAGACACGTTCATCTCATATACACTAGAAATAGGTGGGCTTGATGACAGAAATTAGCCCCTACTTTTCCTTGTTACAGGTTTTATTCGTGTCATCCAACCTGAGGTCGTATGTTTGAGTCAATCCAGCTGCCTGGAACTTCGCAGGAACACAGTGATTGCACCGAAGCTACATCCTTAGTCTCCCCCCCCCCCCCCCCCTCAGTCTTGGGTGGGCTAACGAAACGATCATCAGCGGGTGTTGTGTGCAAGAAATTAGGAAGGACAGAACTGTTTCAAGAGATGAGTACACATTAGTACCAGTTCCGTCCGCAATTGTGAGAAATTAACTGTCAGGGAAGAAAAAGTGATTTAGCGTAGTGAGAGACAAGATTAACAGCACAGCTGATAAAGTTTATGTAATTGATTAACAGCACAGCTGATATCTATAATTTTGTTCCTATAAATGGAAGAGTTGTTGTTTTATATATATATATATATATATATATATATATATATATATATATATATATATATATATATATATATATATATATATATATATATATATATATATATATATATATATACATTGATAAGTATGGTCTGTGGCTATCGCATTGATAAAGGCATTTCTTTGCTGTGATGTCGTCGTGTCTAGGGCTGGTTATTTAGAAAGTTTAAAGAGTGATTTGTGATCTATTCTAGGAAGGAGATGGTGTCTCTGTATAATGGAGTTATCAGAGATTCTCCTATATTCATTATTAACGCCTAGGAATGGCGTGCGTTATTCGCCTGTATGTGTTTTCTAAACCAAGGTAAAACAAAACCCTTTTTTGATGAACTTTGTTGCTAAGCCGAAACGAGAGACGTATTATGGTGCATCTCGGATTGCTAACCACAGATGAAGATGACATGTAATTTAGCAGCACCAGATTACTCCAGTAAACAGCTTATTGATAGCAGAAATAGATAGAAGCAATGAGGACATTTATGATTATATATTGAAGTAATTCTGCTTCATACTTCTCCATCCCAGGTGATCGAAGCTCACGGAGGAGAGGCCATTTTTGATTCCCGCCATTGTAAGACTATCATCGGAGAACAGCAAATGTCTTACTACCTGATGATGGTACAGGGAGCTAGATAATATGAAACCCATTACTGTGGTTTAACATGGTCGTCATAACCATTGGATGAACTTTCGGCTTGAGAATCTTAGCCAGGAGAAGGTTTGGACAGTGAACCATTATTGTTGATGTTGTATGTATCCACCTTAACTGACGCGATCAGTCAGTTAGAACCTGAGACGATAGACAACCAGGAGATGGAGTGTTTCCCTTCTATCGTTCCTTTATATTGATGTACCACATAACTATACATCTGATATTGTCACCCATTTTCAAATATACGATGATTGTTGTGCCAACATGTTCAAATGACTGTACCTGTGAAGTCGAAGTGTATGTCCATTAATAAATGTATGAAACGTCGCCAGTAGTCTGCCCTTTATTGACTTCTGCTTATGATTGAGTTAGTGACTTGTCAACTCAACAGAACGATACACACATTCGCGTACTTTACATCTACATTCTCACTCGATGTCAGCACTGTGTCGGAACGAGTTGACCTTTCAGCTACGCGTCCAGTATGACCCTATGAAAGCAGAAACATCACAGCAAAGAAATGCCTTTATCAATGCGATAGCCACAAACCATACTTATCATATATATATATATATATATATATATATATATATATATATATATATATATATATATATATATATATATATATATATATATATATATATATATATATATATATCATATGTAAACTTACAAACCATTGTATTCCATCTTCCAACATCCACCCTTCAGCACAAGAGTAGATAGTGTATATACTAAATAAATAATACGGAAATTGTATTTGAGCGACTTGTCAATTTTATAATTGTTAAGTGGAATCTGTTTCCTTGTTTTAATATCACAGTTAGTTACACAGCGGGGTGGCATTTTTATGACTGTCTCTATTCTAATAATTTTTCGAGATCAGCTCATTCACAGCCGTAACTAATTTGTGATACCAGTAGTTCTCTCATACACTGGGACTACACCATTTTCTGCAGAAATTCTATTTCTGTAATTGTCATGAACATCAGTTGGAAAGAATTCAAGACTAATCGACAAATAAGAGAAGACTCTAGGCAGAAATATGTCTCCAACTATATAAGGAAAAGACGATGGTCATATATCGGTTATGTCCTACGAATGCAAAACAACAGAATACCATTGCAGGCGCTCACTTGGGTTCCTGAGGGTAAGAGGAAAAAAGGAAGACCAAAAGAAACACTCAGAAGAACAATAATAAGAGAAGGAAGAACGTTGGGATTAAACAATGTGCAAGAGCTAAGAGGAGTGGCGTCACAACGTACAACCTGAAGAGCACTGGTTACTGCCTTATGCACCGTGCTTGGTGCTTAAAGAATTTATTATTATTATTATTAATTGTCAGTACGTACTATACTGATCCTAGAGCCAATAAAAATGTTACGGTAAGGATGCAAAAAGTGATCAAAACTCTATGCAGTGGGTTCAGTGCTTTAATAATATAAATGTAACAGATTATGATGCAGTAAATAGTATTATTTTAATTGACTTTAATTAGATTTACTTTACTCTTACATAAAAGTAGTAGTTTTTTTATATTTTTCATAAATCATTTGTGTTTGTTTAAATAATTTAAATTGCTATGTAAAATAAAGAAATATAGAATTGTAAATTACGACCTTTTAATAATAATTTTATCATTTGGATTGTTTCCCTTGATTCATAGTATCCAAGCATTGAACCCACTGCGGAGAGACTTCTCGATCACTCCATAGAATTACTTCTATATTTCGGTGTCATTATGATTTTTTTTAAAACCAGTTCTATCAGATAATTCACCTTATGACATATTGGCATTCCATCAGGCGATAGCTACGAAGAAAACACGCATCCCAACAATTTCTATTTGTGCACTACATAAAATAAAATAATAGAAAATGGTTATTAAAACAAAAAAACGATATAATTCATAACTACTTCCACGAGAGGAGATCGTTGCGCTCTGGACGGCATAACAATAGGGTTGTCTTCAGCGGCACAATTCTATGATTCTATTATCACATAATACTTACAGGGAAGCATATAGAATTGGGTGAATCAGCCAATTTTGTATTATAAATTAATGTTTTGTCTCATTAAATTAGTCTAATTGTTTTGTAACCTAAATAAACTCAACAAGCGGTTCTGTGTACCCGCAAATTTTAACTAACGGTTCGGGCAAGGCGGTGCCAGCTGGCTGAATGACACCACTGATTATATGTTCTAATGTTCATCGATTGCAGTTTTTTTTTTTACCTGTTCTGTTTAAGTGATTTGTTTTCGACGGATCATAGGGAGAATACAACGGATGGTTCCTTTAAATCAGTGCTTCTTAACCACGAGTGCATGAACCACCTGGCGGTGCGAGACTTTCATCCTGGGGGTGCGAGATATGCAAATATTTTAGAACGCGAAGCGTTATAAACATTATATAATACACAGAAAACAAATGTATTTGTACAAAATAGAACATTGACAACGTGAATTAGATACCGAATCTTAGTCACATTCTGTAAAAAACATTTTCTCAAAATAAACTTTCATTTATTTTAAGCATTTATGATTCAATCATATTCTCTTAAAACTCTTTCATCTATCTCGGCGGCCTCGTTTTTCTTGTTCATTAAATGATGGCTTGGGACCCAAAGACGCAGCAATAGTGAATGCAGTCAGCGACTCATAGCTTGACTGCCTGCGTCAGGACCAGCGACTCAGAGCTGGTCAAGACCGCACTCCACCTCCACGTGGTGGTCCTGGAAACAGTCTGCAGCAGTGCAGTCTGGCTGAGCGAGTGTGGATCGCAATGGGAAGGCAAACCCGGTCCTTAAAAATGCCGTGCAGAAGTCGGATGTGTCGACCGAAAGGTGCAAGTATCACAGCTTAGGCGTAAACAGACACAACGCAACCACCGTCCTTTTCAGGACGAACGAGGAAGAAGAAGAAGGAATGATGGCTTTACCGGGAAATAGCTGAAAGGAGATAAAAGGAAGGTGGGGAACAAAGCTTCTCGACTTCCACACCAGAAGAAAAATATACTACTCGTCAAAAGTCAAGGGCCACTTAGAAAAACCTTGGTTGAAACCATAAAACAAATCTGATATAAACGTAATTGGTATCAGTCAAAACGGCATTTATTGAATACCAAATTGACATGTCACATAAAGAAATGGAAACACACATTCAAACGCAATGAATTGTGAAGTGTGTCACCCACCTTCTCAAAAGTCACACAATAGATATTGGACAAATAGACATTTCAAAATCGGGTATGACCACCGTTTACGGCAAGGCATTCAAGACAGCGTAGACGCATCGAGTCCACAAGGGTCCGAAGAGTATCCTGAGGAACAGCTTGCCATTCCTGAAGCAGAAATGCAGTCAGCTGTGCAACATCCATTGGCAGGGGGTGATTTGTTGACAATCTTCGACCAAGGACATCCCAAAGGTGCTCAATCGGAGAAAGGTCAGGTGAATGAGCTGGCCACGCCATCCTGATGATCCCATGTTGCTGAATAAACTCATTCACCACACGAGCTCGATGGGGTCGAACGTTATCATCTTGGAGGATGGCATTACCACCTATGGCCTCCAGAGCAGGCTGAACAATTGGTCTCAAGATTTTGTTCTGGTATCTTGGGCCGGTCAAGTTGCCTCGGATGATGTAGAGTGGGGTCCTGCCGTGTCTGTAGAAGCCTCCACAGACCATGACAGAACCCCTACCATAACGATCCACCTCTCAAATTGTGTCATCAGTAAATCGCTCTCCTGGTAGTCTCCAAACTCGAATCCTGCCATCATTGAATGACACAGTCAAGCAAGATTCATCAGTAAAGAGAACTTGACTCCATTGTTGCCTTGTCCATCGGATGTGCTCGCGACACCAAGCAACACGGGCTCTGTGATGAGCAGAAGTAAGAGGGATTCTGACTGCAGGACGTCGAGCAGCCAGTCCAAATTCATGTAAACGTCTGCGAATGGTGCTTTGACTGACATTAACGTTTACAGTTTGTCTCAGCTGACATCTTAGAGTGGAACAAGTCACTGTTCGATGGCGCAGGGCTGACAACAAGAAGTACCGGTCATCATGTCTACTGGTGCATCTAGGGCGATCTGTCCGGTGGCGATCCTCCACACTTCCTGTGGCCTGAAATCTCTCCAAAATTCTTTGGATAGTAGAGTGTGACACTGCAAGCCGTCTAGCAACCTCACGGACAGATAAACCACTTTCAACCCACGCTATAGTTCTCTATCTTTGTAAGGTGTCAAGACTTCTTCTCGGTGGCATGGTTTTTGCAAGTGATGAAACTACTCTAAGTCTGCTGATTGTAAAACAAATTAAGAGTGAACTCTGTTCACGAAAAGTCTCCATTGCACGTGGAATGTCAATCAGCACGATTACTTCACCTGTTTGGTTGTACGGAAGTTTGAAAAAAACAGATTAAAAATGTGAATTTATGGTCAGCAAACCAAATTGCACGTGATCACCATGGTTGTCGGTGAGTTGATTTTATGCTTAACGTGCATAGAGGACTGTCAGAGGAAGATATTGCACCAATTTTTACTAAAAACTTCCTTCATTTAATCATTCTATGCGCTTATATAAAAGTGTATTGAAAATAATAGGGTGGCCCTTGACTTCTGACGAGTAGTATATTTACAGGAGTAGTCATCTTTTATCTTTTCCTAGTTTCTGGTAGTCATTTCTGGAAGCCACTCCTGAAAGACAGTTCTTCAAGACATCCTTATGTGGCCCACTTGCTCGGAGATCTACACTTACGCAAACGTGAACCCAGACGCCACTCGACTCTTGACGTGTGAGAAAAGTCAAAGATTCCTCTAAGCCCCCGCACCACTAAAGCAGGACTTCTTCGGAAACTCAACGAGAGATAAAAGACAGAGCTAAGATGAACGGCTGATCCTATTTTATTGCACCTCTCCTCCAAACCAATCATCTAAGATGTAAAATTATAAATATTAAGATATACCAATTAAACTACAAACTGAACTCAGTTCATAAACACATAGATATATTCATCTTGCCGAATTCCCTTCAGCTGGGGGAAAATCGTCTACGAGCCTATTGTCATTATTGACACATAATAGCCCTGAAGATGAGCGGCGAGGCAGAAGCAGAGCATATCTCAGCTTTTTTGCACTTGCAATCATTCATCCTGCAGGTTCCCTACATAGAATACAATCATCTTATTTATTCTACCGCCAAGAGTAATTCTTGAGTGAAGGTTTAGTACCTTTCAATATCTGTCCTTTACTTTGGTTTAGTATGATTTTTTTTACGGACTGTCTTCATTGCACACGGACAACTCCATCAGTGCTCTGATCTCCTCCCTTAGATCACACAAGGAGGATCTCAGCACAGTACACGAACTCCGTAGCACCGGCGAGAATCCCAATGTTTGTATATAGGAATCACACATTCTATAAATATGTTTGTGGAAGGTAGATTTCTAATTGTTTAATTATGCCAGGGCAAAATCCTGTACTGTAAATCAGTGGATCACTACGGCAGTGAGTTTATGCCACAGGGATCAACGGCATTGGTGGCTCTAAGTCTGTTTGTTTAATGACGCGATGGTCGACGATTGACTTTGCTTTCATTAAGGAAGCGGCTAACATGGATATACTAGTAGAGAAAAGAAAGAGAGGGAGGGGGGGGGCACATATACGTGACTTGCACATCAGCGAGACAACGATTTACGGGAGACGCAATCTTTTATATCTCTCTAGATTATGGAAGATATGTCTAGAAGACATTTCTGGAAGACGTATGCCTTTTAGACGTATACTGAAGAAAAACAATGATGTGAATTTATTATTATGCTTAATATAATTATTATTTTGCTTTTGATAATTCATTACATAATTTCAATACCATTATTTCTAATCATCCAGACATTTCAAGTGTTAACGAGTGACTATACTGTGGCCGTGCGTGTGATGTTGGTGAGTGTAGTGGGTTCATATAATTGCCCTAAACAGTAGGTAGTTGTTGATGGTGATGTTAAGTACTTCAAACGAACTTTTGACGACTACAGCAGCTGGACAAAACAGATGGTTGATGATTAACTGTGCTGCATTGGTAAAACAAGTGGTCTTCAGTTTCCTATATGTTGCCATTGCATAACCTGCATTTTGGCGCTGTTATCTCTGCCTTTGCTGATCCGTGAACAATGGGTGTCATGCTGTAAAGTAATCTATATGTAACCTCCTTTGCTTGTGGTTTGACATTTATTGTGTGAATATTCCTAAAGTTCTGTGTGTAGTCAGTTATGAAGTAGTTGTAACTACTTTTTATTCTCGTGTTAAATAGTGGTTCTTGTACTCTTACTAGGAGTTCGTATATGAGTTTGGTGTCATATTTTGTTAGCTGCTCATTCCCTTTTGCCCTGTATACATTGGTTATAAAAGGATGGAAGAGTGCCAAAAAAATGAGGCCTGTTGTTGTCCAACTTGCAAAGACTAGATAATCTAACCCCGATATAATAATTGTCGTAAATTCGAGAAGAAAGGACTGAGGTACTTATGGTCCCTTTTTTTGTAGAGGTGATGATGACACCTATGTGAAAGGAAGGTGAAAGAAGTAGTTTCTGTTTCACGAGGCGGGTGATAGTGTAGAGAGAAAAAGCAGTCTTAGATTGAGTAATTGCTCTAATCCAGCCTATCTTTTACGACCCTATTTAACTTTCAGACGCCCTTACTCTCCTTGTACAACGTACAAGTTACACAACACTTAAGTACACAAAATTATGTGACAGATAACACTACGTACAGACGTGAAAGGGCACAATAGGCTGATCACCTGTTTGCCAGTCACTTTGATTACGGAAACAACAACAAATAAAGATTAATTTGTGGTTGCCCTAAAGACGCCACCAGGCATGATGGGAAACAACGGCAAATAAAATCAATTTGTTGTTGCCCTTAAGACGCCACTAGGCGTGATTGGCCATTGTCTGCTTTGACGGTCGATGGCTAAGGATGGAAGAAGAAGAAGAAAAAGACAGACGTGAAAACAAACTATGAATAACATATAAAAGGACAGGAGTTTGACCAACACTATAGCTTAAGGTTTATTATGTTTTATTATCACTAGAAATATCACAACATCAAGAAAAGCATTATCATTACATCCATGAATTATAGTTTACAGACAAGAAATGAAAATATAGTCTAATAGGCCTCCCTCTTGTACAGGAAAACTAGGAAAGATCCCAACGGAGGTAATTAGCCCCCCAAAAAAGATCAAATGAGTTAACAATGGGAGTAGGGAATAGTCAGGACGGGTAAGACTATGTCCTTAATTTAACCTATCCCGAGAAGAAAAATAAAACACTCAGGTTAGTGAGAGATAAATAAAAGAAGGTTGGTAGGTTAGTAGTAACATAAAAATTAGTATCTTTCTATCCGTTCACTCACACAGACAATACTGTGGCCCACTCTCAGATATGCTTACCAAATGTTGATGCTGCATACATTCCTCGGAATTTAAACACTAGCAGTTATTAAAAACTAATCAGTCATATTCAGGGTCAAGTGCAGCCCCAGACTATTCGATGAGCTGACTGCTATTTTTCGGGGGAGTTGCTGCAATTGATGCGTTAGTATTGTTGCCTGGATATTATTCCTTTTTCACTGCAGGTATTTGCTTTGGATAAGTGTTTCTATTGTGGTGGCACTGTCCTGGAAATTAATATGGTAAAATATTGTTCCAGTGTGGTCTAGTCTCAGGTGATTATAACACTCGGTGACGTGATGAGAAAAAAATGTTAAATGTTAATAATCTGCTTTTCGTTGAGGTGGGAGCCGAGTATGAACAGTGAGTTCTCTTGAATAAATCCGATGAAAAAAACTCCTGTCAAATGTCAGATGAAAGGTACTGACTTTCTGCTTCAGCAGACTGATAATATATTATGATATGAAAAAATTGTATTCTGGGAATGTTCCGTACCAGTTAAAATGTATCTATTATTCTTTGCTTTCCTGATTTGGCTTCTCGTCATAATTAGAGAAGGTGGACCCCGCAGGGGTCCCAACATGAAGATGGTCATAACAATAATTATTTGGATGCAGATCATTAAAAAAAAACGCTGGATCGCAAGGTTTGATCAGCCTGGATTATATAGGAAGAAAAAATATAAACGCTTTAACAATATTATCGATATCCTAACTAACACACATTTAGGTATGACTTGTTAAGCACTCCGATATTAAATTAAATTTAAACCCCACAAGTGTCTAGCTAATCTTGTCGCTCCTAACATGAGACATGAACACTAGTCGCTTAAAATTTTACTCGAGATGAAAATAGAAAATAAATCGCGTTCTCTAAATTATCCACCGCCTAGCGTCTATTAATTAATTTAAAGCATCTCTTACTGGGGAAATAGCGAGTAGTTAATTTTACGTTTATAGCTGGTAAACTTTGCTATACGTTATTTAATTAACACAGACCAAAAAACCCAGTGAAATATAATGGAAACACTTTTACAATTAAACCACTACAAACTCTAATATATTATTACCGGAGCACAGAAAAAAGAATTAATCTCCACGTAAATAAGTAAGTCCAAAATGGTAGTATGGCTCTCATATGCGAACTAGGTACTTTCTTCAAAATCTCTGGCGCTACTGATAACTTAGTTTTAAGAGATTTATATATATATATTAAATGGATGAAAATCGTTAGCTACATGTGAGAGTTTTCACCTCTGCCCGTTTCTGGGGGATTTCTGCGGTCGAATAGCGAATGAAGGCTAGTTCTCGCGCCTTCGCCGACCGCAGATTCCGTTCTCGGACGAGCGGTGCCTTTAGATCCCGTCTTCTCGGTGAGCATTTACGTCCCCTGGAACACGAACAAAAAGGAATAAAGTCGGTAAAATGGTTAACGCCCTTTCTGCATTCTGTGCTTACGACCCGTTCTATCTTAGTGACTACAAACCCCGTTGCCTCGCCCCCCCTCCCCCGTTGTCAGGGACCAAGCGCTGACGAAATTGCGTACCTGACAGCTCTTGCCCTTCCCCTTTTTGAAAGAAAGACAGTAAGAGATATGAATAGCTGTATCAATAGTGCTTGAAACAAAGACAGGTAGGCGTGGCTAAACTAGAAAATAAGACAGATGGCGAAATGCATGGCTGTATGCGAAATAACCCTTGCATGCTAATTAGGACATCTGTGAGAACCCACGTTGAGCGATTATATTGAACATGAGTGAGGGGTGCCGATGCGATTAAAGTGGCTCGATCAGGGTTGCTCAATTTTCATGTCACAATGATGTTCAATGGATGTTGATCTGGGTTTTTAATTATGTCTCCTATATATTTAATTCTCAAAGCTTTTATTTTAGTGTCAATGTCTTGTAATTCTATTCCCCCCCCCCCCCCCCGTCTTTTGGTTGTATTAGTGTTTTGTGTAGTATACAGCTTCTAGTGTTCCTGAATATGTAGGTCCTAATCAGTTTGTTCATTTCTGTGATTAGTGTTTTGGGTATACTCTGGATACGTGCTGTATAAATTATCTTAGGTGTGATAAAGCAATTAACTATAACGCTTCTCCCAAAAATGGTAGTGGTTTTATACTTATATTTTTCCAAAGTGTTTTGTTCTTTTTCTAAACGTTTTGCACATGTTTCCCTGTTAGGATCTCGCGGGTTGGAAGCATAGCTTATCCCATAGATTTTTAGTCTGTTCACCTGAACTAATTGGAGAGGAAAATCTGTTTTGTTAGCTCACTTGCCTATACCCATTATGTAAGATTTTTGGATGTTTAGTTTAGATCCACTAGCTTGCCCAAACTCTGTAAATATGTCTAATATATTCTGAATAGATCTGTTTGTTGTAGGAAAGAAGGTAGTGTCATCAGCATAATCTAATAACTTCCTTTCTCCTCTGCCTGGAATGAAGGTTCCTGTAATATCTTGTCTTATTTTTTCCAAAACAGGTTCTATTGTTATTACGTATAACAGGGGTGACAGAGAGCACACTTGTCTAACTGATCTAATTAACTTAAAGGGCTTTGTTAATGTGTCTTCTTTTCTTCTTCTTTGATCCTTAGCCGCCGACCGTCAAAGCAGTCAGTGGCCATCACGCCTAGTGGCGTCTTGTAGGGCAACAACAAATTCATTCCACTTTACTCGGTCGGCGGCCATCCTTCGTACAGTGCCCCAACTCTGGTTCATTCTTTGCATCTCAGCCTCCAAAATCCTCCGCCAGGTTGTTTTTGGTCGGCCTCTCTTTCGTTTTCCCTCAGGGGTCCAAAGTACAGGTGTTCTTGTGATGGCATCGGGGTCTCTTCTGAGGACATGGCCAACCCAGCTCCAGCGTCTACCAGCTATGATGGTGTGCATGTCCTCTTGCTTACTCCGAGTAAGCAGATCTTGGTTGGTGATGGTATTCGGCCAAAAGAATCGGTGAATTTCTCTTAGGCATGTTGTGTGAAAAGAGGACAATTAATGTGTGATTAACTAAAATTCTACTTTCCGGTTTTTCTGTATAAGATCCTAATCCAAGTTCTAAAGTGTATCCCTATATTACACGCTAACAAGCTTCTATGTAAAAAAGGAGTGTGCCACTCTTTCAAATGCTTTTTCCTGGTCTAATGATAATATTGCACTCTGACACTGCCTGTCAAGTGTGTTTGTGATCAGGTCTCTTAAAAAATGTGTGTGTCTACTGATGTTCCTATCCTGTACACTACTTTGTTGGTCTCCATGAATTAAGTTATGCATCAGTGGTTTAAGCTTGATAGTGAGAGCCTTCGCCAGAATTTTGTAGTCCACATTTAGTAACGAAATGGGTCTATAATTTTTAATTGACTTTTTTGTCGGTATTATCTTTAGGTAACAACACAATGTAAGATTGATTTAAACTGTCCGGGAGTTCTTCTTTCTGAAACGCTTCTTCAAACATTTTAACTAAAACAAGCCCTAGAATGTGGGAAAAAAGACATAAAATTCCGCTGTGAGCCCGTTCGGCCTGGGCGTTTTATTTTTCTAAAAAGTACTAATAGCCTTCCTTAAGTGTTTAATGATAGAGTTTGGTCTAATTTATCGCTCTCTTCTCCGCTTAAACAATTCGCATATTGAAGAAATTTAGCTTGTACATCTCTGTTTGTTTCTTCTTTAGTGTACAATTGTTTGTGGTAGTCTAGACATGCTTGAACTATGCTAGCGTTGTCTATTTGTTGTTGTCCGTTCATGTCTACTATTTGGTGTATTTGTCTACTGCGCTGTACATTTTGTTCTATTCCTAGATATTGTCTGCTAGGGATCTCTTGTATCATTGTGTTTAATTTTGTCCTAAGTAAGGCCCCTTGGTAAGTGTACTTTTTGTACTGTTCTAACTGCCCTTGTAACTTATGAGTATGTGGGTTTGTGCTATCTAACTGTTTAGTTAATCTGAGTGCTTCCTCTAATATGCTCTCTTGTTTTTCAGTTTCTTGTGTATAAGCGTAGCTAGTACTTGTGTCATGTCCCTTATAGTGTTTTTTTTAACAGATCCCAGTATTGCGCGACATGTTCTGTGGGTATGTCTTGCGCATATCCCTGTATTAACTGCAATATTTGTTCTGTGTAAAAAGTGTTTTTAAGTAGATTGTTATTGAATTTCCAATGTGGGGATCTCTTGGGTCTCGTGTATGAATGTCCTGTGTTTAACACTGTGTAAACGGCCTGATGATCTGTAAATTTAAAGGTGTTCTTAATATGATAAGCTTTGTGTACAGTGTAAGAACTTGACGCGTAAAATATGTCTATTCTAGATGCACTTCTAAGATATGGGTTTGTCTTGTCCTTCGTATGTGTATGTTTGTGTTTGTGGTTCTATTCTCCTGTAAACGTCCAAAAGGTCATGGTCGTCTAGCATGGATTGTAAAAGTCGTAGTTGCAATGACCTTTCGTTACTCCTTTCCCGTGTTTGTGATTCTAACGTCCTTTTTGATAAATCTAACCTAGATAGCACACCGTTAAAATCCCCGCACAAGACTATTTTTACTCCTTTATAATATCTAGCTAAAGTGTCGCACCATCCGTCACAAAATACAGGCTGGTCAATTTTGGTGACAGGGACTGTGACGGTTTTGCCTCCCCTGGACAATTGGTCCAACAGTGGCCAAAACTCAAGAGTATCTAATATGGGCTTCAAAGGTATCGACCTTAGCACAAGATCACTCTTGGCAGAGATGTAGATAGAAGGGTGACGACACTTCTATTACAAAGACAGCTTTCACAAGACATTCAGAATAAGCGAGAACAATACTGCTTTGGCTGAGTATGTTAACTCTGTAATTCTGCCGACGCTTTTGTGAAGGATTTAAGCACTTCTTAAGTTCAGCTCGTTTAAGCCCCCATCCCCTGATTTACTCAGTGGAATTCTATTATTCTAGTATAACTCTGTTTAGAGTGTGTGTAGTAATTTGACTGAGACAAACAAGCAGTAACTTTAAAATTATTAAATCGAAGTTAAATTTGTAATATTACAAATAACAAAATTTGATAATCACTTTAGGTTTTAACAGTTGGAAAATAATTTGAATAGTTATGAATCAAGAAAAGTTATCATCACAGTCTTTATTAAATGTGAGATGTAACAAGAAGTTCAAGTGGCAGCATATATTTGAACTTAGCTGCCAATGATGGTTCTGCTCCTTCTTATGGGTTGGTTCTTTTCACTCTGCTCACGCTCGTTTCTGATCAAGGTTGTCGGGTGTAGCTAGTTTCCCAGAAATATCAAGGGGAGTCTACCACGTGGGTCCTTCGTCTTAAAGCTTGGGCCACGGCTCCCTTCTTGTTCCAGAGATAGTACTTTCTGCTGGTACCACCAATAACTATAGAAAAAGAATAGAACGAAAGGCTTTTCTGAGTATGGCGTTTTCCACCCCATAGTTATGGGTTCCTATCTTCCCATACCACCATCCCAATTGCTCAGACTTTACCCTCGATGAGAATTAAATTTAATCCCTCGCGATAAACCTTTCTTTACATTTAAATAGAATAGCTGTCATAGCTACTTTATATTTAAATGAAAAGGTTAATAATACAGATAGAGTCTGTTTACTTATATCTCTCCACTGATTGAAAAGTATTCACAATATAAATTGAATATTTTTTCATTTATGTTTACACTGATTGACAAGTTTGAAACTTCCATTACTTTAAAATGAATATTTTCACATAGACATATACACTGGTTTGAAGCTCGAAAACTTACATTAATTTTAAAGTGAATATGTTTATAGGGACATTTACACTGCTTTGAAAATGTAAGTATTATACTTAGAATGTACATCATTTCTTTCATCTTTCCCTCCCTGCTCCATAGAAACCTGGAACTACTTTATGCTTTTAGTTCTCTTTACGAAACTATCAATAAAGCAATCACCAGCTCGTGCAGTGGTGGTTCATGAATCATCATTCTATACGCTGAGGTTGCCAGCCTCAAAATGACTTTGACATCCACAAGCGAGTTTCACATATTACAATTCACATGGTTTTATATATATATATATATATATATATATATATATATATATATATATATATATATATATATATATATATATATATATATATATATATATATATATATATATATATATATATATATATATATATATATATATATATATGTTAGTTCACATGTTAGTAATAAATATGAAATGTAAATCCCAACTTACGCCAATCCTGACTCACAGTTGTTACGGTGTTATTTTAAATGACGGCGTCTGCTGGGGTTAGCAGTGCGCAACGTTTGGGGTCAATAACATTAATAGAATATGTCGATATTTTACGGACTGATCTTCCCTACTAGTCATTTCTGACCAAAGGAGCGTACCTCTCGAAATAACTTTCGGTGGCACGAGGTTGGGCAATGTTAGATCAAGCTGTTGCCCATGCAGCATGACCCGGCCTGGACGTCAGAGGAACGGTCTAGCCGATACAGTCTGACACCAGTAGCAACAGCCTAGTCACTAGTAGGATACGGAACTTGCCCTCAATTGCTTACCGTAAGCATGTGACTACTGAACGCGAAATATATGCTAAGATTATGACGTATTCGCGTTGGGAAGGCCACGCTTGGTGACTTGGTTACATTACCCTCTTTATGCTGTCCGTCAAGCAGAGAAGTCGTGTCTGGTATTTCTTCCAAGGAGAGGCTTAGTATATAACCTATGTATGAATTCAATATAGAACTCAGGGTCAGTTCAGATACTAAGATAAAGTATGAGATTTATTATGTAAAATACATGAGGGAAGGAGAATCGAATTATGATTCAATTTGTAGCTGTCAAGAACTCATGCGCTCATTTCTGGCTGTCTGACTACAGCAGCGCATGTACATAGCCATGACGTTCATCTGACACATTATATTGACACGGACGGATATACTTACTTGTATTGCTTGGAATTATCATTATGCTGAACTGTATATGAAGTTTGTGAATGTTGGAATTTATCTATGTGAAAAACGTCAATACATGTGGACTCTAACTGAAGGCTTGATATCTTCATTACGTTACGGGTTTGGTTCTACAGCTGTTTAATGTTTATATTTTCTCAGCACGATAACTCTCTCACAAGAAAGATCAATTATTGTAAATATGCAAATCAGAACGTCGAAGGGACTTTCTTTATGGTCAGAGCTAACCAACAAATATAATCGAAGGAACCTGCACCCGTTACAACTGGTAGGCCAGTAGTGGTCTTGAAAGTTTTCAAAAGAGCGAACCTCAAGATTAGATTATTTTTCCTTACGAGCCGAAATGGACATTGTTATACGAAACACCGGTGACGTCACGCCCTTGGTAACGGTATGAATCGTTTGCAATGCCGGCGACAATCAATGCCCTTCAGAAATATGTTTTCAGCTCTCAAACAACGAAGGAAACGAATTGCTAGCGTCTTCCTTATTAAAAACAAGCTTACGTGTCTGTTGGCGAAGCAGATAATGTACTGAATTGCTGCTAAAAAGATAAGTAACTTATTTGAACGTTACAATAGTTCGTCCTATTTGTCCGACTTCACGCCATGTTCATTTTTACCATGCTAAATGTTAAATGTTGTTTCTGCCTTTTTACATGTAGTGGGAGGTTGGTGCGGCGATTCGGAATCAATAATATGGCTCTGAGGATGCCGATATTGATTCTGAATGTTCTTTAAGGCAGTTAAATATTTACATTTTTGCAGAGAACCCTATCGAACCGATTGGACTCTTCGTCTGCATTTGTAATCATTTGACTTCAGTGTTTTAGCTGTGAGTCGTGTTAATAACTGGTGTATTCTAAATTGTATTCAGTTGTTATTTTATTCAGTTTTGTAAAATAATGTTCGTAATCTATAGTGTTATTCTGACCTTGCTATGTTTTATTTCTAATGTAATAACCGGTAATGAGTCCACTGTTATGTCACCCTTTTTTGTGTACGCAGGTTCATTCTGAATTTGATTTCAACCTTGACCTTCTTACTTCCGATTATTCTGCTTGTTTTAGTATATTCATTTTTAGTCTGAAATTGTAACTTTGTGATGTGATACTGTTTTGTAAAACCTTGTTTGATGAATTGTATTGTTTCTGTGTATTTCATACATTAATAATATGTTTATAGTATGATAATTTGATCAATAATAAGATATTAAATTGATTTAATTAAATTTTTCTGAAAATGATATGGACTTAGTCTATATTATAAAGCTGCAGTAGTAGTCCAAGACTTTAATAAAGCATTTTATAGATGATGAATAAGGCATAAAGTCATAACTTGATAATTACAAGTAAATATTAAATTAAAATAATTTATTGAATTATTTTCTTGTATTCACACCATGGATAGGTGTTGAATTGAAAAACTATATCTATAATATAGTAATTTGTACACTTTCAAAGTACTACAGTGTTGACTTAACACTTATCTTTAGTTGATTACTATAATTATGGAGGGATAATGCCCATAATTATTTAATAGTGATATTAGGTGCATGATATAAATCCAGCATCTTGAATAACTAAATATCATAACTATTTATGATATATATTATTGATTACATATAATATTATGATACAATATTGAATAGTTGTTGAACTTACAACAATTATTAAGAGGATATTACAGTTGGTTATACTGAGTATTCATATTTTGAGCTGTTACAAATAAGGACATAGATTTTATTGTTGATTATTATAGATCTGTAATTACTTACAAGATAAAAGTCAAGATGCTTACCTTGGATCATTTTATTAAAAATGGGAAAGATTTTGGTAAAAAGGGAGAAGCTTTAGAAGCATACTCATTGGCAGAATTTGAAAAATATAAACGAGAAGAAGCAGAACGGATAGCAATTTTAAAAAAAGAAGAGGCAGACCGTGAAATGAAAGAAATAGAAAAAAGAAAATAGGCAAAGAGAAATTGCTAGACAGGAAAGGGAGGAACGAAGGCGTGAAATGGAACAAGAGATAGAATTAACATGTCTTCAGGTGGAAGCAGCTAGATTACAGGCACAAAGTGCTGCTACAAACCAGAATGATAACGCTCAAAATGGGTCTTCATCCAACCAAAACAAACATTTTTACAACTTTAAATTACCCCATTTTAAATTAAATTTTGACGATTTATCATCATTTTTATCAAGATTTGAACAGACATGCAAAACAAATCACTTGCCTAAGGATGCATGGGTACTTAAGCTAAATGAATTTTTAGATGGGGAACCATTGACGGCATCTTTGAATGCTGACCCAACAATAGCTACTAATTACGATGCTATTAAAACCTTACTTTTAAGGAGGTTTCATTTGGACGAAGAAAATTGTAGGTTAAAATTTAAAAATATCCTACCAGAATCTACTAAAGACTTTGCAGGATTTATTGCGAACATACGCAATACATTTAATAGATGGCTTGAATTAGCAGATGTCAACAAATCATATGACAAATTAGTTGATTTGTTGCTACGGGATGAGGTATTATCCTCTGTCAGCCCACCGTTCTTCGCATATTTGCAAGAACGAAAGCCAGCTACCATTGAAGAGTTAGAAAAATTTTCATTGAACTATTGTACTGCGCATCCGAATGCGAACATTTCTCACTCTTTGATAAGAGAACCTCTACCTGTGGCTTCCAATATGGCATACTACAACCATAACAAACCAAGAACCCACAGCGTAGACAGAAGTAGGTTCAAGGGAAATTACAATGTTAATTTTCAGAAAGGACATAATAATAATTTCAACAATAAAAATGATTTGAACAGAGGTAGATCACGGAATAGGAATTATTCACCTCAGTCAAGCTACAACAACAGTCAACATAACACTAATTATAATAGATCAAATAACCACAATAATAACAGCAATTGGAATGGTAATAATCGTGGCTCGAGACATCGAGATAACAGTTACTACAGGGGACAACGAGATAATTCTAATGATTATTCTCGTCATCGGTCTCAGTCACGTAGACCATCACAGTTTGATCACAATGCAGGGGCGGCACTCACAGATGGTACGACCCCTAGTGTTTCTGATAATAATAATCAGTCACAATCTTCGTCTTCATGTTGTGCTGTTAACTTTAATGTGGCAAATAGTTGCCAAGATTGTAATGCTATTTTTCAGAAGGCCAAAGAAACTGTGCTGAATTGTGGACACCTTCATACAGCAGTTGGTCTTTCGGCGAACGACGGCACAGGCACCCTGATGTTCAATAGAGGATTAGTAAATGGTACTGTGGTCTCAGTTTTAAAGGATACGGGATCAACCACTATCGGAGTCCGACAGTCACTCGTTCACCCCAGTTATGCTACAAGGGAACACATCAGGTGTATGACCTTGGGGGGTACTATTGAGTACTACCCCACTGCCATAGTATATGTTAGCACACCATTTTTTACAGGTAATGTCAAGGTGTGCATGTTGCAGAATCCACCAGCTGATCTTACAGTAGGACGCATCCACGGAAGTAAGGATTGCACTCTTAAAGAAATTAATGAATGGGAGAGAAAAAATTTGCAATCTTTTAGCAACGCTAACGCTGTTGTTGCGATGGCTACACTTCGTGCCAACAAAATGAATACATGTGGCACAGCAGTTTCCAACTTCACTCTGAGTACTATCCCGGAAACTGATGAGGATGATAGATCTATTGTACAACATACTAAAGATACTCCATGTAATAAGACCAGTTCAGCACAACCCAACAAAATGAAAAGATCATTTCGAGGGAGATATACTTTTCCTCGTCAGGACACTATTGCTAATTCTGAAAATAGATGTTGGCGACAGGATCATGATACAACTGATCCAAAGAAAACTGTTGATGTTGTCGACATTAAAAAGGAGAGTACTAAGAAGTATAATAGGTTGAAAAATAATGTTAGGGTTAGGAGGAACTTGGATAAGAAGGTTAAGGCAAATATGTCTGACAGCAAAGTTTTTGCTTTGCCCAGCCAAGAGATGTCTAAGACATCTATGAAACTTACTAAATTTAGTAATGATAGGTATCACCCTAAGTACAGTCAAGATGATACGTCATCCATTAAAAATACTTTGTCTATGGTGAAGGGGAAATTTAATTCGACAAGGAATACATATCGTCATTGCTCACAGTTTCGTGACAATGATATTACTTACATTGGTAAAGGTGCATATTCTTGCACCGTGTTAGTGCGCAATCTGCCACGAGATACTACATGGCAGGAACTTAGCAATTTCTTCAATTATACTGCAGACGTTAGGTTCGTGCGTCTGTTGCCACCTACCAACAACAGGTATGGTGAAGCTCTGGTTACATTTCGTAACAATAGAGATGCTCGAAGGATTATCGAGCTTGACAATGGTGCTTATTTTCAACACCATTCTTTGAGATTGCAATTAGTACCTGATTCTGCGTCACGCAGATAACAGGGTACTTTAACCCTATTCGTCACATCTTTGATGACTCAGCACTTGTCAGTCATCATTTCTGGTCTTTCATAATCATCTATCCTAATATAGATTGATTTATTGATTTTTTCTTCTGGAAAAACATTTTTGTTTCTTGACATCTTCAAATTTGTACACATGTTTTCTGTCTTATTTGTTTTTTACCATGCCTACAAGAAACAGTAAGGTCGTTATTGGTATTAACTATGCTCAGCCCAATACAGCATAAGTTAACTTGTCATCTATCACGGCTGTCTTGTCATCTTTGCTAAAGAAGAACATGCCGTTAAGGATAAATTGGACAGACGAATGTGACAGAACCTTTCGAAGTATATTAAGAATGTTTTCATGCCCACCAGTTTTAAGATTACCAGATGCTTCTAAAAAGTTTGTCCTCCGTACAGATGCGAGTAATTACGGACTCGGGGCTTGTCTACTCCAATATCACGATGATATCCTACATCCTGTATTATACATCTCACGCAAGCTAAAAACACCGGAAACTAAATATTCGACGGTGGACAGAGAGTTACTGGCAGTGATCTGGGCAATTACCAAACTTGAAAAGTTCCTACTTGGATCACCATTTCTAATACAGACGGATCAAAAGTCTGTTGCGTCATTGCGGCGTTTAAACCATAAAAGTCCAAAGCTTGCACGATTTGCAATTGCGCTGCAACCCTATGATTTCGAAATACAGTCGATACCAGGAACTGAGAACATAATGGCCGATACTTTATCAAGACATCCTACGGATTCTGAATGATTATTAGTATTTCAAGAAAATTTACTAAGTAATCAAGCATTACATTTGCAATGAACAGTATTAATGCTACATAAGAATATACAATACTTCATATGGACTTCCTACTTCGATGAGGAAATTTCGAAATAAACTATTGTTATCAAAGTATCAAGTTTTACAGATCGGTTGAAAATTTGGACTTCACTTGGACTTTGCGTATCACTCATTTCTATTGCAAAGTAGTAAAAAGGAATAATTGCTGATAAAGACTGGACAAATACTGTGATGATACATAAACTGAAATGACTTATTCAAATTACGTTCAAAATTTCAATAAAGGAATTAACGACGGTTGGATCATCATATCAGAATTGGATAAGATGAACTTTGTTTCTTAAAGAACTTTCATACAAGTCAATAGGATGTAACAACGATTGGATCTTCATGTCCAATATTGTTAAATTTGCTATTTATCAAATTAATATAGAATACAATAAAGTTGAAGTGTGATGAAATTAAAAAAATAAAATATACAGAAGAAAAGATGAAGAAGAAAAAAAAAAAAAGAATATCACACCAATTAAACATTTTAAATAGTTTAATTATTAAGGTGATAGATATTAGATGATGATATTTCATATGTATACTTAAAATGTATGAATTTTTTCTGTTCTCTTCTTTCTGATTGCGTTAATTTAATAAGGTATCTATCCTTATACTTCATTTTCACAGACAGTACTAATTTAATGTATACTTTCATATTTAGTTTTAATTATCCGTACTTCTCAATTTTTTTTTTTCCTCTGATACTATTTCTCATCTTCTTTAATTAGATATTAGTTAGTACCATACGTACATATTATAATTAATTATTTTAATTTTAATTAGTTAGAATAATTTTAATAACACCTCACATTAGTAGTTAGTCTATACATACATCAAATTAATTAGTTAATTAATTAATTACAGTGACATTTCTTTATTTAATATAAGTTATATGTATGATATGACGTTTATTTTATCATAAAATATTACTGACATGACCGCGACACTGTTCTAGATAGAACATCGTAGGCCATACGTCGGGTTTTGTTAAATTTTTGATAATTTGATTAAAATAGTTTTTTAAAAAAATCTATCTAATAGATTTTTTTCCCCCGTCGGACAGGAAATCTGTTGTTATTTTAAATGACGGCGTCTGCTGGGGTTAGCAGTGCGCAACGTTTGGGGTCAATAACATTAATAGAATATGTCGATATTTTACGGACTACTGAACGCGAAATATATGCTAAGATTATGACGTATTCGCGTTGGGAAGGCCACGCTTGGTGACTTGGTTACATTACCCTCTTTATGCTGTCCGTCAAGCAGAGAAGTCGTGTCTGGTATTTCTTCCAAGGAGAGGCTTAGTATATAACCTATGTATGAATTCAATATAGAACTCAGGGTCAGTTCAGATACTAAGATAAAGTATGAGATTTATTATGTAAAATACATGAGGGAAGGAGAATCGAATTATGATTCAATTTGTAGCTGTCAAGAACTCATGCGCTCATTTCTGGCTGTCTGACTACAGCAGCGCATGTACATAGCCATGACGTTCATCTGACACATTATATTGACACGGACGGATATACTTACTTGTATTGCTTGGAATTATCATTATGCTGAACTGTATATGAAGTTTGTGAATGTTGGAATTTATCTATGTGAAAAACGTCAATACATGTGGACTCTAACTGAAGGCTTGATATCTTCATTACGTTACGGGTTTGGTTCTACAGTTGTTTAATGTTTATATTTTCTCAGCACGATAACTCTCTCACAAGAAAGATCAATTATTGTAAATATGCAAATCAGAACGTCGAAGGGACTTTCTTTATGGTCAGAGCTAACCAACAAATTAACAACATTAAACAAGTCAAGAGAGTGATCTTAATATTCAACCAACAATAATGATAACCGAAGGAATCACCCGTTACAACAGTCTATTTGCTCAGATGAATAAAAGAGACTTGAATCGGTCTCTTACAAGCGTCTGTGGTGTCGTTAATTTAATAAGTTCCCTCTCTGATTTCGTGTGTGGTCCTTCAGCTTCATCAGTCCCGGTTTCTTTATTTAAAATGTTAGAGATTTCCTGGGCTATATTGTAAGTACTGATAAATACTCCAATAAAAGGTGCCCAGTAAATATGAAGGAATTCTGAATTCTAATTCTTCACTGTAGCAATCTGGTGTCTTGGCGAGCGATTTCTCAAGTTAAATAGCTTGAGGAAATGGTCAGATTTATATTTCCTGCCTTCCCACGCTTTCGTTTGTTATGTGCTTTAAAAAAACTCCAATCAAATTCAAACAGGCGGGTTATGGGGTAATTTCAAAATATTCCGACATCGGATAATTTTGAACGTAAGGCAGAGGTCAACTCTCCCATATATGGTAATAAGATGTCCGATGCCCTTGTGTATAAACTTACATACAGATCGGTAAACTCATACAACAGCGTGTTCAATATGTAACTATCATTACTTTATCAGAAAGTACTCTTGTCATAACAAGTAGGACAGGAAACGCTTATGTCATAATGGTAATAAGATGTCCGATGCCCTTGTGTACAAACTTACGAAAACACCGGTAACCGCATATGACCATGTGTTCGAGATGTAGCAATCTTACTTTTATCTAAAGTAATCTTGTCATCCATGTCTTATCGGTGATTAAGCCGATAGGGCTGGCCGACGTACGTGTTAAACTGCCGCGCCTGTAGCCAAAAAATATTGTCAGCGCCAACCAAATGTGATTATTATCACCTACAGTGAGTGTCGAATGATTTGATAAAATCAAATATCTGCTACTTAGCAGAAAAATAACGAAGAAAGAAAGAAAGAAAAGTGCGACAACTGAGAGCAAATAATAACAATCAGTACCACAAATGTACCGATACTACCGGAGTGAAACAAAGATCGATAGGGGCCGCCCCGTTTTGTCACAGGGGCACATAAGTTGATGAGTGTGTGTATGTCTTGTCTGTCGTGTTTAGTACGTATTTGTATTATGACGGTCCTTCCACTACTGTCCGCCCTATCGTGTACTGTTTCCCACTCCTCAGAGACTTGCAAAATGGCCACTCCCGTATGTATAGTGCCGAAACTGAACTAACCGTTTCTTAGCTCTAACTTTGCCACTAATTGTTTAGCGTGTGTGTCTGAAGTAATTCTTGTTTCTTGTAAAAATAAAAAGTCAGGTTTGTGTTTGTGTATCAGTTTTATGACGTGTTCTAATTTCGTTCTTAGGCCATTAATGTTGAGTGTCATAATCATCATAACACTCCACTCCCATAGCATAGGCCTTCAACAAACACATGCCAAGTCCTCCTGTCATGTGCCATCATCTCAAGTTCTTTCCACGTTCTCCTCATCATTTTCACCTCTGTTTCCAGCTCTCTTCTCCATGTGCTTCTTGGTCTACCTCTGCCTCTCTTGCCCTGGGGGTTCCAGAACAAGGACTGCCTTGTAATGCTATCAACAGGTTTCCTCAGTGTGTGTCCTATCCATCGCCATCGTCTTCTTCTCATCTCTTGTTCCACTGGCACTTGTCTAGTTCTTGTCATCAGTTCCACGTTGGTAACCTTGTCATACCACTTTAATCCCTCTTTTTTACGCAAGCACCCATTTATGAAAGTCTGTAGCTTTTTGGTTGTTGTCTTTGTTGTTCTCCATGTCTCAGAGCCATACACTAGGACTGACTTCACATTTGAGTTGAAGATTCTTTTTTTCGTGTTGGATCCGATGTCTCTCGATCTCCATATATTTCCCAATGCAATGAGAGCTCCTCTTGCCTTTTGTATTCTTATTTTGATATCGCTGTCTGTCCCTCCAACTTTGTCTATATTACTGCCAAGATATGTGTACGATTCTACATCTTGTATTGGTGTTTCTTCAAGTTCAACCCTGTTATCATTACCTGCATTTATTCTCATTATTTTTGTCTTTTCCCTGTGTATTTTCAGACCCAATTGCTGTGACCTCTCATCGAGTGTTTTCAATTTGTCTTGCATTTGATTACGGTTATGGGACAGAAGAGCCAAGTCATCAGCAAAATCCAGATCATCCAACTGCTTAGTCAGAGTCCACTGGATTCCATTTCTGTTGTGTGTTGTCGATGATCCCATAACCCAGTCTATTGCTAGTAAGAAAAGAAATGGAGACAAGAGGCATCCCTGTCGCACTCCTGTTCTTATCCCAAACGGTTCTGTAAGCTGTCCTTCGTAAAGAACTCTGCATGTCATGTCTTCGAATGTTTTCTTTATTAAATTAATGATCTTCAGGGGAACTCCATAATGCCTCATCAATTTTCAAAGTGATTCCTTGTCTACACTGTCAAATGCCTTTTCGTGGTCCACAAATCCGATTTATAGTGGTGAATTCCATTCCAGACTTTGTTCAACTATTATTCTCTGACGTAGATTTTTGATAGGGGAATTAAGACATAGATTGGTCCCTTCCGAATAGGGCTAGAACAGGTGATAGCTTAGTGGAAGATAAAGCAAAGAAATAGATTTTCACGAGTGGGATGGTGGAAAAATAGGTAGAGTCTGTCCCTGAAATCGAGAAACTTCTCTCATTCAGCCTATCTCTACAACAAGATTTTGTTAGTCAGACAGTCTACCACACTATATATTAATATGTATATATCACCACTCACATACACACACACAAAAGTGACGACACACGTGAATAAAGTTTATGTAAATTTTATTTATCATAAAGAACTTCACAACAATAATATATTGAATATCAAATCAAATACAAATAAACATAGGTTAGTGAATTAATTAAAGAGTTAGACACATATGTTATATCATCCCTCCCTCCGTTGAGACAAGATTCCGTTAGAAGAAATGGTTTTAACCCCGAAAGAGTCAAAAGATTTATACGCTATGGTCTAGGATTTC
Source organism: Oreohelix idahoensis (assembly GCA_024509875.1). Classification (NCBI taxonomy): domain Eukaryota; kingdom Metazoa; phylum Mollusca; class Gastropoda; order Stylommatophora; family Oreohelicidae; genus Oreohelix; species Oreohelix idahoensis. The sequence goes on along the minus strand of JAMPIV010017170.1, from coordinate 100,809 downwards.
CCTCTACAGTAAAGAACAGTGTTACACGTTAATCTCTTCTGAAAAGAGACAGCATTTGCAAAACTTGCACCAAAAAAATACAAAGGTAGTACATGGGTTATACAATGAAAGAATTATTTATCCCTGCTTTCTCTCGCTCTGACAGACCTGTGATCACAACCATTCACTCTTACCTAATAGGGCTTTCACAACATCTGGAACAATCGTAAGGTGCACACAGGCCATCCCGGGTTGGTTATTGGCGAATCAAGCCCCAGTTTCTTCAAAGATTAATTAAATTCAAATGAGGGGAAACGCTTGATTCGCTACTGGTAGTAGGATGCTGATTATGTCACTTCAATTTTTGTCCAGGTAGTAAAATAATTAAGAGTTCTAATGTTCACAGTGTACAGTAGCTTGGAATCTTCAATCGTTAATTCGAGTGTCATGTAAATAAATCTGTTCAGGATAAATCTTCTTCACAACACAGTGGTCGTTATTCAGGTAATGTCAATATTTGATTTTATCGCCACAACTGGCTGAATGTATATGAACTTGGAAAAAGAAATCTGGATATCTATGAATCCAGTTACAATTTATTCTTAATATTCTTTGGGTTGGTACTATGTCTCTTTCTGGGTGCAAAAACACGAGGCCAGACAGGTCACCTTGAAAACGCAATATTTATATCAGAATGTTCTTTTGTAAAAGTTATTCTCAGTTTCATATGGAAGCCACTGGTAAGGTTTAGGGTTTGACCCAAATACTGTATAAAGAGAAAAGATACAAATACTTAACATAATATATTATACACAATCCTATCCTTACCCCGTGTAACATAGAATATATTTATCCACTTCGGTTATTTAACTTTAAATTATAACTACAAGCTTAGAGCTTGTCTTATCGTTTGAAAACTTCCGTGAAATAAATTCTAGTCATTTAAAAACAATCAGTCATCATGATTTAGAAATACATATATATTTCGTCAATACTCATGATGAATCAGTGCATTTACTTAATTGGTTAAAATATTCTCTGACTGGTTACTAGCAGTTAATAAAATTTATATTATAACTGGAAGAGTTTAGCTAGAAATTATTATCTGTTCTGCTATCCACTGTAACACAGTAAACTATTGAAATATAATTGAAAATCCTATCTAGTAAATCACTCTGCACAAAAATCTTAGAGAAATATAATTGACGATTTAACTAGTAGTATAAAAATTACCACAAGCCAGAAATAAACGATCTCCAACCGAAAAACGAAGTGATACTACTATTATAAGAGATCTTTAGAATCGAAAGCTAGATGTTCTCTGGAATTCTTGCGGTACTGGATACATTTTAGTTAGAAGGCTGAGGTATATATATATATATATCTCTAAACAAAGGAAATATTACATTATAAACCGAAAACCCGACTATCTGCCACATGTTAGCACCTACGTTCAGATCTTGGGAAATACGTGAAATCAAAGCCCTTTTTCACGCTAGCCCCGAAACCCAGACTATCTCTGTTGCGTATGGACTCGCTTGAGATCTGGCGTAACGTAATTTGCTAATCAGTGCCAATTTTACACGTCTCTGCTCGTATGGCCATTCCTGCGATCAGTGTCTTTTGATCTGTCCATTCGCCGTGTTTATTACTTTACTAGCGAACGGATTACGAGGGAGGTAATAAAAATTGGCCTCACCTTGGTTCACAATAATCTGATCTGCTCTCTGTCTGATCTTATCCAACGATTTTCAATCGCTGGCGTAACAATTTTACAGATACCCCGCTCAGCTTTAGCTAATAGTCTGCTCGAGAACATACATCAAAGAAAAATAGCGAACAGCAATAAAATGGGCTAAATTAGAACAAGAGACAGATTCTGGGTGTAGGAGGGTTTAAGTTAACAAAAAGTACGTAGGTGAAAGTCGGATAAAAGAAAAGTGTAGATAATAGAAAGATATATGAAAGTTATTTTCATAATATGTCACATTCTCAAAGTGGCTATCTGGTCTGTACATGATCTGTTTTGTCGAAAACCTGCTTGTTCATCTCTCAGTTTCTTGTCTATGGACTCTTTTAATCTCTCAAGGATAATCCTGTTTAATACTTTTCCTGGCACTGATAGTAACATTATTCCTCTATAATGTGTGCACTCTTGTAAATTTCCCTTCTTAGGCAACTTAACCAGATATCCTTCCTTCCATTCTGCTGGTATCTCCTCCTTTTCCCAGACTTTACCAAGTAATTTATATAACATCTCTGTAGCCGTGTCGATATCTGCTTTTATGGCCTCTGCTGGAATGCCATCAGGTCCAGCCGCTTTTCCATCTCTTAGAAGCTTTATGGCTTTCTTTATTTCTTCCTTCGTTGGTCTTTCACCGTTAATTTGTAGCTCTACTTCTGCTGGCTGGATGTCCGGGGGGTTTTGTGGAGCTGGTTTATTGAGAAGGTCACCAAAATATTCTGTCCACCTCTTCATTTGCTCCTGTATATTGCTGAGCAGTTTCCCATTCTTGTCTTTTATGAGGCAACTTGTTTGCTTGTATTTCTCTGTTAGTTTCTTTGTGCTGCTATACAGTTCTCTCCTATTTCCTTTGGCTGCAGCATCTTCTGCCTCTCTTGCCAACTCCTCAATATACTTCCTCTTGTCTCTTTTGATACTTCTTTTTACGAGACTTCGTTGTTTGCTTCTGTGTACCCTTCTTGAGCCTTGGCTTTGGAACTTCTGGTTTTGCTTGTGTTTAAATCTGCTTTCTTGTTTTTTCTGTCTTTTACCTTATTGATGGTTTCTGTTGTTATCCATGCTTTTTGTTGTCTTTCCCTTTTCCCCAGTATTTCTTCACATGTCTCATTCCATACAGTTTTGACCTGCTGTCAATAGTCTTCTGTATTCTCTACATCTTCTAGCTGTTAAAGCACTTGGAATTTGTTGGATACTGTGACCGCAAATTTGTCTCTTGTTTCTTGATTTCTTAGACGTCCTACATTAAATTGTTGTCTATAATTTTGCATTGTTGCATATCTCTTGAGTTTCATTTTTACTTTGGCTATCAGAAGGTGGTGATCTGATGCCACATCTTCTCCTCTATATACCTTTACATCCTGCAATGATGATCTAAACTTCTTGTTTATGCATATATGATCAATCTGATTTTCTGTTCTATCTTCTTCTTCTTTGATCCATAACTGCCAACCGTCAAAGCAGTCAGCGGCCATCATGCCTGGTGGCGTCTTGTAGGGCAGCAATAAATTGATTCCCCTTTGCTCGTTCGGCGGCCATCCTTCGTACAGTGCCCCAACTGTGGTTCATTCTTTGCATCTCAGCTTCCACAGTTTTCCGCCAAGTTGTTTTTGGTCGGCCTCTCTTTCGCTTTCCCTCGGGGGTCCATAGCATAGCTGTTCTTGTGATGGTATCAGGGTCCCTTCTGAGGACATGGCCAACCCAACTCCAGCGTCTGCCAGCTATGATGGTGTGCATGTCCTCCTGTTTACTCCGAATAAGTAGTTCTTGGTTGCTGATGGTGTTTGGCCAAAAAATTCGGAGAATTTTCCTTAGGCAGATTGTGTGGAAGGAGGACAGTTTCGACATTCCCTTCTCTGTTACTCTCCAACATTCCGCACCATAGAGAAGCACAGAAAGTACACAGTTCTCATACAGTCTTAATTTGGTGTTTGTGCTGTACTGGGAAGACTTCCAAATGTTGTTGAGAACAGCAAAGGCTGTTCTCGCTTTATTCATTCTGTTGTTAATGTCCTTGCTTGTTCCGCCGTGAGGTGTTACTATGCTTCCTAGGTAAGTAAATGTGTCTGTCTGTTCTAACTTCTGGTTCCTTACTGTTATTGGCTCAGGATTGCCCACATTTAGTGTCATGACCTCTGTCTTCTTCAAATTGATGTTCAGGCCAACCTGCTGGCCATACTTATTCAGTCTATCGGTTTTGTCTTGAATGTGTTGGTGTGAATGCGCGAGTAGTGCAATGTCATCTGCATATTCCAAATCTTCCAGTGTAGAAAACGTTGTCCATCTAATTCCTCTTGGACTGCCCTCTGTTGTCTGGCGCATCACCCAATCTATGACTGTCAAAAATAATGTTGTTGATAAGGGGCATCCCTGTCGTACTCCTGTTTTCACTTCGAAAGTTACATTACTCGATCCAACACTGCACGTAAAGTTAGAATAGAGGCTTTTTATAATGGAAACAATGCGGCTGGGAATTCCATAAGCCCTCAGAATTTTCCATAGGCTGTCCCTGTGTATGCTGTCGAAAGCCTTTTCAAAATCAACAAAGTTAATGTACAGCTGTCTCTGCCATTCTGAGCACTGCTCTATAATGTTCCTGGGGGTAAATATATGATCTGCACATCTTCTGTTCTTTCTGAAGCCTGCTTGTTCTTTCCTCAGTTTATGGTCAACTGCTTTTGAAATTCTCTGGATGATTATCCTACCTAGTATTTTGCTGGGAACTGAGAGGAGGGTAATTCCTCTCCAGTTGTTGCAGTCTGCAAGGTCGCCCTTCTTGGGCAATTTGACAATTATTCCTTTACTCCACTCTGTTGGTGTTGTCTCAGTTTCCCAGACTTGTGCAAATAGTGGTTCTAATAGTTCTGCTGCTAGTTCAGGATCTGTCTTGAATAGCTCAGCATTCAGATTGTCGTGACCAGGCGCTTTTCCGTTTTTTAGCCCTTTGATAGCTGTGATAATTTCTTCTTTTCGTGGAATGTCTGTATTTACGTCTGTCACTTTCAGCCTCAGGAACATTCAGCTGAGTCTCTGGTGGTTCCTTATTCAGTGTTTCTCTGAAGTGCTCTGCCCATCTTGTTTCCTGCCCCTGTGCTGTGGTGATGAGATTTCCTTGCTTGTCTCTTACTAACGTTATGTTGTTTGCACCTCGTTTTCCACTGATAGCTTTAGTTATTTTATAAACTGTGCTTTGTTCATTTCTCAGTGCTGCCTCTTCTGCCTGTCTTGCAAGGTAATCCAGAAATGTCCTTCTGTCAGCACGGGTTTGACATTTTACTTCCTTGTCCAGCTGACTGTACTGTTCACTATATATTGCCTTTAACCTGGGAGACTTAGCTTCTGTTTTCTTCCTTTTCATTTCTCTTCGCTATGGTGTTTAGCGTTTCTGGTGTTATCCAGTCTTGGCTCTTTCTTTCCTGGAATCCCAAGCATGACTTGCTGCTTTCTTTGTATATTGTTGAGATGATGTTGAATTTCTGGTCCACATCGTCGGTCTCTGTTCTTTCCTGGCTTTTGGTAATCAGATATCGTCTCTTTACGTCGACCATGAACGCTTTTCTGGTGAGGGGGTCCTTAAGTTTCGTGATGTTATATCTTTTCTGTTTAACTGCAACTGGTCCAGCAGCTCTGAGTTTCACCTTCAGTCTTGCTACTACTAGGTGATGATCACTTCCCACATCTGCACCTCTTCTTACTTTCACGTCTTGTAGTGCATGTCTCCATCTGCCATTGATCATTATGTGATCTATCTGGTTTTTGTCTCGTCCGTTTGGTGATTCCCATGTTAACTTGTGCACTTCTTTGTGTTGAAAAAGTGTTCCTCCAATGACCAGGTTGTTAATACTGCAGAAGCTTATTAATTTGTCCCCATTCTCATTTACTGTTCCACTGCCGCATTTCCCCATTACTCTTTCGTTATAATTGTTATGTGTTCCAACTTTCGCATTTAGGTCTCCTATTACTATAATAAGATCGTACCTGGGTACAGTTTCCATTTCCTTTTGTACCTGTTGATAGAACTCATCCTTGATCTCTTCATCGCTGTCGTTTGTTGGTGCATAGCATTGTATAATTGTGGTGTTGGTGAATCTCCCTCTCAGTCTTGCTTTTATTAGTCTGTTGTTAATGGGTTTCCATTCCAGTAAAGACCTTTCCATTCCTTTCTTAAGGATAATGGCTACACCTTCGTTGTGCTGACCGTCCTCTCTACCAAAATAAAGTACTGTTTCCCCTGTAGCTGTTTTTATTCTCCCCATCCCTGTCCATCTGCTCTCGCTTATTCCCAGGATATGTAGTTTGTAATTCCTCATCTCTGCTGTGATCTGTCTCCGCTTTCCTGCCTCATTCATAGTTCTGACATTCCAAAAACCGATTCTGGTTTCGTGTTTTGCGGTCTGGGCATCCGTTTTCATGCCAGTGGCTTCCTTTCGGCTTTCACCACTGTCAGTCATACGAGCCTGAGACTCCGGATGTCCGTCCCGCGTCAAAGTATTTTCATTTGTTGCTGTTTCCGTAACGTGTGCGATTTTTTACACAGACAGGGGTGTCGGCCCTGTGCTAAAACCCCCAACCTGGAGGACCAGGGTACCAGCTTTTGTCTGACCCCTACCCACGCAGACCAGTCCAGCATGGTTGAACCTACCAGGAGTAAAACTCCCACTGGCATAGCTCTGGGGATTGTCAGGGTACACAAGCTGCCATACCGCTACAAGGTATAGGTACCATTGATGGCAGTTTCTGTTCTATGGTCTGGTGATATCCATGTTGCCTTATGTTTTCTCTTATGTGGAAACATGCTTCCTATTATAGCCAGTTGATTTGAAGCACAGAAGTTTGAGATTAGTTCCCCATTTTCATTCATTATTCCTAGCCCATGTTTTCCCATGACTTCTTCAAATCCGGTATTGACTGTACCTTTGCATTCATGTCACCCATCAAAATTGTGATGTCTCTTCTTTTTACTTTATCCATAATTTCCTGTAGTCTAGTATAAAATGCTTCTTTCACCGACTGACGTGGACAAGACGATTTCTTCTCCACTCCGTCAATCCTGATTAAATTTAAACGGCACCCGGTGGTTCCTTACTCCTATCAGTTAATAAATTCCGCTGGCAGCTGAGTTCAGACGGGTCTGAGTTATGTTAGCTCGCCCGACCCTGCTCGCCAGCGTCAGCGTACAGTGAAGGTTATTATTTAATCTGTACATACGCGTTGCTTAAACAATGATCGCCTGTCATTAAATAGCAATTAAATTGTCGGCATCTGTTGGCTTTGCCGTATATGATTAAAGTAATAGACACTATAACAAATATGCACAAATGAAATATAACGTTGTACTCTATCCTACACTATCAGTTTACTGTCTATACGGGTGGCGTGATTTAACGTTTTAATAGAATATCTGGTAGGAAATCGCTACGCGTTACTTTATTTCACTCGTTTTACTAGCGAGAAAAATCTAAGTGAAGAACAAAAATGTTAAAAGCTATCACTTCTTAAAACATTTTCCCCATTATCCTTTACCAGAAAATTCAGACATGAAAATCCTCCATGAAAACTAGTAACAAATCCAGACAAAGAAATCTGGTTTCTCGGACTGCGCTTAGACTATTCAAAATTCTGACAACTGATGATGGGGTTAAGAAAACAACAGTATATATATATATATATATATATATATATATATATATATATATATATATATATATATATATATATATATATATATATATATATATATATATATATATATATATATATATATATATATATATATATATATATATATATATTTTTTTTTTTTTTGCGTTCGCCCGCTAATACTCGAGGCGAAATCTCAGGTTATTATTTTATGTCTAACCTGACATTGATTTTACGTGAGTATCCCTTTATTTCTTGTACAGAGACAGGTGTCCCTCGCCATTCAGGCAAATACTCGCCGATTTCGGAGGTACCCATTGCAGCTGGGTCGGCTCAGGACCCGCCAGTCCCTGGTCGACGACACTCCTTCAAATGTCCTCGCCAGGTCTCGAGTTAATCCAGTCCAAATCCCGGTCGACGAAAAATCCTCAAATGCCGTCGCCCGGGTTTGATCCTGTATCACCCGGTCGCCAGAGCAGTGTTGTAACCACTACGCTAGCGCGGCTCCATATATATATATATATATATATATATATATATATATATATATATATATATATATATATATATATATATATATATATATATATATATATAATTAGGATTCTCTGATCTCTGAATGCGTTAATTTCGTGGTCCGGTGTTATCCAGAATTTCAGAAGCTAAGCGTATCAAGATAAAGGCTTTACGGTCGGTCTTCGTCGAGGTTTCAACCGTCATCAAAAGACTTACTGTTCCCTAACGGGGTTTCTCTGTACGAATGCCCGCTTCTGAAGATCAAAGAGCCAAGGGATTTCTAACTCCACTGATTACGAATTACAAAGGGTTTGTGTTTTTGTCTTTCCCACGTGCCAGCCTGTCTGAGAACTATTATGATTGGCAGATGCTCGCGTGAAGGCGAGGTAAACACAGTCTGATTTGCTTTCCTGTTATGACTGACAAGTCACGCAGTTTGTAAACATTGCGTTAGCTCGTGTTAAAACAAAGAGGCGGGACAAGAGAGTAAGCTGCAGAAATAGACAGTGTGTATTGATACATGGTTTCTAGTTAGCGAATCAGAGGGCAGCTATTAGGTGGCACTAAGCTGTCGGATTACTGTAGACTCTTTTTCCATTACACGTCACAGTACGTCCGGGTTTGAAGATGTGACACCCATTCATATCTCATTTATGGAAACAGAGCTACTGTCATCCGTAGCTACAGAGTGATGGTTATCCTCAATTGCATCATTCTCCTCATTGCTCCAATGTCGACTCATAAAATCTGCTCCTACATTCTCTTTCCCTGGTATGCATTGTACTTTGAACGAGTACACGCTTAACAATAGGGCCCAACGCATAATTTTTGCGATAAAATCCTTATTGGCTCCTAGGAATGCCAATGGAGCATGGTCAGTTCTTACTGTGAATGAAACTCCATATAAATATTCATGGTGTCTCCTGATTCCGTTCACGAGAGCCAAACATTCTCTCTCATCAGTCGAGTAGTTTTTCTCAGCTGTGTTTAGCTTCCTGCTCCCGTAAGCGACTGGATACAACAGGTTAGGATGTTTGTCGTCTGCCTACAGCAATGCTGATCCTATTCCATTTCCGCAGGCGTCCACGCGCAAGACGAAAGGTTTCTTAAGGTCAGGTAACCTAAGAATGGGATATTTGGATAGCTGTTCCTTCAGAGTGACGGAAACGTTTTCGCACTCTGCAGTCCAAACAACCTTATTGGGTTTTCCTTTCCGCGTGAGGTCAGTGAGTGGCGCTGTAAGGCCATTGAACTTTTTGATAAACTTTTGGTAATACGCGCACAGTGAAAGGAATGAACGTGTGTCTCTTTGTTTTTGGCCTCGTTGCTGCACGTATTTTCTCGATGTTTTTTGCAACGGGCCACATACAACCTTGAGAAATGGTATGACCTAGGAAGTCAAGCTTTTCAAAGCCGATTAAACATTTGATAGGTCGGGCGGTCAACCCGGCTTTCTTTAGTCTCATGAAGAGCATAGCGACCGTAGCAATATGTTCTTCGCAGTTATCCGTTGCAATAAGTATGTCGTCCATGAAAGTGTAAATATTTGGACTTTGCAAGGGTTGCAAAAGCTTTCTCATCATTCCAGTGAAGACTCCTGGTGCATTGTGTAAACCGAAAGGTATAACATTGAAAGTATATTGTCCTTCGCTGGTGCTAAAGGCTAACATGGGTTTAATTTCCTCCTTGACTACTATCTGGTAATAACTTTTACTCAGGTCAATCTCGGAGAGAATTGTTGCCTTTCTTAGCTTGGTAAACAGTTCTGAGGCGCTTGGTAGTGGTTCGGGCTGAAATTCTGTTACTGTGTTGAGTAATCGGTAGTCGATACACAGCCGAACTTCCTTATTCGGTTTCTGTAGCAGTACTACGCTTGAGCTATAAGGAGATGTGGACTCGCTAACAATCCCAGCTTGTAGTAGTTTGTCTATTTCTCCACGTAAGGTGTCTGCTTTCGCATACGGGATCGGATAAACTCTGGTTCATACAAACGTCTCGTTTGTCAGCTTCATATCAAACTCTACGAGATGTGTAAGACCAGGTATGTCCATTAAGACTGCTGAATACTGTTTCAATAGCGCCTTCCTTTCTGTTTGTTGAGCTTCCGAGAGGGTGTCTCCGAATTTAGCGTCCTGATATGACTCCGTTTGTTGCAGTGGGTATTCCATACAACTTTCGTCATCTCCGTCATTCTCGGTTGCTATAGCGACTGCCAAATGATGTTCGGGGGAAGGCACCGGTCTTTCCAAGTATTTCTTTAACAGGTTTACATGGTAGACTTTTTCCTTACCTTTAATAGAGATCTTGTAGTTGTTTCTAGAGATCTTTTTATTGACGGTAAACGGCCCTTGCCATCCGATACGCAGTTTGTTGTTTCAGGTAGGGAGCAACAACAAAACTTTCTCTCCTGGCTCCAGTTCCCTCTCCTCAGCTGCTTTGTTGTATCTTTTAGCGTGCTTCAGGCTTGCACGCTTAAGGTTGGTTAGTGCTAGGTCCCATCTTAGTTTTAGCCGTTCCTTTAACTCAGATACATACCTAAATGCTGAGACAACTTTCTCATCGGCCTTCTGGTCTGTCAGTGACCGTCGTAAGGCTTCTAGCGGGCCCTTAGTAGGTCTGCCGAATAAAAGCGTAGCTGGCGGTAGCCCTGTAGAGGCCTGGGGGACTTCCTTGTAGGTGAACAAGGCTGCAAGAATGAAAAGGTCCCAGTCTTCTGGCTTTTCCTGTCCCAGCTTACGTAATATCATGGTGAGGCTTCCGTTGACACGGTCTACTAACCCACTTCCGGCCGGATGGTAGGGGCTAATGTAGATGTGCTGGTCCCTCAAGATCTTGAAGATCTCCTCCATTAACAGGCCACGGAACTGGGATCCGTTATCCGTCAAAACCTGTTGAGGAAATCTCAGCCATGTAAAAATCTGCACTAGGGTCTTTGCGACATGCATGGAATCCGTGCATGTTAGCGGTATAGCTTCGGCCCACATAGTGCAGATGTCGACTGAGGTCAGGATATACCTGCTCCTTCGTTTAGTCCTTTCAAGGGGTTCTATAATGTCGACTGCTACCCGTTCAAATGGGGTTTCCACTATTGGCATTTCTCCCATAGGAACTGGGGGTGTCCAATGTTTTGGTGCCACACGTTGGCACTTGTCACAGGATTTAACGTATCAGATAATGTAAGTGTTCATTCCTGGCCACCAATAGTGAGTGGATATTCTTTGTATTGTGGCGTTTTCTCCTATATGTCGGCTAAATGGAAAAAAGTGCCCCATTTCTAAGATTTGGTTTCGGTACTAGGAGCTGATTATGTCCCTGTTCAGGGTCGTCAGTCCTTCGATACAACAGTCCTTCCTTTAAAAAATATCCCCGTTGTGTCTGGGGTCCTTGGCCATGGGCAGTTTTTTTAAAGCAGGGCTCCAAGGTAGGGTCCTTTCGTTGGGCATCTTTCAGTTCCTTAGGTAACATGTTAGGTGCAGGCTCCCGTTCCTTTTGGGTTTGCCCTCTTGTGGTTACTGCTGCCACAATTGGCTCTTTCGATCTCCCTAGAAACACATATCTACAGCCAAGTATGACGTTATAGATAGGGTCCTCCATTACCGCTGCCTTAAAAAAGCCACGGACGTAATCCGAATATCTCCACAAGCGCGACAGGGAGCGTTATGGGTGCATCTCCTTTAAAAACTCCACATATGTAGACGGTTTCTCCCGTGTCTTGGCCTGGCTTAACCAAATGCCTAGCAACTATACTATCAAAGCTCAATTCGCTGTCAAAAACTATGTGAAAGTCCCGTTCAACATAACCATATCTCGCGTAGAAGGCCTCTCACCGTCAGGTTGAGAATCACTGACCTTGCTATTTTGCGGTAAGGCTGTTTGCAAACATACAATCCGCTTGGGACGTTTGCTCGTCCCGATCCGATTTACCTGGCGAAGGGGTTTTCCCTTTTTCATATCCTTTCTGGCTGTGTCATGAGGTACGTTTAGGCTCATCACGGGTTTCGGTAGGGTATCTGGGTTTATAGAATTTCGATTTATTTTGGGGAGCGCTAGTTTCTCTTGGGTTTTGGTTGGAAAATTGCTGGAGAGAATGCTCTGGATCAGTGGTTCCCAAAGTGGGCGGTACCGCCCCCCTGAGGGCTTTGGAAGGATCCAAGGGGGCGATACGGGAAAAAGGGGCCAGAGGGGGGCGTTCAGTAGTAAACAGTGGGCGTTTAGTAGTAAGGGGGGTTCAGGATTTGACGAGATAAATTCAGTACGTGCGGGGGAGAAAGGAATTGTGGATTTGAGAGACAGCATCAGTGAAGCGGGGACGATGTGGATGGTTGCATTACTAGGATCATTAAGCAAGGCACAGTTTCGTCTATGCGTGTCATTCTGAGCTCAGGTAACCATCGCTGACCATAAACGGTAATCGGGAACTGCTAGGAAAGGGGGTTAACCATTCGTTCACTCCTGAAGAAAGAGAAATGATCCGTGCCGATGGCATTGGCGAAATTAGATACCTGCTGGTGATTCAGAAAGTATCAACTTTGCTTTGTTGCGAAATTTATTGTCTCAGTATTTGCGGGGGCTAGTGGTAACTAGATATTCGCAGATTGGTAATAAATAAGAGAAAAGGTTCAAGGGTGCAAGTTTTCAACGGTACTTGGCAGTAGAAATCAGTCTTTGCACCTCTGAACCGGCTTTCCTACCTTACATTCATACTTTCATAAATCGACTGGCGTGATGTACGTTTCCCGTCTATTTCAATTTTGCGCTGGCTATGAGCAAAATCAACAAACTTTCTCAGCTTTTCTTGAGAACAGTGGTTTCAAATAAGCGTGTACCGGGTATAAAATAATTTCATCCTGTCGATAAGGTAAGTTTTCATATTTATATTTTTTGTTTGTTTGCACAGAGCTAGCATCAGTTTTACTAACATTAATTATTAATTAAGCAGATATACTTTGATACAGATTTGCCGCATATTAAATATTGCTGTTCAATCCATTATATTGCATCCTTTTAATTTGTTACCGGGATCTCCACACTTTGTAGTTAGGCCACTGGCTCCCAATTTTTAAATCTGAACACCTATCAATATAGTGCGTTATGTTATATTTTGTTCATATTAAATAACTATTATTATACGTTATGAAATGATTATTGGGTTACTTCAGTGTTGGTGTGGCTGTTGCTAATTGTGTTTTTTTTTCTGATTGAAGTATTTTTCTAATTTATTTAGGGCTGTGGTTAAGAAACTTTATAAAATAGAAGAGTAAACTGGTAAGAACATCTGTGTCAACATTTTTGTAAAGCCACTTTTAAATCAGTTTTTGTTGTTTACTCGACGAACATTTTTCTATCTACAAAATTTTAAAATCAATTCTTTGTTCCAGAATTCAGAACAAATATGGCAAAAGCAGAACAAACCAAAAAGAAGTGCAAACAATACAGCGTGAAATATCTGAAATATGGATTTATTCCAGCACTAAATAACCAACAACTGCCAATGTGTCTATTATGTGAGAGGGCCTTTTCAAATGAGGCGATGAAACCTTCCAGACTACTTGAACATTTGAAAAAAATTCACCCAGATAAAACAGATAAAAGTTTGACATATTTTTCAGTCACTTCGTGAAAACTTTCAGAAACGTAAAACTGTCCGTGAAATGTTTGTCAACGCTTCACCACAAAGCTGTGATGGTTTGCGAGCTTCATACAAAATTGTATTGCTGATAGCTAAATCTGGGAAGGCTCACACAATCGCAGACAATTTGATTTTGCCAGCTATAATGGAGTTTGTGAGTGCAGTTATGCATAAGTCACCTGAACAAATAATTAAAGCAATTCCGCTCAGCAATACCTCTGTTCAAAGAAGAATATATGAAATGGCTGAGAATGTTGAAAATACATTGTGCAATATACTTATTACAACAGAATTTGCAGTTGGATGAGTCAACTTTGCCGGGAAACGAATCTTTGCTTCTTGCCTATGTTCGCTTCGTAAAAGATCAAAGCTTGGTTCAAGAGTTTTGTTATTTGCTAAGTAACTAGTAACTGATACAAAAGGAGTGTCAATATTTCGTGTAGTAGAGAAATTGTTCAAAGAGAAGGACATTCCGCTTACTAACATTCTTGCTTGTGCAACAGATGGGGCACCATCAATGATAGGTTGTTACCGCGGGTTTATCGCTTTCTTAAAAGAAGCTGTACCTGGTATATTTACAATACACTGTGTAATTCACAGACAACATCTTGACGCAAAAAAATCTAAGTGATCGGCTTCAAAAATCTTTAAATACTGGTATCACAGCGATTAACAAAATTAAGTCCCATGCTCTCAATTCTCGACTATTTCGAGAGCTTTGTACTGAGAATGATGAACAGTTTGAACGTTTGCTGATGCACACAGAAGTCGCTCTCAAAAGGAAATTGTCTGAGACGCTTTTATGCTCTTTTTGAAACTGTGGTAGAATTCTTCAAAGATTCGCATGCTTCGCTCAGTACAGAACTAACGAATATCATGCATGACATTGCATATTTGTCAGATTTATTCACAAAGTTTAACGAAATAAATCTACAACTGCAAAGAAATGATATTACTCTTATAAAAGTCAAATCTGTCGTCTCCACGTTTCTGGCCAAATTAACGCTATTTAAACGTAATATTGGCCGTCGCGAGTTAATCCAATTTCCCAGCCTCTTAGAGTTGGAAGAGAAAGACAACATACCAGAGGATAATCTTCAAGTATATTGTGCACACCTAGATATGCTGCATAAAGACATGTCTCAGAGGTTTCATGATCTTCTTTTGATGACGATTCCAGACTGGATAATAAATCCATTCCTGGCCACGTGCAGTGAGGAACTAGGAAGGGTGAGAACTGATGTCGCTACAAAATGACGTTGAGCTTAGGCCAATGTTCAAGAAATCATTTCAAGACTTTTGGTTACAGAAAGAAATCTCTGAACGCTATCCTGCAGTGTTGGGAAAGGTTAAGATATTCTGTATTGCCTTTCCCACATTGTATTTAGTAGAGCATGGTTTCAGCGCGGTTGTCCAACTTCTTTCGAAGCAGAAAAACAGACTGCAGATTATTGAACGTGGGGATCTGAGACTCCTTCTGAGTAACTTTCAGCCTGATGTTGAGAAGCTGTTATCACTACACCAGGCACATCCATCTCACTGAAGTTAAAAATGCAGTAAGTTTGTTACTAATTTACTTTTGCATACTGCTGTTTGTTTTAATGAATTAATTAATTAAGTTTTTCTTTTTAAAATGTTAATAAATAAGCGTATCTGTAGCTTTATATTAGAATGTGATAAATTGAGCAATTAGTTGTTACTGTATTAACAGTTGCTCTTATTTTTCCCTCTTTACATTTTTTATGTACTGTGGGGAAATGCAGGGGCGCTGGGGACATGCCCTGGGAGCCAAGGGGGCGGTGACCCAAAAAAGTTTGGGAAACACTGATCTAGATTATTGTTCCGAGAAGACGCATCTGTAGGTTTGCGTTTAGAGCCTGGAAGCTCGGCGACCGCGTCTGCATATTGCTCTGCCTTACTCAAAATGTCTTCAAGTTTTACCGCTCCCTGTTCAGCAAGAAATCTACGGGTTTCATTTGACAAAGTGCTTTTGATTTGTTCGGTTAGAATAAGTTCTTCTAAACCTTCAAAAGTGCAAGGGAGTTCTGACAGTTCCACACACTTTGTCAAATATCTCTTTAGACGAGAAGAGAACTGAGCATACGTCTCGGCCCCCTCCTTTCTGCTGTTTCGGAAAAGTTGTAAAAACTTGCGAGTGTTCATCTCGAAGCGTTCAAGTAAACTTTTCTTAAGCATGTCGTAATTGTCTTCACTGCTGCTTCCCAGTTTCACATACACAACGTATGCGTTGCCTTTGAGGGCCTGGGATAGCTTCAAGCACCATCGCAAACTGTGCAAACCGTACAGGGCTGCTATTCTCTCAAATTTTTCTAGATAGCTATCAATTTTCGCATTGGGGCTTGGGAAGGTTTCTAGAGCAAAGGACATAGCAGCTAATTGGGAAGACTGGCTTTTTGAGTAGTCAGCTGAGGATGATTGAGGTGATGACGACTCTCCGTTGCTGGAGCTAGACGCTGCACCACGACTTTGGACCGCTAAAGTCTTAAGCGCCAATTCATGCTGACGTCATTTGTCGTTCTCTCTTTCCTCGTGTTGTCTCTCCTTCTCACGTTCCTTCTCCCTGCGAGTTTCCATTTCCGCCTCAATATTCTTACTTTCCAATTGCCGCTCTTCTTTCTCCCTAGCTTCTTTCTCTTTCTCTCTAGCTTCTGCTTCCTTCTTCTCTGCCTCATATTTGGCTAGTTTGTCGTTCACAAAAGCTAGCAACTCTTCTCCTTGTAATCCTGTTTCTTTTGCTTCCTCTCTTAACATTGCCCTAAGCTTTGCTCGCTCCGCCATAGCAAATATACCTGACTGCGAAGTACCAGAGAAAGAACGAAGAAAAGGATACACTGCTCCCTAACCAATTAAGAGAATTTAAAAAAATATTTTCTGTTTCCTTCTCCCTGTTTCTTAGTTGTCTAATCTATCGCTGCTGTTAACTGGCAAAAAGGCTCCTAAGGCAGTCGACTTAATCGAAAAGGATGGTAGATAAGGCTAAAAAACTTTAAATCTACTATTACTAAATGTGAAAAAAATATTAAAATTTAAGAAGAAAAAAAATGTTTCCTATTTTCTCCACCACGCTCACCACCACCAGGAGTCAGTATGGAACTATGGGAAGGCGATTAACTTGGCGACTGCCCAATGCACTTCCTTCGCGGTGCTCACGCTCCACTGCTCCAACAAAATTGTGATTGTTAAACAATCACGCGTACCAGCGGTCTTTTTTTGTACAAAATGTATTATATATCATACCACCACCAAAGATCACCATCAAAATCTAACTGCAAGTAAATTATAAGATGCTGTGGAAAGAAAACAATTTATGTCTCTAAATTGTGTGGTCAGAACCCAGGAAAAGTAAGAACGTTGCCTAGGGGATACATTATTTTTCTTTCTATTACACCAACAGAACGTACAACACACTCTAGCTAGAGTTAGACCAAGATTCTGTAACAGACGTTAGTCATCTGTCTGGACTCAGACTAAGGTAACGTCACGGACGAGCGCACTTTCTGTCGTACGGAAGGTTAATTATAGCGTGAACGTCGACAGATACGCAAGAATGTATTGATATATGGTTGTGTCTCCTATAAGTGTTATTACAACTTGTTTAAAAAAAACTGAGAGAGTTCTTGAGGGTCACTCTTTAGCATGAAAAATACTTCCAGTATTGGGAAAACATCTGGTTGCTAGAACTTTGTTTATAATCTGATGATGGTTCTTCTATCGGCCAACTTGTGGCTGGTAAATATATACATATATTTCTCTCTCTGGGTTTGGTAAGTCCAGTTATTAAAACTATTTATTGTCCTCCAATACTCTCTGGCGTGTGCCCGTTCACGAATGAAATTGGTGATGCACCGCCAAGAAAAGGAGAAAATAACAAATCCCAAAAAAATGGAAAAAGAAAAAAACCGCTGGCCGCCCTAGTGATCAGGTCTGCGAAGAATACAAGAACATTTATATAAAAATATGCTAAACCTATATCTACACACACTGACGGGGACAAGACGATCTCTTATCCACTCCGTCAATCCTGATTAAATTTAAACGGCACACGGTGGTTCCTTACTCCTATCAGTTACCAAATTCCGCTGGCAGCTGAGTTCAGACGGGTCTGAGTTATGTTAGCTCACCAGCGTCAGCGTACAATGAAGCTTATTATTTAATCTGTCCATACGCACTGCCTAAACAATGATCGCCTGTCATTAAATAGCAATTAAATTGTCGGCATCTGTTGGCTTTGCCGTATATGATTAAAATAATAGACACTATAACAAATATGCATAAATGAAATATAACGTTGTATTCTATCCTACACTATCAGTTTACTGTCTATACGAGTGGCGTGATTTAACGTTTTAATAGAATATCTGGTAGGAAATCGCTACGCGTTACTTTATTTCACTCGTTTTACTAGCGAGAAAAATATCTAAGTGAAGAACAAAAATGTTAAAAGCTATCACTTCTTAAAACATTTTCCCTATTATCCTTTACCAGAAAATTCAGTCATGAAAATCCTCCACGAAAACTAGTAACAAATCCAGACAAGGAAATCTGGTTTCCAGGACTGCGCTTAGACTATTCAAAATTCTGACAAACAACTGATGAGGGGGTTAAGAAAACAACAGTATTTATATCATTAGGATTATCTGATCTCTGAATGCGTTAATTTCGCGGTCCAGTGTTATCCACAATTTCAGAAGCTAAGCATATCAAGATAAGGGCTTTACGGTCGGTCTTCGTCGAGGTTTCAACCGTCATCAAAAGACTTACTGTTCCCTAACGGGGTTTCTCTGCACGAATGCCTGCTTCTAAAGATCAAAGAGCCCAGGGGTTTCTAACTCCCCTGAGTACGAACTTCAAAGTGTCTGTGTTTTTGTCTTCCCCATGCGTTAGCCTGTCTGAGAACTATTATGATTGACAGATGCTCGCGTGAGGCGAGGTAAACACAGCCTGATTGGCTTTCCTGTTATGACTGACAGGTCACGCAGTTTGTAAACATTGCGTTAGCTCGTGTTAAAACAAAGCGGCGGGACAAAAGAGTAAGCTGCAGAAATAGACAGTGGGTATTGATACATGGTTTCTAGCTAGCAAATCAGAAGGCAGCTATTAGGTGGCACTAAGCTGTCGGAATTCTCTAGACCTTTTTTCCATTACACGTCACATTGTCAAAAGCTGTTTTTCTTCTGAAAACGTCTGCACCTATGTCCCCGGACACCGCTGCTGCTATTCTCTGCACCGCTTCTGTCTTCATCGGGGGGGGGGGGGGGGGGGGGGAATCCAGTGTAAGATACCCTTCATCTTTTCTTTTTCCTGGTGTTCAGCATAGACTGACATTTGCGGGTTCGACCACTCGAACCTTCTTTTCGTGCAGGCCTTGATAATGCTTCATCTGTGCCGCCGTCGTCAAGGAGGCGTATGTCGTAGATTTTTTGATAGGGGAATAGTTTGGTCCCTTCTGAGTAGAACTAGAACAGGTGGTGACTCAGTGAGAGATAAGATAAGAAATAGATTTTCACGTGTGAAATGGTGAAAAAAATAGGTAGAGTCTGTCCCTGAACTCGAGAGACTTCTCTCGTGCAGCCTATCTCTACAACATAACTTTGTTAGTCAGACAGTCTACCAATATATATATATATATTTATATATATCAACCAATCACATACACACACACACACACACATAAGTGACGACAGTTAGACGCACAAACGTGAAAAAAACTATATCAATGAAAAGGGATATTTTGGGACGAGCTGACCAACACCTGTAAATAAGTTTATGTAAATTGTATTTACCATAAAGAAACTTCACAACAGCAATATTTTGAATATCAATCAAATACAAATAAACATAACTTAATGAATTAATTAAAGAGGTAGACTCATAGGGTAATCCTCCCTCCCTCTGTTGAGACAAGATCCCATTAGAAGAAAGTTATTAACCCCCAAAGAGTCAAAGATTTATACGCTATGGTCTAGGATTTCCCTCTACAGTAAAGAACAGAGTTTATAAGTTAATCTATTCTGAAAGGGACAGTGTTAACAAAACTTACACATTTAAAATAACCAACGTGAGTAAATGGATTCTACAAGATATATATATCTTCTTCTTCTTCTTCTTCGTTCGCCCTGAAAAGGACGGTGGTTGCGTTGTGTCTGTTTACAACGTAGCTGCGATATCTGCACCTTTCGGTCGACACATCCGACTTCTGCACGGCATTTTTTAGGACCGGGTTTGCCTTCCCATTTCGATCCACACTCGCTCAGCCAGCCTGCACAGCTGCAGACTGTTTCCAGGACCACCACGTGGAGGTGGAGTGCGGTCTTGATATATATGAGGCTTATTCATTCATCCTTCATCTCTTCTCAGACAACCGTGGCCACGTACATTCGTTTTTACCTAATACTTGAGTTGCACCTTCTGGAACAACTTTAGGATACACGCACACAGCAAATCCAGTGTTATTTTTGGCAAAGAAAACCCCAGCTCCTCAGAGACAGATTAAATTCACTTCTCCGGGGAACGTTCTCTTTGTTATTTTTATTTAGGACTACTGTTTATGTCACATTTAATTAGACCAGGTAAGAATTTTAACAGTTCTCACAGTGTCAATAGCCTGAGATTTCCAGTACTTAGGAATGTCAGGTCGGTAACTTCTCTCAGTATAAAAAATTCCTTGTCACACCACAAATGGTCAAACGTCGGGAAATGTTAATGTTTGTGATTTCGCCACTACGGGCTGAATGTAAATGAAATTTGGGAAATATAAATCTGGATCTGCAGGCCCAGTTACAATAGTTATTCTTAATGTTCTTTGGGTTGGTACTCTGTCTCTTTCTGAGTGCATACACGAAGCCAGACAGGTTTACCTTGAAGACCCAAATATCAATTAAGAAATGTTCTTTCGTATGGTTATTCTCAGATTTATATGGATGTAGCGAAAGGTTTTTCTAGTATGATAATAGTGGTAGAGCAGAAGTAGAATCTCTCTCCAGAAAGTATGAAGTTCCAGTGCCCGAGAAGTACACTGGTATCACAAGTGAGTTACAGCTGTGAATACTCTGAGCTGGACAATAGATTTAGGCTTCAGAAGTATAAGTTGCTACTTTCGCTATAGTAACCCTATGTGATAATATAATTAAATTAGAAAAAGTAACTCAAAATTTAACAGTTAAAAATGTAACAAGTCAAATGAGTACCATTATCCAATTTATTATGTACATCTATATATTCTTGTAATGAGAAATGGTTGTTGGAAGATGGTAAAATGTATGATTATTTACAGTTACAAATCAAATAAACAAGCTAAAAAGTCTTGGATTTATCTTCCACTGAACTTATAAAACACGTTTGTCACATTATCTATTGCCATCTAGTTGTCATCATTAGATAGTCGTTTTAGAAACTGCTCACAGGATTTGTTGGATGGATACACTTAAAACTCATCTTATGTTAGTTCGAGGTTCCTGAGACACACGTGAATCCGGAAGACTTTCCTTCAGCCCGCCCTATAACTACGGGGGACTAAGGTGTTGAAGATTTGTTGACCTCTAAGCTTCAGTGAGCTGGATCAACGGTCTTCAAGTCTTTTGGGTAAATTCAGTCAGGAATGATCATAATCTTGATCAGCAGTGATCATAAAACTTGATCATAAATACCTGGAACAAAAGGTAATAGGTGGCCATGTTGTTCCAACAATCTCACCACCAACTACTGTTCATGATGCGACCATGTCTTCAGTGTTTGTATATAAATGAATGAATCATGGTAGTATGTTACAGAGATAGCATGATAAGATAATGTATACTGTGCAGAATTAACAAAATACATGAATAAATCATATGTTATGATACATGGGTACGATATAACCTTTGCCTTCCACTCCTGGATGTCAAGTCACTTATGTACTTGCTGGTATGTCGTAAGCTTCCAGGCAAGAATTAGCCATGATATATTTGGTTAACCAATTAATGGTTATGCTTCCTGACAATGCCGGTGAAGGTTATCTCTGGTTAGCGTCATTCCCTTTTTTATTATATCTGATACAATAAATCGGAAATAAAATCTGAAATAAAATGATATTAGTAATACATATATCTTTAATAAACTTACATACCCTCTTAGGATTTATAAGCTCACGGTGAGACTGTATTGGCTTAATTTAATCTGCCCTGTATGCAATGTGAAAATAGAACTTTTCTTGCAGATGCTGTCTTCCAGTTTCTCACTCGGGCTTCTGGATTTGGTGTGTGTGATTTCAACGCGCAGCTCTGTCCTTATATTTCAGTCTCTCGTCCGTACGAGAAAGCACCTCTAAAAGTCCCAAAAGATTTGCATTTCATCTCCTGGTTTCAGGCGATTTGAAGCAATCTGTGCTTTTCCTGTACTCGTTTTTTTCTTCTGTTCACTACACACTTATATTCTTCCTTCCTTTCTATGTATCATTTCTTTTTCCTCATATGAGGCTTTCACTACATATAAGTTTTATCCAAATCCGTTGGGGCTTGTTAGTGTAATAAATTTTTAAAGATTATTAGCTAACTTTTAGCCGATGTGATGAAGGTGAAAAATATTAATTATCTTTAAAACTATTTATATTTGAATAATATCCTTTTGGATATAATTCCTACTCTATCTCCTTTGTTGAGTTATTTTTATTTAATATTATTTCAACCATGCGTTCTCCTGTAGTTTAAAATTTAATTTCCAGTAAATGCAAACTTTGAAAGTCCGCCATACATTCCTATTAGCTATTTCCTAATTCTTTCAATACCGTTCCAGCTAACGTAATTCACATTTCCGCTGTCTTCAAACTTCAAAGAAAGACCCGCCGAGTGTTATTACTGCGCTGTGTGTGTGTGTGTGCGCGTCGCGTTACACACATTTTTTCTACAACAAAGGAAGAGGAACCAAATTTCGCTACAATGGAAGCCGCTGGTAAGGTTTAGGGTTTGACCCAATACTGTGTAAAGGAGAAAAAATACAAATACTTAACCATAATATAGTATTCTCAATCCTATCCTTAACCTGCGTAAAATATAATATATTTATCCTCTTCGGTTATTTAACTTAAATTATAAACTACAAGCTTAGAGCTTGTCTTATCGTTTAAAAACTCCCGTGAAATAAATTCTAGTCATTTAAAAAAAATTAATCATCATGAATTAGAAATAAATACATATTTCGTCAATACTCATGATGAACAGTGCATTTACTAGATGGTTAAAATATTCTCTGACTGGTTACTAGCAATTTATTAAATTTACTTCATAGCTGGAATAGTTTAGCTAGAAATTATTATTTATTCTGCTAGCCTATGTAACACAGTAAAACCTAGAGAAATATAAATGACGGACCTATCTATTAAATCACTCTGCACAGAAATCTTAGAGAAATATAATACGGACTTAACTATTAATCACTCAAACTTCTAGTATAGTATTTACCACAAACACAGAAATAAACGATCTCCAATCGAAAACCACTAAGTAATTCCACTGTTATGAGGGATCTTAGATTTCGAAGCTAGATGTCTTTAAAATCTGTGGGTACTGGATAAATTGAGTAAAAATGCTGGGGTTTATATATTAAATCTCCAGAAAATCGCTCGTACTTGCTAGATATGACACCTTCACTCAGATCTCGGGCTTTTCCTCGTTCGATCTGCGAATCTGAGAAAATTTTCACGCTTTTGCCGCTCGCAGACTCTGCAATCGAGCGAAGCCCGTCCTTTGATCTGGCGATTCTCACCTTGTTTAATTTCCTATCAAACGAACGGATTCAGGGGAAGGTAACAAAAATTGTCTCCCCTTGGTTCCAAATTATCTGTTCCTTCTACTCAAATTATTTCCCATGATCACTGTCTAATGAAAAATACGTTTCAACTATATTAGCTTATCTACCCTTGAGCCAAAATTTACGACTCTTTGAAATAGTTGCCGCTTTTCCTACGCGTTTCGTCTCACTCTGTTTGATCTTATTACGACGATTTTCAATCGCTGGCGTATAATTATAGGTAACCGGCTCAACGTTAGCTAAATAGGTCTATTTGTAAACATTCCTAAGGAAATAGAGAACAGAAAATAAAATAGGCGTGCTAAATTAGAAAAAGAGACAAATCTCTGAGTGAAGGAGGGTTTTTACGTTAACAAAATGGGCGTAGGTGAAAGCCAGGTAAAAGAAAAATGAAGATAATGAAATAGATATATGAAAGCTATTATCATAAAATGTCACAGCGTTGGTTGGTTGTTCGTCCATCACGGGTGATGAAGACCACTCTGTTCATCCAATTATTTAAGAATATGTTATGAAAGAGTGACTTGCGCAGTGATTTGGTTTAAAGTGAGGAAGAGTTGCGCAATTCGTCGACCTCACTCTCTCGCCTGGGTCCATCTGAGTCCAGTGGCAAGACAAGTCAAGACGACTGGAGATGAAGTCAGGTGCAGTGGATGACCAGGGCTTTCTACGTGCCTCGCCGTGCTCCTTACGCTCCCCAGCGCGTTGCTGGTAATCGCCGTCATGCCCGTTGAACCAACAGGTGGTTTCTTCCGCGCAGTCTATCGAATCCAGTCTTCGCATGCATGGGTAGGCAGACCCTAGCTCACCGAAGGTTTATAACCATTCGGCTACCCTCACCTAGTTTAGCCGGTCACAGCGTACCATTTGTTTGGGTCCGCGAAACGGTATAAAGTGGCAATACCGCTCATGCCCACTCCGGCTGGGCCTCCGAGTATACTCGCTAACAAGGAGTACGAAGCCATACTGGCTTGTGGGCCAGTAACTGTAATCACCAATGTGCCGGGTTTGTGGAGGGTACGCCATATTTATCTCAATCTCTGGGATTACTGGTTTTGCCATAATTATATTGATTTTTGTTGGTTCAAAAACCACAGTAAACAAAAAAGAAAACAAACACATTCTCATCTTACGCCTATCGTGTCTGAATCTAAACTGATTATAACTTTAACTTCGATTTCCCATTACAATTGTTAACCAATTTTGTAATTCAGACTTTGTCCCGAATCGTTCACTCGCTCCTACCAAAACTCCCGTGCAAAACCTGCTTTGTTCACACTGTTCGAAAAAACAACTCATTTAAAATCCTCAAGGGACGTAATTACAAATTATTGCCCTTGCTAAATAAGACTGTAAGTCATAGCCTCTTCTCCCTTTAAGTTACTTTAATAGCGTTATGCAAATTTTTGAAACTATATTCTTTTACACAGGAATTTTTAAAACCACAACTTTTCACAAGTTACGCAATTAAAGATTTAACTCCCTTTGCCTCAAACCCCACAAATCATATTTTAATTCCCTTTCAGTAAGGTTTAATAGTCTGTTACCGCTGTTATGCTAATTTTCTAAACTGGATTTTTACTGTCAAGTGCTTAGCTGTGAGTGCACATTGACAAATATCTATATTATAATTCATCTTCACGTGACGTCGATTCTTGTTATCGGCCTTTTGGCTAAGATCAAAGTCTTAACACAAGAGATCAGAACTTTGACATTCAGTGTCATTAGGTCTTTGTGTGAAAACACAAAGGATCACTAAAATGACACTTGTGTGTCATTGGGTCTTTTTGTGTTGGGACATGCGTTTATGTTGGGCGTGTTCCAATGCGACTCATGCGAGTTAATGCGACCTCATGCGAGGAAAAAATATGCGACCTCATGCGAGGAAAAAAAAAAGTTTGGACTTGCGCCTACTATCCGGCTTTGGCTAGGATCATGTGTCTTGGCCAGGGCTGGGGGTGGGCGTGCGATCAATGCGACCTCATGCGAGGAAAAAATATGCGACCTCATGCGAGGGAAAAAAGGCCTTTTGGCTAGACCTCACTTTGAGCCCCAGAAGGGGTATTTTAAAAAAAAAAATATATATATATATTTATATTATAAATTGTACATGGTGCGACAAACATTGCTCGTTATTCACGGCTAATGTTAACTCACTGAACTCCAACACATAGGCACGATATCCGACGACTTTATGTCACAAACTTTATCATAAACACAATGACACAGGCAGACTGCCGCTTTGGCCAAGAATCATAAGAAATGCACAATGTATGAGTTGCATAATTGGAACATCATCCAATGGAACGAATTTCACTATAACTCAATATACTTTCTACTGTCTACTTTCCTTCATCCAACTCGCCTTCATTCTCCACGTAATCTCTCCTCGCTCCAATCTCTCTCTCGAAATCCTTCCCACACATCACCCTTTTCACACCTGACCAGTCTTCACCACCGCTTCGTTCACAACAACTCAGCCATGCCCGTGAACTCAACATTAGTGCTTACTGCTACTAATGCATTCATGCCCACAGTCAAACTTAACATTCACTCACTTCAACTCACAACTTACATAAATACCTCTAGCTCCCGCCTGAGCATGAGTACTGACACTCAGTCTATAAACGGTTCATGACATGTACACTTTATCTTCTTGTTATATATTGACCTCAAACTTATTGTTACAATATAATGCAGCTTTGTCTTTTACAGTGTGATTGAAAAAGCCAAGGAAGAAACTCAATTGATAGTTCCTGTTTCAATATGACGGTCATTTTCAATCGTTACTATTTTGAAGGACTATTTTGACGTTTGTTTATTTTTTAGCTGTTCCTGTTGTTCATTAACTGGATCTAAACAGTAAGTGGATTGGAAGCCTTGAAATAACTGTTAGAGCGAGAGGCTAGTGTTCTGCCGTTTGCTCAAAATTTCGTGTATGTGTGAATTCAAATGGACATACCCAAAATTTGTCTGGACAGTGAAGATGTGCTAGACGGTGGTGTTTTGCATAGGCAAGGAACTTTAGTCTTTAGAACATCAGGACAACAGGCCGCGTGTGCATCCTATTCACTGACTGCAGCCATTGTGGCAGGTCCTGCTGGGGTTGGCCAAGCTGGGATAACTACACTTTATAGATTCGCTGACCCTATGAAATGGCATGTAACACTGACCACATCAGCTCACATAACACACTATAAAGGTCTAAACGGCAAAAAATTTGAATGGGCAAGCCCCAAACTGACCGTGCTCATAGAGCATCAAGATAAAGAACGTTCTAAAGGTGTACTGCATTGGTTACTCCCCCCCCCCCCCTCAATGTTTACTGTATGGGCAAGATGATCAATGGGTCAACCAGTGCCCAACAAACAAACCTCAAACCGTTTTTGTCCAAAAGAAACCCCAGCAGCGGAAGAGACGCCAAAATGAACCCAAACACAGCAGGTCTCCTAATCCCCCAACCTCTACGGGGGAGGAACCCAGCAGTCAGGTTCAAATGTCCAAATTATCAGAAACCGACACAGAAAGCAGAGACTTCAAGACGGTCTTGGACAGAAAACGGAAAAGGAAGCTGGCCCGAAGTAAAGCACAAACAGAGAGAGTAAGAGAAGTGAAGATAATAACCACAGAGTCACCATTTTCAAATAAAACAAATGAATGAGAAAACAGCACATCAAATGACGAAGGCTTAGACACACAAGACGACGACAGTATACCCCCTTTGTGGACGACCACATTAAGCGAGGATGAAGAATTTGCCCCTTTCATTGGCAGAGCGAACTCACAAACAGACGAGACAAAAGAAGATCAGAAAACTGGCTACACACTACAAACATAGACATATTTGAACCTATCCCTTGAAAGCAGTGTTATTATGAATGAAGTCTACACAAATGAACCATATGGAAAACATCACAGGGCTACAGTCAATGGAGGATAGACGTGACAGCAGAGTCTTAAAACAAGCTGAAAAATTTAAGAGGCTCGAAGGACACCCCATGTACCAAAGAATGAATAGGCTAGGAAGAGGCAGGCTCAAGCGAACTAACTTTGTCGCCCAAGCAAAAGAAAAAATTAACAATAATACCATACTAGCTAGCTCAGTTGCAAAGAAAATCCCAACAAGCTCAACTATCCCACTGTGGAAAATAAGATGCTTTCCTAAGTTAAAATCTGATATTCCAGGCATTGAAGGTAAGGGAACACAGACAGAAACACAAAGAAAGTGTATAGCAACCAAGTATATTGACCAAACATTTCCAGCAAAGCTTTGGACACATGCATATACATGCATATATGATGGTTCGGCAACAAATGCAGTTGAAAATGGGGGTGCCGGCATCCTCATAAAATTAAAAAAATAGAATTCACTCTATGGCAATTGCCACTGGAAAATACTGCAATAACTTCTGTGCTGAAGCAGAAGCCCTGAAACAGGCAGCTGAAACTCTTATTGAATGCAAAGCACAGGCAGAAAAACAGATAGTAATCTTTTCAGATGCCCTCTCAATAATATCAGCGCTAAAGAGCCACCAAACTAAAGGATTGAAAGATCTGATAATCTCCCTTGAAAGACTGGCCGAATGTTTCAAGAAGTGCACTATCCAGTGGATACCAGCCCATTGCAACATACCAGGAAATGAGGAGGCAGATAGACTTGCTAAGGAAGGAGGTGCCTTACAACAAAATGATATAGAGACAACTTACGCAACGGCAAAGACTACTATAAAGGCTACATTCAAATCCAAATGGGAAAGAGAGCACCCGGGACATTTGAAAAATGATGCATATCATCAACTATCCAGAAAAGAACAGGTCATCATTTTTCGGCTACGCACTGGTCACAACAGATTGAGATACCATCTGTACCACAAATACAAAATTGGTGCAACAGATCTCTGCACCTGCGGTACCAGCCCAATGACAGTCGAACACCTGCTGCAATACTGCCCAACATACAGTAATGAACGGAGCAGCATATGGCAACAACCCACTTCTGTCAACGAAAAACTGTTTGGAGATGTCGGGAACCTTGAGTTGACTGCTGCCTTTATTAGAGTCATAAATGTGGAAGTCTGAAGGCGAACGAGGAAGAAGAAGAATACCCTATTTGTTACAGTGTTATTTTAAATGACGGCGTCTGCTGGGGTTTACCCATGCGCAACGTTTAGGGGTCATTAATATTTATAGAATATGTCGATATTTTACGGTATAGTGAACGCGAAATATATGCGGAGATTATGACGCATTCGCGTTGGGAAGGTCACGCCGGGTGACTTGGTTACAGGGCCTTTGTTACGCTATCCGTCAAGCAAGAAGGTCGTGTCTTGTATTTATTCCAAGGAAATAAGGCTGAGTATATAGCCTATATTATATAGATGAATCGATGTAGACTTCAGGGTCAGTTCGGAAATTAATCTAAGCATGAGATTAATTAAATTAAACTAATAATGGAAGGAGAATCGTATTATGATTCAAATTGTAGATGTCAAGAACTCATGTGCTCATTTCTGGCTGTTGACTACAACAGCGCACGTATATAGCCACGATGTTCATCTGACATATTGTTTTGACACGGACGGATACTTACTGATATTATTTGGAATTCAATTGTTACGCTGAATTGTACATGAAACCTTTGTGAATGTCATTATCGTTTTTGTATGAATCTCAATACATGTGGACTCAAAGCAGAAGGCTTGATCCTTTATTTACGTTTCGGGTTCGGTTCTACAGCTGTTGGTATTTACCTTTGTCAGCACGATAACTCTCCCACAAGGGAAATCAAATACTATATACTATGCAAATCAGAACGTCGAAGGGATGTTCTGATGCCCAGAGCTAACCATTTATAACCAACATTGATACGTCTAAAGAGTGACTTTACTATTCAATAAATAATACCATAACCAAGGAATCGCAACACCAACCACACCACCACCACCGACCCGTCACAACTGGTGGCCAGTGTGGGTTTTAAATTTTTCAAAAGAACGAACCACAAAAAAATAAGACATTTTTCCTTTCGAGCCAAAATGGACATTATTTGCAAAAACACCGGTGACGTCATGCCCTTGACGACAGTATGAACGGTTGGAAAAGCCAGCAGCTGACAATGTCCTTCAAACAAATTTATTTGCAGCTTTCAAACATCAAATGAAACCTATTGCTGACTTTCTCAATGATACAAACAAGCTTTCGAGTCTGTCGGCGAAGCATATAATGTACGATATTACCGCCAAAACAAGATAAGTCACTAATTTTAAAGGTTAAAATATTTCGTCCTGTTTGTCCAAATAATGCCATGTTCTTTTTTCGTTGTATCCATGTTAAATATTGTTCCTGTCCTTTTCATGTAGCGGGTATGGTTGGGCGGCGGTTCGGAATGAATAAAATGGCTCTCAGGATGCCGATATTCATTCTGAATGTTCCTAAGGCTGTGAATTAATAGCACCTCGCGAAGAAAGCGTCGAATTATCATTATCGGTGATCGGTTCGTTCGGACTTGCATTAATTCACTTTGCATGT
Organism: Oreohelix idahoensis; assembly: GCA_024509875.1. Classification (NCBI taxonomy): domain Eukaryota; kingdom Metazoa; phylum Mollusca; class Gastropoda; order Stylommatophora; family Oreohelicidae; genus Oreohelix; species Oreohelix idahoensis. Next base: position 70,972 of record JAMPIV010017170.1, on the reverse strand, counting down.
TAGGTGTATAGTCATGTTATAACTGGTGTTTTCTGGTGTAATTGGTTCTTATTTTTATTCATTTACAGTCTTATGTTCGTAATCTATCTTGTTTATTCTGATCTAGCTATCTTTAATTTTAATTAAATGTATTGTATTAACGTCAAATGAGTCCTGTGACGTCACTATTTGTTACGTACACAGCTTAACTTTCTATTCAGTTCATTCTTAATCTCTCACTTCCGTTTTATACCACTTAGTTATTAATGCATTTTTTATTGTGAAAATGTCTTGTCGTATGGTAATACTGTTTCGTAATCCTTGGTTAACCCATTGTATTGTTTGTCTTCATTTCATCCTTTTATAATTTAATATTAATGCTGTAATTTCTTCATTAATAATAGTGTAGATGAATATGATTAAATTTTTATCAACTTTGATGAGGAATTAGGGACTTTGCACATATTTGCAGTAGTGGTCCTAGAAATGGGCAATGCACTTTATGCCTCATGATTATGGCATAAAATATAATGATTAATTATTAAAACTTTATAACATATTAATACATATTTAATATAAATTAGTACACTTTCTCAGTACTATATTGTGAACTTAGTGACAATTAAGACTAATTATTTGGGGATAATACACATAATTATTAAATATTAATATTAAGCGCTTGATATAATTTCAGCAGCTTATATAACTAACTATCATAACTATTTATGATAGATATTAGTGGGTATATATAATATTTTTACAAAATATTATAGATTTGTGGAACTTATACATAACAATACAGGAATATTGCAATTTCTTATAATAATTATTCATTCGTTGAGTAATTATAATTATCGACATAGATTCTAGTGGTGATTACAAGACATAAGTAATTGAATACTTAAATATATTAACTTCAAGATGCTTAACTTAGACTATTTTATTAAAAATGGTAAGGATTTTGGAAAAAAAGGAGAACTTCTCGAGGCTTATGCATTGGCTGAATTTGCAAAATATAAGGCAGAAGAGGAGGAAAGGAAAGCTATTGCTAAGGAAGAAGAAGAAAGAAAGGTGGCAAGAGATGAAATCCTACGGATTGAAGAAGAGAATAAATTGAAACGACAGGAAATCATATTGCAGCAAGAAATGGAATTGCAACGGCTTAAATTGGAAACAGCAAAACTTAATTCGCAGAGTGCTGCAGCAAGCCAAAATGATAATGCTCAATCTGGATCTTCATCCACCCGACTTAAGGGCAATTATTACTTTAAATTACCACCATTCAAATTACACGTGGACGACCTTTCATCGTGGCTGGCGCGCTTTGAGGATATATGTAAGGTCAATAACCTTGACAAAACTGCATGGGCACTTAAACTTACGGAATTTCTGGATGGCGAACCTGCAAGTGCAGCACAAAACATTGATCCTACATTAGCCACAGATTATGAGACCATTAAGACGTTGTTATTACGTCGTTTCCACTTGAACGAAGAGGCATGTAGACTACGTTTCAAAAGTTTGTTGCCAGATAACAATAAAGATTTCACAGGTTTTATTGCTAACATACGCAATACTTTTAACAGATGGGTTGAACTGGCAGGGGTCAACAAATCTTACGACAAATTAGTCGATTTATTATTGAGGGATAAAGTGTTGTCTTCTGTCAGCTCACCATTCTTTGCTTATCTGCAAGAAAGAAAACCAGAATCTATTGATGAGTTAGAAAAAATTTATTTAAATTACTGCACAGCTCATCCGAATGCTAATATTTCTGGCTCGTTGATAAGAGAACCACTTCCTGTAGCCTCCAATATGGCATATCATAATCATAACAAACCTAGAACACACAGTGTGGACAGAGGTAGGTTCAAAGGAAACTATGACATTAATTTTCATAAGGGACAGAATAACTTTAACAATAACTTTAATAGAGGAAGACAACAAACCAGAAATTATTCACCTCAGTCAAGATACAACAGTAATCCACGTAACTCAAGTTATAATCGGTCATATCAATATAATAATGGTAACAATTGGAAGAATAGCGATAATTATAACTCGAGACATCGAGATAACAATTATAATAGACGACAACGAGATAATTCAACTAATTATTCTCGTAATCGTTCTCATTCTCGTGGATCTTCACATTATAACCATAATACCGGGGCAGCAGTTACAAATGATATCACCCCTAAGGTTCAGGTTCCACCTAACGATAATACAATGAATTCTTCTGCTGCATGCTTTGCTATAAATTATAACGTGGCAAATAGTTGCCCACAATGCAATCTTATTTTTCAGAAGGCAAAGGAGACAGTGCTAAACTGCGGACACATTACACCAGAAGTAGGTCTTGCAGCCAATGATGGAACAGGCTCTCTGATTTTTAACAGAGGGATAGTAAACGGTTCTGTAGTTTCTGTATTGAGAGACTCGGGATCCACAACCATTGGAGTGCGACAGTCGCTAGTACATCCTAGCTGTGCAACGGGGAAATATGTCCGTTGCATGACTTTTGGGGGAACTATTGAGTTTTACCCCACAGCTCTTGTCCATGTTAATACACCTTTCTTTTCAGGACAAGTTAAGGTATGCATACTTCAGAATCCAATTGCAGATCTGATGTTGGGACGCATCCATGGTAGTAAGGATTGTTCCCCACAGGAAATTGAGGAATGGGAATTAAAGAATGTGCAATCTTATTGCAATGCTAACGCTGTCATTGCAACAGCTACATTACGGGCCAACAAAATAAATACATGTGGCACAGTTTTCTCCAATTTCAGTCTCAGTACCATTCTGGAAATCGATAAGGAGAAGGATAAGACTCTCCTACAGGATAAAAAGTATACTAAACTACCAGCCCATCCTAGGAAGATTAGAAAATCATTTCGAGGCAGATATACCTTTTCTCAAGAGAATGCCGCCAAGTCGGAAGATAGATGTTGGCGACAGGATCATATTAACAGTGATCTTAATAAAATTGTTGAAAATGGGAAAAGAAGGGATGTCCTGAACAAGGGTAATGATGGTGAAGTTCTTATGAACTTGACTAATAAAATTAGGACAAATAAATATGTCAATCATTATGAGACATAATCTCATAAGACTACCATATCCAAAAGATTAAATAGAAGAACTATTTATCACGTTAGTGACACTGATCCCACTTACATTGGGAAGGGTGCATATTCTCGCACCGTGTTAGTGCGCAATCTGCCACAAGGTACCAGATGGCAGGCACTTAGCAATTTCTTTAATGACACGGCAGACGTTATGTTTGTACGGTTGTTGTCACCTACCAATGACAGGTATGGTGAAGCTATAGTTACATTTCGTAACAATAGAGATGCTCGAATGGTCATCGAGCATGATAATGGTGCTTACTTTAACCATCATTGTCTACGGTTACAATTAGTACCTAATGCTGCGTCACGCAGATAACATGCTATGGTAATACAATTGTCTCATATCATTGATGACTCAGCATAGTCATTCATCATTTCTTTTCCTTACTGGTCCTTATAAGGTTACTGATAAAATTTCAGACGTTGATTACGTCTTAGATATCAAGGGACACAGAAAGATATTCCATATTAATATGCTCAAGCAATTTCATACACGTCCTATACACTTACAGTCAATTTTTCATGAATTAGATGACAATACTGTATCTACTTGTCATTATTCTAATCTATCTGTTATACAGGAGGAAAAATCTTCTTTTCCTGAAGTGCAGATGCCTTTACCTGTACTTACTGTCCAATCTACTGAATCTTGGCGTGATGTGACCATTTCTTCTACGGTTACACCGCAACAGCATCAACGCGTTGCTGATCTTCTACAATCTTTCCCAGATGTGTTAACTGATGTACCGGGTTGCACATCTGTAATTAGTCACGATATTATTCTTAACGATGATACACCAATTCGTGTTCATCCTTATTCTGTACCTCTACATTTTCTGAGTAAGACATCTCAGGAACTCGAACAGATGATATCATTAGGTATTATTGAGACTAGTACATCTCCATTTTCTTCCCCTTTAGTCATTGTCCGGAAAAAGGACAACAACATACGTTTATGTGTTGACTATAGGAAACTTAATGCGCAGACAGTACCGGATAGCGAACCACATCCTATCCTTGACGATTTACTTCCTCGTCTATCCAATGCTACACTTTTCACTAAAATTGACTTAACTAAAGGTTATTGGCAGATTCCACTAACCGAAAGAGCCAAATACTACACAGCATTCTCAACTCCACAAGGTCTTTACCAGTGGAACGTGATGCCTTTTGGGCTAATGAATGCTCCAGCTACCTTTATTCGCATGATGCGAAAAATTTTAGCAGGTAGATCAGATATAATTACCTATATTGACGACATATGTTTGTTTAGTTCATCATTTGAGGAACATTTTTTGGGTCTTAAATCAGTTTTGGAAATATTGCGGGATAACCATTTAACCGCTAAACCAACTAAAATTCAAATAGCGTGTAATGAGATAACATTCCTGGGGCACATTATTGGATCGGGACGTATCCAAACAATTCCCAGTACGGTTTCTAAAATATTAAATTTATCTGTTCCTCAAACGAAGAAACAGGTTAGGAGTCTGTTAGGTTTAATCCAATACTATAGCAGATTTGTACCTCACCTATCATCCATCACGGCTGTCCTGTCTTCGTTACTAAAGAAGAACATGCCTTTAAGGATAAATTGGACCGACGAATGTGACAAAACTTTTCGCACTATCTTAAAAATATTTTCATGCCCACCTGTTTTAAGATTACCAGATGCTTCTAAAAAGTTTGTTCTACGTACAGATGCGAGTAATTACGGACTCGGGGCATGTCTACTGCAATATCATGATGATGTCCTTCACCCCGTAATGTATATCTCACGCAAACTGAAACCTCCGGAGACGAAATATTCCACTGTGGACCGAGAATTGCTCTCCGTAATCTGGGCAATTACCAAGTTGAAAAAGTTTTTGCTGGGATCTCCATTCCTGATCCAGACTGATCAGAAATCAGTGGCAGCATTACGTCGCTCAAACCATAAAAGTGCTAAAATTGCACGATTTGCTATTACGTTGCAACCCTAGAGTTCGAGATACAGTCGATACCTGGAACTGAAAACGTCATAGCTGACACGTTGTCCAGACATCCTACGGATTCTGAATGAATATTACAATTTCAAGAAAATTTTCTGACTAGTCAAGCATTACATTTGCAATGAACGGTATTGATATCAAGTCAAAATATACAACAATTCAGTTGGACTTCTTACCTAAATAAGGACATTTCGAAATAAACTATTGTGATCAAAATATCAAGTTTTACGGATCGTTTGAAAATTTGAACTTCAATTCCACTTTGAGTATCACTCATTTCGATTGAAAACTGTTAAAAAGGAACAATCTCTGATGTAGAAAGGACAGATACGTTGATGACTTAGTCAATTTACTTTCAAAGTTTAATAAAGGAACTAACGATGAATGGATAATCAAATCATAATTTGATAATATGAACCTTGTGTCTTAGTGAACTTTCATACAATTCAACAGGAGGTAACAACGATTGGATCTTCATGTCCAATATTATTAAAATTTCTAGTTATTAAATTAATATATAATATATAATAAAGTCAAAGTGTGATGAAATAAAAAAATAAAATATACTAAGAAAAGATGAAACAAAAGAATATCACACCAATTAAACCTTTTAATTAGTGTAATTATTAAGGTAATGGATATTACATTATGACATTTCATATATATAGTTAAAATGTATGAATTTTTTCTGTTCTTTTCTTCTGATTGCGTTAATTTAATTAGGTATCTATCCTTACACTTCATTTTCACACGCATGCTAATTTAATGTATACTTTTATATTTGGTTTTAATTGTCCGTACTTCTCAATTTTTATTTCTTTTAATCTCTTATACTATTTCTCATTTTCCTCTATTAGATATTAATTAGCTAGTACCATACGTACATACTATAATTAATTATTTTAATTTTAGTTAGTTAGAATAATTTTAATAACACCTCACATTATTAGTTAGTCTATACATACAACAAAATAATTAGTTAATTAGTTAGTGACAGTGAAATTTCCTTGTTTAATATAAGGTATATGTATGATATGACGTTGATTTTATTATAATATATTACTGACATGACCGCGACACTGTTCTAGATAGAACATCGCAGGTCATATGTCGGGTTTTGTTAAATTTTTTGATAATTTGATTAATATTGTTCAAAAAAAAACTATTAATAGATTTTTTTTTTTTGCCCCCGTCTGACAGGAAATCTGTTACGGTGTTATTTTAAATGACGGCGTCTGCTGGGGTTTACCCATGCGCAACGTTTAGGGGTCATTAATATTTATAGAATATGTCGATATTTTACGGTATAGTGAACGCGAAATATATGCGGAGATTATGACGCATTCGCGTTGGGAAGGTCACGCCGGGTGACTTGGTTACAGGGCCTTTGTTACGCTATCCGTCAAACAAGAAGGTCGTGTCTTGTATTTCTTCCAAGGAAATAAGGCTGAGTATATAGCCTGTATTATATAGATGAATCGATGTAGACTTCAGGGTCAGTTCGGAAATTAATCTAAGCATGAGATTAATTAAATTAAACTAATAATGGAAGGAGAATCGTATTATGATTCAAATTGTAGATGTCAAGAACTCATGTGCTCATTTCTGGCTGTTGACTACAACAGCGCACGTATATAGCCACGATGTTCATCTGACATATTGTTTTGACACGGACGGATACTTATTGATATTATTTGGAATTCAATTGTTACGCTGAATTGTACATGAAACCTTTGTGAATGTCGATTATCGTTTTTGTATGAATCTCAATACATGTGGACTCAAAGCAGAAGGCTTGATCCTTTATTTACGTTTCGGGTTCGGTTCTACAGCTGTTGGTGTTTACCTTTGTCAGCACGATAACTCTCCCACAAGGGAAATCAAATACTATATACTATGCAAATCAGAACGTCGAAGGGATGTTCTGATGCTGTAGTGGGTTTGATGGTATTGTATGATGGTGATATTACTAAATGTAATGTATGAGGCCAGCTGTGAAGGCTCCTGAGATAAAATGTAGTTGTGTATTGTCAGAAGGCCTTTCTTGCTACCACTACGACCTCACACTCAATTTTTTTTCTAAATGAATGTATCTATGTAAAATGTCTAGGGTAATGATATGTAATGTGGTGTGATAATTATAGATACACCCACAGATATTTAAGCAGACTAATAATATTAACAAATGTTAAAATACACTGAACTAACTCACGTGTGTAAAATTTTTGATAGAATTATATTACATTTATTTGTTCTGGATCACGTTTTTATGTTGACCAGAACTTTTTGTTAAAAAAAGGATTTAAAATTATGAAAGAAATGCATGGAATGTTACATAATAAATGCAAGAGTGTACATATATAAGTACTAGACTAGTTAGTTTTATTAAAATGTTCTAGTAGTCATCTACTTGGGAGGATAGTTAATGCTTGTGCTGTTGGGGTGGACTCATCACACCTGTCTATATTGACTACACAGTGTCCAGTAAATTGCAGGAATTTTATGGGGTATTAGCAACTAAAAGGCGTTGGTGAACTTCCAGCAGACCAGAGGCTCACTCATCTTGCATATGTAGCTCTGGTGCTGAAATCTGGTAGTCCCACCTCTCCGTGCTGGCGGGCGATAATAGTGGTCTCTGTCACAACGTACTGCACAGATACACTCGAGTAAAATCACCAACTGAATGGACACCGCCTTGTTGACAGCTGAAACTCACAGCTCAGATTATGAATAAAGAACACAGAAATGCTAGCAAAACTCAGCTGAGCTGCTGGCTATAGTATGGCGTCCCTGAACTTATTTCACTTTCTTTCATTTGGAAATCACCACACTTTAAAATACTGTGTCTATCATCGAACAACTATTGAGGAATGGCCCCACTTGCGCGTCTGAGCGCCGATAAAATGATTGTCTGTGGCCAATCACTGCCTAGGTTTATTTCAAATTCAAATTTCCTACCCTAAAGTCATTTCAGTCATGCTTCAGTCAAGTATGGATGTTTATCTGTTAGTCTGTCCGTCTCTACTTGTTTTTTTCAAAACGTACTTGATTTTTGAACCAACCTTTCTCTCCCCTCCAAAATTTTGTCGTTAAAAGTTATATTTAGACACAGCTCCCACCAATGTCCCTTCGCTTCCCTACTAAGTAGATTTGAACACCTGCGTCTCGAGGTCGTGTTTTTTTGTGCAAATAGCGACACTTTTTATTCCATACAGTCTGTCGCTGATGTGAACAACACTGTCTTTTGTCATTATCTTCAATATTATCTATCCGTCTGTAAAATTAAGAACATATTAGTTCACTGCTCAGAATGGGCCATCCGGCCAGCTAATTTTTATATTCCTAACATTAATATTACGAAAAAGTTACTTTTTAATTTTTGTAATATTCCAAACATCTGCGTTCTGCCGCTGAATTCAAATCAAAGGCTTGGTATCGCAAAAGCGACCAATAAATGACTGTGGCGTAACATATCCAAGGTCCCTTCTGTCGAGTTCCTTACTTTATGTCAACTTGGGAAACGTGACTTTTCTCCGTTTCCCCCCCAATTGCGTCTCCTTAGCCTTTCTAGTCTCACGCAATCTTTCCAGTCATATTTTTTCCTTTTTATCCGCCGTTCCCCTCCTGTCTAGCAAGTCAATTTTTATGGAGGTTGATGACCCGCGGTCTGGGCGATCATGTACTATCAGCAGCCTACGCATTATGTTTTTATCCTTACATGTTATCTTTGGAGGTATTTTACCGTTGTATCTCTGTCAATTTCACTACACATCTCCCCACTTGAAAACATGCCTATGGCAAGTTCCAAAACCAGCGATACACATAGGTAAAATTACTCCTCACGTCTGCCACTACTCTAATTAGGCAGTTTGAGAATCGGCTTGCTAGTGAGTTTTTCCTTTAACTCTTGGAACGCTAGTTCACATTGTGCAGTCCAAATAATTTTATCTGGAAGTCCCTTGCGAGTCAGATCAGTCAGAGGAGCACAAATAGCGTTAAAATTCTTGATGTATTTCTGATAAAATCCGCATAACGACACAAATGATCGCACGTCCTTTTTTGTTTGCGGCCTAGGTGCTCTCTGCAGTTTTTCCAAGTTCTTAGGATCAGGGGTCATATTACCCTGATATACAGTGTGTCCCAAGAATTCCAACTCTTTGCATCCAATACAACATTTTGTTGGCCTAGCAGTTAAGTTCGCCTCCCGAAGTCTATCAAACAACATCTCCAGAGCTTCAATGTGTTCTTCAAATGTCTCTGTGGCGACGAGAATATCATCCATGAAATTCGTGATACATGGGTTATTCAGGGGATCCAACAATTTGCGCATCATCCTTGAAAACACACTCGGAGCATTTTTCAGTCCGAATGGTAGCATATTGAATTCATAATGTCCATCCGAAGTGCTAAAAGCCAAATAAGGTCTCACTTCAGGCTTCACTGGGATCTGGTAATAGCCTTTACTAAGATCCACCTTTGAAAAGTATTTTGCCTTGTTCAGTCTGGCAAATAACTGTTTTGTGTCTGGTAATGGATCCACTTGTCCTTCTGTGACAGCATTCAGTTTCCTGTAATCTATGCACAGTCTGTGTTCCCCAGACGGTTTTCTCAACAAAACGACACTAGAACTAAAAGATGATTCACTGTGCGAAATAATCCCCTCCTTCAACAAATACTCTATTTCTTCCTTCAATGCCTTCTCCTTCGCGAACGGAATAGAATAGGCTCTCATACAGATTGGGTTTGAGTCTACCAGTTTCATGTCATACTGTAGCAAATTTGTATGGCCTGGTTTATCTGTTAATACATCTGTATGTTCCTCCAGAACCTGTTGAACTCTCTCCCTCTGGTTTTTAGTCAGGTGCTTACTGACTTTTACCTGTGCTGCGGTTTCACAAGGATGTAATGGGTATTCATGTGAGGTGAGTGGTTCTTTTTGCATCTGGGTTGCAATAGCCAAGGTCAATAAGGGGGTGCTTTCCTGGAGTGGTCTGTCCAGATACTTCTTTAACAGGTTTACATGATAAACTTTCTCCTTCCCCTTTTTGTCAATTTTATAGTTTGTTCTAGACACCTTCTCTAGAACCGTATATGGACCTTGCCAACCAATTTGTAATTTATTCTGGCTTCCGGGTAGTAGAAGCAGCACCTTCTCTCCGACTGCCAGTTCCCTGTCCTTTGCCTTCCTATTAAAATATGCTGCATGTTTCTTCCTGGCTTGCTTCAAATTATCATTTGCCAGTTTCCATCCAGCTTTCAAACGAGTGGTCAGTTCGTTCACGTATTGATACGATGAGGTAACAGTCTCTTCCGCCTTCTCATCTGTCCAGGTCCTTAATAGAGCTTCTAATGGACCTTTTATTGGCCTCCCAAATAGCAGAGTTGCGGGAGCCATCCCGGTTGAACTATGTGGTACCTCCCGGTACGCAAACAATGCGGCGGGCAGGAATTGATCCCACAGATCCGGTTTTTCGTGTGCCAGCTTTCTCAGGATAGAAATGAGAGTCCCGTTGAACCTCTCTACCTGGCCGTTCCCTTGTGGATGGTACGGACTACAATGAAAGTGTCTGGCTTGAAATAGCTTAAAAACTTCTTCCGTTAGTTTCCCCTTGAACTGAGAACCATTATCCGTCAAGATTTGATGCGGGAATCCTAATCGGGTAAATATTGTAAGTAGTGCCTCTGCTACATGTTTTGAATCAATTGATGGCAGGGCTACCGCCTCTCCCCACATAGAACAAGTGTCCACCAGAGTAAGGATGTAACTGTTCCTCCTCTTGGTCCGAGTGAGAGGTCCTACAATATCCACTGCAACCCTCTCAAAAGGTGTTCCCACTATGGGCATTTCCCCTAGAGTTGCAGGAGCAGTCCAGTGCTTTGGAGCTACCCTTTGACATTCTGGGCAGGATTTGACATATCTTTTTATATCCTCCGTTATCCCTGGCCAGAAGTAATGACAAGCTATACGCTGTCCTGTGGCGCTGATCCCCATGTGACCACTGAAGGGAATCGCATGCCCGAGTTCCATCACTTTATCTCTATATGAAGTGGGAAGAACCAGCTGGTTGTGACCATTTGTTCCAGTTCCGGCCTTCCTGTATAAGAGTTTGTTCTTCATGAAATATTCCCCCTTGCTCGGAGGTGTGTGGCATTTGGGCAATTTTTTAAAACAGGGCTTGAGTGTCCTATCCTCAGCCTGCGCCTTCCTCATCTCCTCTGGATGAGCATTTATAGGTTCACCTTCTTCCTCCTTCTTCTGTGACCTGGTCTGCACTGTCGCCATGATCACAGGTTTCTCGGGATTCCCCAAGAAGACGTATCTACACCCCAATATCAGAGGGTAGATTGGTTCATCTATCACTGCTGCTCTGATTTCTCCTTCCACATAGCGAGTTTTCACCGTTATCCTTGCGATGGGAAGTGTCATGAGTGGTATGTCCTTAGTCGCCCCTTGTATTTCCACTGTTTCTGTGGTATACTGACTTGGGTCCACTAGGCTAGACTTCACAACTGAATCATAATCCAAACCTGTATCATAAAGGCACCTTATGGTGACCCCATTACAAATAACATCCTCACAAACTGGGGGGTGATAAGGTTCCTGTTGTCCATTAGGATTAACCTTTAATCTTTGCGTCCCCGACTTCATTGCAGCAATGTTTGAAGGTTTCCTTCTACAAAATTCGGTGTTATGGTTATCCTTCTTGCACCATTTACACCATCTTTTTCCTTGGTTCAACGGTTTTCTTTCATTGAACTTTTGGTCATTGAACTGTGAGTTTCTGTCGCGATAGTCATTTCTTGGCCGCTCAAAGTTTGTCCTACCTTTATTTCCCTGCTCTCTATTATCAAATTTATTAAATTGCTGTGGAGCTTTAAAATTGTCTATGTGCTTCTTTTTAGCACCACTTACCTCTGCCTGAGCTGCCTGATACCTCTCAGCAACATTTAAAATTTCCCCCAACTTCTCTGCACCTTGTTCCATGAGAAATTTTCTCATGTCTGGAGCCATGGACTCTCTCAATTGCTCAATCATGATCATTTCTTTAAGATCTTGGGTCTTCCCCAGAGCCGTCCATTTCTCCAAATAGGTTTCTAGTCTAGCAGAGAATTGGTGGTATGTCTCCCCAGACAACAGTTTGGCATTTCTAAATTTCTTACGATAAAATTCACCATTCTTCTCGTACCTTAATAACAAAGCCTGCTTTAACATGTCATAATTGTCTTGGTCTTCCCTGTTCATTTTGGCAAATACTTCATAAGAAGTACCTCTCAATCCCTGTGATAGCTTTAAACTCCACCTCTCTCTCTCTAACCCATATGTAGTAGCTAATAACTCAAAACGTCCTAGGTACCCCTCTATGTCATCGTCTTTTTCAACAAAATGGTCTAAATGAAACCCCATAGCTGAGTTTGAGGCTCCCAGACTGGGCGTAGCATCTGAGGCAAAAGGGCTGGCACCATTTTCAGGAGCCGGGCCTTGTAATTCCAGCTCCCTTAGTCGTAATTCGTGCTCCCTTTGCAACCTTCTATCTTCTGCCTCCCTTTCGGCAGTCAACCTTTTTTCTTCTGCCTCCCTTTGCTGTCGTTTTTCTTCTGCCTCCCTTTGCTGTCGTTTTTCTTCTGCCTCCCTTTGCTGTCGTTTTTCTTCTGCCTCAATCTGCAGCCTCTTAATTTCTCTATCAGCCTCAATTTGTAACCTCTTCTCTTCAGCTACCTTTCTATCTTCCCTTTCAATATATTTATCACATTCAGCCGTTACATATTGAATTAAAATCTGACCATCCATTCCCATCTCCTTTGCGGTCAGCACAGCAGCTGATCGGAATTTTGCTAGCTCCGCCATACTTTTCAGACAATATAATAATATACAAGCTAAATCTCTAACCAGTAAATACACTAAGTACTTCTTATGACTATAGTCTAACTAATTCTAACTAACCAGTTAACTAATTAATTATCACTGGCTGTGAAGATTCACCAACTTTTATCTGCAGGGACACTTTTAATTTTAAAGGGAATTTCACAATTTTTTCCCCTAATTTTATTTCTCCAACCAGGAGATCCTAATATTACTGTTGGGCTAATTATCCCTGGACAAGACCCCAATGTATGTAGTGGGTTTGATGGTATTGTATGATGGTGATATTACTAAATGTAATGTATGAGGCCAGCTGTGAAGGCTCCTGAGATAAAATGTAGTTGTGAATTGTCAGAAGGCCTTTCTTGCTACCACTACGACCTCACACTCAATTTTTTTTCTAATGAATGTAGCTATGTAAAATGTCTAGGGTAATGATATGTAATGTGGTGTGATAGTTATAGATACACCCACAGATATTTAAGCAGACTAATAATATTAACAAATGTTAAAATACACTGAACTAACTCACGTGTGTAAAATTTTTGATAGAATTATATTACATTTATTTGTTCTGGATCAAGTTTTTATGTTGACCAGAACTTTTTTTAAAAAAAGGATTTAAAATTATGAAAGAAATGCATGGAATGTTACATAATAAATGCAAGAGTGTACATATATAAGTACTAGACTAGTTAGTTTTATTAAAATGTTCTAGTAGTCATCTACTTGGGAGGATAGTTAATGCTTGTGCTGTTGGGGTGGCCTCATCACACCTGTCTATATTGACTACACAGTGTCCAGTAAATTGCAGGAATTTTATGGGGTATTAGTAACTAAAAGGCGTTGGTGAACTTCCAGCAGACCAGAGGCTCACTCATCTTGCATATGTAGCTCTGGTGCTGAAATCTGGTGGTCCCACCTCTCCGTGCTGGCGGGCAATAATAGTGGTCTCTGTCACAACGTACTGCACAGATACACTCGAGTAAAATCACCAACTGAATGGACACCGCCTTGTTGACAACTGAAACTCACAGCTCAGATTATGAATAAAGAACACAGAAATGCTAGCAAAACTCAGCTGAGCTGCTGGCTATAGTATGGCGTCCCTGAACTTATTTCACTTTCTTTCATTTGGAAATCACCACACTTTAAAATACTGTGTCTATCATCGAACAACTATTGAGGAATGGCCCCACTTGCGCGTCTGAGCGCCGATAAAATGATTGTCTGTGGCCAATCACTGCCTAGGTTTATTTGAAATTCAAATTTCCTACCCTAAAGTCATTTCAGTCATGCTTCAGTCAAGTATGGATGTTTATCTGTTAGTCTGTCCGTCTCTACTTGTTTTTTTCAAAACGTACTTGATTTTTGAACCAACCTTTCTCTCCCCTCCAAAATTTTGTCGTTAAAAGTTATATTTAGACACAGCTCCCACCAATGTCCCTTCGCTTCCCTACTAAGTAGATTTGAACACCTGCGTCTCGAGGTCGTGTTTTTTTGTGCAAATAGCGACACTTTTTATTCCATACAGTCTGTCGTTGATGTGAACAACACTGTCTTTTGTCATTATCTTCAATATTATCTATCCGTCTGTAAAATTAAGAACATATTAGTTCACTGCTCAGAATGGGCCATCCGGCCAGCTAATTTTTATATTCCTAACATTAATATTACGAAAAAGTTACTTTTTAATTTTTGTAATATTCCAAACATCCGCGTTCTGCCGCTGAATTCAAATCAAAGGCTTGGTATCGCAAAAGCGACCAATAAATGACTGTGGCGTAACATATCCAAGGTCCCTTCTGTCGAGTTCCTTACTTGATGTCAACTTGGGAAACGTGACTTTTCTCCGTTTCCCCCCCCAATTGCGTCTCCTTAGCCTTTCTAGTCTCACGCAATCTTTCCAGTCATATTTTTTCCTTTTTATCCGCCGTTCCCCTCCTGTCTAGCAAGTCAATTTTTATGGAGGTTGATGACCCGCGGTCTGGGCGATCATGTACTATCAGCAGCCTACGCATTATGTTTTTATCCTTACATGTTATCTGTGGAGGTATTTTACCGTTGTATCTCTGTCAATTTCACTACAGATGCCCAGTGCAAACCATTTATAACCAACATTGATACGTCTAAAGAGTGACTTTACTATTCAATAAATAATACCATAACCAAGGAATCGCAACACCAACCACACCACCACCACCGACCCGTCACACTATTTCTAAAGGCTCTTGAAATGTGGATATATAGAAGAATGGGGCGTATCTCATGGACAGAGAAGAAAACAAATAAGGAGGTCCTAGAAAATCTAGGTATGAAGAGAGAACTAAGGAGGGAGGTCAAAGTTCGGCAGCTAAAATACTTTGGCCACATAAAAAGGCATAACACCTTGCAGAAGACCATAACAGAAGGGAGAGTTGAAGGCAAACGTGCAAGGGGAAGACAGCGCTATAAGTGGGAAGATAACATCAAGAGATGGACAGGAAAGAGTCTATCAGAGTGCACCACCAAGACAAGAGACCGAAGACGTTGGAGATCCATTACAGCCAACCTTCGTTGTGGAGATGGCAACTGATGATGATGAAAGGAACAGTGATATGTAGTGGAATTCAGGACAGAATAACTAGGGAAACCTGCTTATTCGTTGTATTTATGAAAGGAAAGACGAGGTTCAAAGTGGGAAGGGAGAGATCCTAATCCTATTATTGTTTTAAATCTGTGTACTGTAGCAATATCATGCCTAAGTGAATTCACGTGATGCCTGAGCTGTTGTTTGTTTCAATGGCGCACACTTTTTTGGCTCCCCACTCTACACCCTTAAATCTAACCTTAGTGTCACTAAATATAAACGGATTAACAAAACCAAAAAAAAAAAACTAAACCCACTTGTAAAGGTAATTAAAAGATACCATCCTGATTTTGTTTTTCTACAAGAAACTAGAGTTGTTTCATACTTCCGGGCCAAACAAATTATAACAAACATAGGTTTACGGCATGGGTTGTTTAGTATAGGAACAACACACAGCGATTTTACAAACATGAGAAGACTGGAAAATAACACACCATAACATGGACACTAATGGTAGATTAGTTTGTGTTCTAATACACAATAAACAAAGTAAACAAGACACATACACATTAGTCAATATAAACGCTCAAAGTCAAAGAACAAACCAACCAGCATTTTTTCGAGAACTTTCTGACGTTTTGTCCCTACACTATAAAGGAGAAAACATATTTTAGGAGGGTATTTTAACTGTGTTTAGTCTGACTTGGATATTACCGGTTGAATCTTACATACACAGAACCATTTTGTTACTAAGGAACAGGTATCTCAGCTGAAGGTATTACAGTCTATTCTTGAAGAACATGGTCTGACTGATGCATACAGAAGTTTTGGACCCGATGACAGATCGTACACTTACATAGATAAGACACACCCGTATTTACGACGAGCATCTAGGATAGATAGGATATATACATCAGATATTTACTGGATACATGAAGCACAACATATTAATAGCACTCTTGACGTCACAGACCATAAAGCTGTTTATACAGTATTAGGTCTAGGGTCGCCCATTATAAAATCTAAAAGATCCCCACACTGGAAGTTTAATAACAGTTTACTTAAACATGATATTTTTCACAAAACAAATAACATAACTATTGACTTGTATAGAGCTATCATGCTGAATTCCCTACCAAAGTGTACAAAACAAGTAGAACTGAAACTTTTGACCCTGCTAGTGGAATTTAAATATTTAGTCTGGATATGCAGGAACTTCGCAGTGTTTGAAGGGAAACAGTACAAAGCCCACTTATTCTCACAAACTTAAGACAGGATACAAATATTGCAGGAACCTTTATTCCGGGTAAAGGAGAAAGAGAGTTATTAGCCTATGCTGATGACACTATCCTTTTTCCTACAACAAACAGATCCATTAAAAGCATATTTGATATATTCACAGAATTTGGACAAGCTAGCGAATCTAAAATAAATATTAAAAAATCCTATATAATGGTTATAGGCAAATGGGCCAACAAAGCAGATTTTCCCTTCCAGTTATTCCAGGTAAACAATCTAAAAATATACGGGATAAACTATGCGCCCAACACACTAAACCCTAACACGGAAGCATGGGCAACATTATTAGAAAAAGTACAAAACACTGTGGAAAGATATAAGTATAAAACCACCACCTTTTTTGGAAGAAGCGTTATAGTTAATTGCTTTATCACACCTAAGATAATTTATACAGCACGTATCCAGAGTATACCCAAAACACTAATCACAGAAATGAACAAACTAATTAGGACCTACATATTCAGGAACACGAGAAACTGTATACTGCACAAAACACTAATACAACCAAAAAAAACAGAGGGGGGATAGCCTTACAAGACATTGACACCAAAAATAAAGGCTTCAAGAATTAAATATATAGGAGATATCATTAAAAACACTAATCTGTATTCATTAGCACATTATTATATCGGGGTTAGATTATCTAGCCTATGTAAGTTGGACAACAGCAAGCCTCATTTTTTTGGCGCTCTTCCATCCTTTTATAAACAATGCATACAGGGCTTAAAAGGGAATGGGCAGCTAACAAAACAAGACACTAAATCCATATACAGACTTCTAGTAAAAGCACAAGAACCACCATTGAACACAAGAATAAAAAGAGGTTACAACTACCTGATAGCTGATTACACACAGAACTTCAGGAATATTCATGCATCAAAGGTTAAACAACAAGCAAAAGAAGTTACGTTTAGGTTACTCTACAGCATGACACCCATTGTACACGAATCAGCCAATGCAGGGATAACAGCGCCAAAATGTAGGCTATGCAATTGCAACATGAAAGAATCAGAAGACCACTTGTTCTACAAATGCAGCACAGTTGTCCCTGCCATAAACAAATTAAAAGAAATAATAACTTCTAACGCAATACAAGCACCTGATATGTACAGAGCCATTATGCTTAATACTTTACCAAAGACACCAAAACATACAGAACCTACACTACTATCTCTATTAGCCGAGTTCAGACATCTAGTATGGATTTGCAGGAACAAAGCTGTATATAAAGGTAGACACTATGACCACAAAATATTCTCACAAATATATACACAGAAAATGCGAGCATTATTATGATAAACTTAAAATTTGATAAGAAACCTTTGTATTGAAATATGGGGAAACAACCCAGACTATAAAACATTAATGAGATGTTATTGTTACCTCTCCTTGTCAACATTCTTGGAAATTGCATCTGAGGGTTTAAAAAAATTGCCTCTTGCTTTTTACTATTAAGTTTTTATACATTTGTTTGGTTAGTCAATAAAAATGTTGTAAATAATTGTAATATAGGATGCAAATGCCAGGGCAATGTGCCCTACATGTACTTGTTTAAAGTCTTCACAAGTCAACTTCATATTATTCATCATCAGTCCTTGTGTTATTATTGTCACCTGTAAATACAATCATTAAACATTGTAAATTCATCACTAGTCATTCTCGCCTACATCGTTTTTCGTTAAAACATACTTTTGGTCACTTTCATAAACCATTTCACCCCCACATCTAAGTTTCTTTAAATAACAATGCTGATGTTATATGAATACGGAAATCAATAAAGGTTAAAAAAAATAATTGAAAAAGCCAGTCCTATCTTCATATCTTTGTATATCCTCACGAAACAAATATTAAAACGATCAGCAATAACTGTCATGTAACTAACATATGTTTTATATATATATATATTTTTTCGGAAGCAAAATTAAATAAAATCTTATATTGCCAATAAACTGACATTACATGAGACAAATAACAATAACGAACCAGAAGCTGGAACAAACAGACACATTTACATACCTAAGACGCATAGTAACACCAGATGGCAGAACAAGCAAAAACATCAACAACAGATTGAATAAAGCGAGAACAGCCTGTGCTAGTCTAAACAACATCTTTTTTTTTTATAAATAAAACTTTGCCTCGTTTTGGCGAGGCGCGTCCCGTTCAACCTAGTCGGTTATATTAGGGCGCATGTCCACATATAAAAGACCTTTAGGTCTGGAGAATTATAACATACACAACATATGAAAGTCCTCTCAGTATAGAAAAAAAAACACCAAAATAAGATTATATGAGAGCCGTGAACTTTCTGTGCTTCTCTATGGTACTGAATTCTGGAGAGTAACAGAAGAAAATGACGAAACTGGCCTCTTTCCCCACAATCTGCTTAAGGAAAATTCTCCGAATCTTTTGGTCGAATATCATCACCAACCAAGAACTGCTTACTAGGAATAACCAAGAGGATATGCACATCATAATAGCTGGCAGACGCTGGAGTTAGGTTGGCCACGTCCTCGGAAGAGACCCTGATGCTATTACAAGAACAGCAAAGCGATGGATCCCTGAAGGAAAAAGAGAGAGGCCGACCAAAAACAACTTGACGGAAAACTGTGGAGGCCGAGATGCAAAGAATGGACCAGAGCTGGGGCACTGCACGAAGGATGGCCGCTGACCGAACAAAGTGAAAACAACTTGTTGCTGCCCTACAAGACGCGACCAGACGTGATAACCACTAACTGCTTTGACAGTCGGCTGCTACGGATCAAAGAAGAAGACAAAAGACATGGACATTTGCTGCCCGCTGTGAAATCACGTGTTGAACGGGCCCGATCTAACACTGAGTTGAAATATTAATGTGACATAGCATTATTATTTAATAACACGGCAGTTAATTCTCTTTATTTTGACGACAGTTTCATTTAAATTAGTTGGGTAGGGGTGAGAGAAAAAAATTTAAAATACAGTCTCAGTCACCTTATATATGTACATGTTTTCGTGCACTATTGTTGTTGCGTACAACAAATATCCTACAGCAAGGGTCGGCAACCAGTCGATCTCGATCTACCAGTAGATCCCAGTGAATGATTTGGAAGTCTTTAGGTTACTCCGGCGAACATAGATAAAAAAGCAACTGAAATCTCAGACTAGACCTCTCCTGCCGGTATTTAAAATCGCGGTGTCCCCTGGATCAGAGGTACTTTTTCCGCATTCCCAATGAAACCTGTCGAGCAAGCTACTGAAATATATTCGTGAACTGTATGAGATAGGAACGCAATTTTTTGTTTGTAAGGTTTATAATTCCCCTCCCACTTACACACACACACACACACACATATGAAAGATCTTTAGAGGGCTCAGTATTACTAAAGTAGATACCAAAAGCTCCTTGGTTGCTGACCCCAGTCCTATAGGTAGATCCCATAATCAGTAGATCAATACAATCCAATATTGTATTCGGCCTGCGCAAGACACAACATATACCTTCCTACAATATGCTGGATTATAAACAATATAGGTCAATCAATAACATTTAGACATAGACTATTTCAAATAGCCCCGTGCAGTTCCCGGGGGTCTCTGACGTGACATAGACAGAATATGCCTACTGTTCCCTCAGGCATTGTCGTACAAGTCGGCTAATATGAGGTTGTGTATGGTCTAGGAACCTCATCATGTCAAACGAATTGCTACAAAAACCAGTGTAGTAGAAGTATGTGAATACTTCATGTAGGCTTCCTACAAAGGTGTCAGCTACAGTGATCGCTCAATGCTCCATGTGGAGCGAAAAGAAAATTGATGATGATGATGATGATGATGATGATGATGATGATGATGATGATGATGATGATGATGATGATGATGATGATGATGATGATGATGATGATACACTATTTCAAATCGTTAGCGACAAATATTCAGCAGTTCACAAAAACACCAAACCACACAGACCCCCTATCACAGAAGTCAACTTACCTTCATCAAGTGAGAATTGATCCATCGGGTAAAGGTCTTCTTCTGTATATCCTCCCTCTCATCTGCGTGGGAAACACGGACAAATAATTAATGCCCGGGTTGAACTGACAATTACTCCTTTTTTAATAAATACTGAAAACAAGTAATTAGGCCTCAAAGTTAAGAAAGGATTTTGAACAACTTAACGGTCAAATTTTGTTTCCAAGACTGCAGTAATATGGATAAATAAACAAATAAATAAATATAGCTGATTAACAGGCTGTGACAGTGAGGTTTGTTACCCAGGCATTATAGGTGCCAATGAGATAAGGTCATACATTTTTAGTAGACCAATCAAAATCATTGACGGTGACAAGGGCCCACAACACCTGTCGGGCTAAGGAGAGGTTAACTTTATCATTAGGGCAGTTCCATCTAGACGACCTCGGGGAAGGTTGTGTTTCTACTGGAGAGCTGATGAGAAGCCATGTTTGAGCTGTCTCCTTCTCGTAGAGCCACGAAAACCTGTTCTACGTTGAATTTTCTTGAAGTGTTTTCAGAAAAGTAGTATAATGTGTGTAAAGTTAAATGATATCGTTTTATTCAAGACAGAATATAAGCGGCAGTTATATTTTTTCTGTACTGGAAGGATAGACTTTGTGTAGTAAGACTTATGTAAGTACAATCTCGAATTATATTTCAGTCCACGGATAGAATTGATTTTTATATTGTACTAGGAAGGAAACCAAGAAACAACTACAGATGTATTGAAGTCTTATCATCGGAAGAGATTAGCATCTTTTAAAATATTGAAGGTAAAAGGTGCAACCACATGAACTGAAAGGTTGTGGAAGAAGGTCAAAGTGACCTAGATAGTGAGTTGCATGAGATTTTGAATAACTCATACGGTTGTGGAGAACGAAAAGATAATATGGGTAAATTACATTCACGACAAGGAATAATTGATTTGAATTTCATCTGAAATTGTTTATTTATGAATTCCTGTAAATAAACCTTGTTTATACTATCAGTCGAGCTATGAGCGCAGATTTTTGCACTGAATGAAAAGTTACCAGAATATTAGTAAGTACTACCACCATAGCACCTTCACAATATCATTCGACAGAAGAACGAACCTAATACATTTCCACAAGAATTAACAACTCTAGCGGGAAGCTAGTAATAACACTTGATGGACATTGATTGAAAGAAGATATAATATAAATTTAATCACAGTGAAGGACACTGTCACATATTGACCAATTGGCGCCGTGCCCAACTCAACTAGGAGCACACTGTCACAAGGCACTGTTTGGACAGACAGCAGGGTAGCAGACAACAGATAAGAACTATAAGTTATACGTTTACCGGGAATCGAAAGAAGTACCATCCAAACGGCGCCATCGCCTTATTATGAAAGTAAATCGTGAAAGGACGCACAGCTAATCAGCGCCGAACGCGGCATAATTTCATAATTTACTTCTTGTTTTCTCTTTTACTCTCCTCGTGGAGCATGGTACAACCACAACAGTTGGCCTTCTTGTTGGAGGCCTGCATTAAAGCATTCTTACAGCGGTGGTTCTGTGTAAAAATTTATGTTAAATGTCGTCTGCTATAAAATGCCTGAGCTAGCAGTAGTTCTTCTTCTTCCACTCTCAGACGTCTACTTAAATGTTTTCAAAGACAGCAGTGGTCAGCTTGAGGCTATTTGAATCTCCGTAGAGCTGTTCCGGGAATAGAACTGGTGTCTGCCATATGTGTTTTCTCTGTTCCTCATATGTTGGGCGTCTTTGAAGCAGATGTTCAGCAGTCATTTTATCAGTGCCACAGTTACACTCATCGGTAGTTCCTATCTTTAGCTTGTTGAATGGTCATGTTCTTTCTTTGTCTTCTCAGAGACCACCAGAAAAAAGAAAATTCCCAGGGCGCTCACAAAAATGAGAAGTAGTAATTGTAAGGGGCCATCCATAAAAGACGTCCACAAAATTCTGACATTTTTTTTACCCTCCCTTCCGCCATGTCTACCTCTGTCCACTTTTAATTGACCCCTCCCCCCTCCCTCCTTGTGGGCGTCCACTCCACATGGTCTTGATTTAACACAAGCTTAAATTTTTAATCCCCTACCTACACTTAACATTTAAAAATCTAATTATTAAATCACAAAAATTATAATGTCGGTTCGTAGAGAGTTAATATACTAAGGTTGTTTGTTCCAGAGAACAGGAGCATAGATGTTAAAACTTCTTCATATTAGAGAATATGAGTATAGAAGGATTGGAAGGCCTGACAAGAGGGACAAAACCCGAAGAACGTTTATTTGGGTTTAGCTGGTCAGTAAGAACCTTTCCAAGATAAGAGGAATGTGACTGTTGATAGTTTTGTATGTGACTGTTGATAGTTTTGTATGTGAGTGTTGATAGTTTTGTATGTGAGTGGCCATGTGGTTTGTGAATTGGACGTCCACTTTCAACTTAAATACCCCCTCCCCCCATGTCCACAGTTGTCCACTTTTTACATACCCCTCCCCCTCTCATTTGAACGTCTTTTATGGATAGCCTCTAAGGTCTTTTATTTTTATTTATTACAATTATCATATCAATTTATGATCTTCTGCCATCGTCCGCAAACTTTCTGAGATGGGCTTTTCTGATGATCAGAACGCCTCCTGTTGTAACGCTCTGTATAGAGTTTCCTATCATGAATTTTTTGGACAAAAAGAAAACTTGATAAATTCCGATCATTACAATGGAACATTTACCATCCCATGTTATCAATATTAATACAAATTTTTTTCCAGCAAGGGCTTCTCAATTTATACTCATATTGTCCTACAAGTGTTACTTTTATCAATGTATGAATGTTTTCTCCTAATTTTCTCGTTATTAACGATACAAAGATTTCGCCATATGCCACATATGTTTAATGCCACATATAACTGTCTGTCCAAATATTAGTCTCCCGTATGTACTAACAGCATTATAAATAGGCGGAGGTTTTCTCAGGTGCAAGTAAAGAGGTGAAAGTAGTCCAATAGCATTTACAGCCTTAGGGAAGTGAAGTGTTAGAGACTTCACCATTATAGGTCTAGTATTTTTTTTTTAAATTAGGTCGGGAGACCAGTACCCTTTCTTGCTGTCAATTTCCCTTCCCTAACTCAAGAGCAGTCATGCACCCATTTACAGCATGATAGAGAGGATCTTCCCGCTACCAAGTTTCATTCCCAGAGCCTGGTAACTGTGTGTTTGAGGAAAGTTCTCTAACCGCTTAACCAGTCGGATTTTCCAGGTGCAGGTATCAACGCAGAAAGATCGCAGGCAAGTAGGTTTTCAAATCTCTGTCTTTGAGCAAACAATAAATAAATAAAATTAATAAATAAATTATGAACATCTGCTTTATGTATTTTCTCAAGCTGCGATTGGCAAAGTGAACGGATCTATGTCAAATAAAAAGGCGTGTGTTTAATATATATATTTTTTTATTTCATGTTATATATCTGGTATTTATTATCAAGATTGATATTGAAATAAAGCTAACGTTAAACTTTACAGCACACATGAAGGAACTATTACTGACGGATCATTTTTTTAATTGATCTCGTTTTTATCACCATCAAAATATCTTCAGAATTGCCCCAGCGTCGCAGCAAAGTATAGACTACAACTGAGCGTGAGCTGTCAAAAGTAAATTATTTAAAAAAACAAACATTTTAGCCAGCTTATATTCTTATACAAAAGTGCAACGTAATCTAACTCAAAGTAGGAAAAAATGTATAAACTCGCGAACACAAAAAGGTGGTTGGGGGATGCAACAGATACGAAGAAAGAAAGCAATAAAATAGTCTTACTTTTGGCACAATAGCAAATGAAAAACAAATACGACAGTGAAAAAGGAACCGGAACTATGGAGTAAAAAGAGGAATTAAAGCCCGTTCCATACTGTATTTTTTTTAAAATCACCATTGCTACAGAACCAACCACTCCAAAAGCTTTGGCTGTACTTTGGTGTTAACTGCCTACAAGGTGATCAGTTACAGTGGTGGTTGTACTTTGGTGTTAACTGCCTACAAGGTGATCAGTTACAGTGGTGGTTGTACTTTGGTGTTAACTGCCTACAAGGTGATCAGTTACAGTGGTGGTTGTACTTTGGGGTTAACTGCCTACAAGGTGATCAGTTACAGTGGTGGTTGTACTTTGGTGTTAACTGCCTACAAGGTGATCAGTTACAGGTGGTGGTGGTTCAATGCGCCTTCTTATTTTTCCATTTTGCTCCATATGGAACCATTGGTTTGGTTTAAAGGACTATCTTCATTGCACACAGACAACTCCATCAGTGCTCCGGTCTCCTCCCTTAGATCACACAAGGAGGATCTCAGCACAGTGCACGAACTCCGTAGCACTGGCGAGAATCCCAATGTATGTATATGGGAATCACACATTCTATAAATATTTTTGTGGTAGGTAGGTTTCTAATTGTTAAATTTTGCCAGGGCAGCGGCCTGATATGCCTACACTTTACGATTTCCAACTGCCGTGGGATTTTTAACGTGCGCAACTTGCACACGGGGCCTCCTATTTTTTCGCCCGTATCCGAGAAAGATAGGCATCCGATCTCACTACCCAGAAGACCAGAGAGGAGTATCACATTATTAGGACCGCTGGTTCTGAACAAATTTTCCATTAAATATAATCCCCTCAACTGGGAATCGAACCTGGTACCTCTAGAATTCGAGGTGAATGCCTGTAGTGAAATTGACAGAGATACAACGGTAAAATACCTCCAAAGATAACATTTAAGGATAAAAACATAATGCGTAGGCTGCGAATAGTACATGATCGCCTAGACCGCGGGTCATCCTCCTCCATAATAATTGACTTGCTAGACAGGAGGGGAACGGCGGATCAAAAAGGAAAAAAATATGACTGGAAAGATTGCGTGAGACTGGAAAGGCTAAGGAGACGCAATTGGGGGGGATGGAGGAAAGTAAAATTCCCGTCCCCAAATTGACACGAGGTACGGAAATGGACGCTTTTGCGATACCAAGCCCTTGATTTGAATTCAGCGGCTAAACGCAGATGTTGAAATATTACAAAAATTAAAAAGTAATTTTTTCTTAATATTAATGTTAGGAATATAAAAATTAGCTGGCCGGATGGCCCATTCTGAGCAGTGAACTAATATGTTCTTAATTTTACAAACGGATAGATAATATTGAAGATAATGACAAAAGACAGTGTTGTTCACATCATCGACAGACTGTATTGAATCTAAAAGTGTCGCTATTTGCACACAAAAACACGACCTCGAGACGCAGGTGTTCAAATCTACTTAGTATGGAAGAGAAGGGATTTTGTGGTGGCTGTGTCTAAAAATAACTTTTAACGACAAAATTTTGGAGGGGAGAGAAAGGTTGGTTCAAAAATCAAGTACATTTTTGTAGAAACACAAGTAGAGACGGACAGACTAACAGATAACCATCCATACTTGACTGAAGCATGACTGAAATGACTTTAGGGTAGGAAATTTGAATTTAAAATAAACCTAGGCAGTGATTGGCCACAGACAATCATATTATTAGCGCTCAGACGCGAAAGTGGGGCCATTCTTCAATAGTTGTTCAGTGATAGACACAGATTTTAAAGTGTGGTGATTTCCATATGAAAGAAAGTGAAATAAGTTCAGGGACGCCATACTATAGCCAGCAGCTCAGCTGAGTTTTGCTAGCAATTCTGTGTTATTTATTCATAATCTGGTAAGATTGAAATTATTTCTTTATATATTTTGAATATTGTTTCATGTTCGAGTGATTTGATACTGCCATATCGAAATCTAGCCTTACAAACAAGTAGGGATTTGCTCTAGACCCCCCGCCCTAGTCAGGGTCTAGGGACCAACAATGTACATAAACTCCAGCAAGGGTTAGGCAAGACAGATCAAGTGTTGAGAATAATGAAACATATTACCTATCCTCTTTTAGGGCAGACAACTAATAAATATTTTTCAGAATCTATAGTCTGGGAGGATCTATCTGATGTAAAACCACCATGGTAAATGTGCTGTTTGGTCAGAGAGATCTGACCTGTCTGTATGATGTGGTTGTTGTGTCAGTGTTGTGTCCAGACGTGGGTAGAGAATAGATTTTGACACATGGCCCATACTTTGATTGCAGAGCTGTGAGTTTCTGTTGTCAACAAAGCAGTGTCTATTCAGTTGGTGACTTTACTCGAGTGTATCTGTGCAGTACTTGTGACAGAGACCACCATTATTGCCCGCCAGCACGGAGAGGTGGGACCACCAGATTTCAGCACCAGAGCTACAACTACAAGATGAGTGAGCCTCTGGTCTGCTGGACATTCACCAACGCTTTGTAGTTACTAATACCCCATAAAAATTCCCACCATTTTCTGGACACTGTGTAGTCAATATAGACAGGTGTGATGAGGCCACCCCAACAGCACAAACATTAACTATCCTCCCAAGTAGATGACTACTAGAACATTTTAATAAAACTAACTAGTATAGTACATATATATGTACACTATTGCATTTATGATATAATATTCCATGCATTTCTTTCATAATCTCTAAATCCTTTTAAGTTCTGGTCAACCTAAAAAATTGATCCAGAACAAAATAAATGTAATATAATTCTATCAAAAAATTTTACACACGTGAGTTAGTTCAGTGTATTTTAACATTTATTAATATTATTAGTCTTGTTAAATATCTGTGGGTATATCTATAACCTATTACACCACACTACATATCATAACCCTAGACACTTTACGTAGCCACATTCATTAAAAAAAAAAAATTAAGTGTGAGGTCGTAGTGGTAGCAAGAAAGGCCTTCTGACAATTCACAACTACATTTTATCTCAGGAGCCTTCACAGCTGGCCTCATACAATTACATTTAGTAATATCACCATCATACAATACCATCAAACACCACTACATATATTGGGGTCTTGTCCAGGGATAATTAGCCCAACAGTAATATTAGGATCTCCTGGTGGGAGAAATAAAAGTAGGGAAATAAATTGTAAAATTTCCTTTAAAATTAAAAGTGTCCCTGCAGATAAAAGTTGGTGAATCTTCACAGCCAGTAATAATTAATTAGTTAACTGGTTAGTTAGAATTAGTTAGACTATAGTCATAAGAAGTACTTAGTGTATTTACTGGTTAGAGATTTAGCTTGTATATTATTATATTGTCTAAAAAGTATGGCGGAGCTGGCAAAATTTAGATCAGCTGCTGTGCTCACCGCGAAGGAGATGGGAATGGATGGTCAAATTTTAATTCAATACGTAACGGCTGAATGTGATAAATATATTGAAAGGGAAGATAGAAAGGTAGCTGAAGAGAAGAGGTTACAAATTGAGGCTGATAGAGAAATTAAGAGGCTGCAGATTGAGGCAGAAGAAAAACGACAGCAAAGGGAGGCAGAAGAAAAACGACAGCAAAGGGAGGCAGAAGAAAAAAAGGCCGAAAGGGAAGCAGAAGATAGAAGGTTGCAAAGGGAGCACGAATTACGACTAAGGGAGCTGGAATTACAAGGCCAGGCTCCTGAAAATGGTGCCAGCCCTTTTGCCTCAGATGCTACGCCCAGTCTGGGAGCCTCAAACTCAGCTATGGGGTTTCATTTAGACCATTTTGTTGAAAAAGACGATGACATAGAGGGGTACCTAGGACGTTTTGAGTTATTAGCTACTACATATGGGTTAGAGAGAGAGAGGTGGAGTTTAAAGCTATCACAGGGATTGAGAGGTACTTCTTATGAAGTATTTGCCAAAATGAACAGGGAAGACCAAGACAATTATGACATGTTAAAGCAGGCTTTGTTATTAAGGTACGAGAAGAATGGTGAATTTTATCGTAAGAAATTTAGAAATGCCAAACTGTTGTCTGGGGAGACATACCACCAATTCTCTGCTAGACTAGAAACCTATTTGGAGAAATGGACGGCTCTGGGGAAGACCCAAGATCTTAAAGAAATGATCATGATTGAGCAATTGAGAGAGTCCATGGCTCCAGACATGAGAAAATTTCTCATGGAACAAGGTGCAGAGAAGTTGGGGGAAATTTTAAATGTTGCTGAGAGGTATCAGGCAGCCCAGGCAGAGGTAAGTGGTGCTAAAAAGAAGCACATAGACAATTTTAAAGCTCCACAGCAATTTAATAAATTTGATAATAGAGAGCAGGGAAATAAAGGTAGGACAAACTTTGAGCGGCCAAGAAATGACTATCGCGACAGAAACTCACAGTTCAATGACCAAAAGTTCAATGAAAGAAAACCGTTGAACCAAGGAAAAAGATGGTGTAAATGGTGCAAGAAGGATAACCATAACACCGAATTTTGTAGAAGGAAACCTTCAAACATTGCTGCAATGAAGTCGGGGACGCAAAGATTAAAGGTTAATCCTAAGGGACAACAGGAACCTTATCACCCCCCAGTTTGTGAGGATGTTATTTGTAATGGGGTCACCATAAGGTGCCTTTATGATACAGGTTTGGATTATGATTCAGTTGTGAAGTCTAGCCTAGTGGACCCAAGTCAGTATACCACAGAAACAGTGGAAATACAAGGGGCGACTAAGGACATACCACTCATGACACTTCCCATCGCAAGGATAACGGTGAAAACTCGCTATGTGGAAGGAGAAATCAGAGCAGCAGTGATAGATGAACCAATCTACCCTCTGATATTGGGGTGTAGATACGTCTTCTTGGGGAATCCCGAGAAACCTGTGATCATGGCGACAGTGCAGACCAGGTCACAGAAGAAGGAGGAAGAAGGTGAACCTATAAATGCTCATCCAGAGGAGATGAGGAAGGCGCAGGCTGAGGATAGGACACTCAAGCCCTGTTTTAAAAAATTGCCCAAATGCCACACACCTCCGAGCAAGGGGGAATATTTCATGAAGAACAAACTCTTATACAGGAAGGCCGGAACTGGAACAAATGGTCACAACCAGCTGGTTCTTCCCACTTCATATAGAGATAAAGTGATGGAACTCGGGCATGCGATTCCCTTCAGTGGTCACATGGGGATCAGCGCCACAGGACAGCGTATAGCTTGTCATTACTTCTGGCCAGGGATAACGGAGGATATAAAAAGATATGTCAAATCCTGCCCAGAATGTCAAAGGGTAGCTCCAAAGCACTGGACTGCTCCTGCAACTCTAGGGGAAATGCCCATAGTGGGAACACCTTTTGAGAGGGTTGCAGTGGATATTGTAGGACCTCTCACTCGGACCAAGAGGAGGAACAGTTACATCCTTACTCTGGTGGACACTTGTTCTATGTGGGGAGAGGCGGTAGCCCTGCCATCAATTGATTCAAAACATGTAGCAGAGGCACTACTTACAATATTTACCCGATTAGGATTCCCGCATCAAATCTTGACGGATAATGGTTCTCAGTTCAAGGGGAAACTAACGGAAGAAGTTTTTAAGCTATTTCAAGCCAGGCACTTTCATTGTAGTCCGTACCATCCACAAGGGAACGGCCAGGTAGAGAGGTTCAACGGGACTCTCATTTCTATCCTGAGAAAGCTGGCACACGAAAAACCGGATCTGTGGGATCAATTCCTGCCCGCCGCATTGTTTGCGTACCGGGAGGTACCACATAGTTCAACCGGGATGGCTCCCGCAACTCTGCTATTTGGGAGGCCAATAAAAGGTCCATTAGAAGCTTTATTAAGGACCTGGACAGATGAGAAGGCGGAAGAGACTGTTACCTCATCGTATCAATATGTGAACGAACTGACCACTCGTTTGAAAGCTGGATGGAAACTGGCAAATGATAATTTGAAACAAGCCAGGAAGAAACATGCAGCATATTTTAATAGGAAGGCAAAGGACAGGGAACTGGCAGTCGGAGAGAAGGTGCTGCTTCTACTACCCGGAAGCCAGAATAAATTACAAATTGGTTGGCAAGGTCCATATACGGTTCTAGAGAAGGTGTCTAGAACAAACTATAAAATTGACAAAAAGGGGAAGGAAAAAGTTTATCATGTAAACCTGTTAAAGAAGTATCTGGACAGACCACTCCAGGAAAGCACCCCCTTATTGACCTTGGCTATTGCAACCCAGATGCAAAAAGAACCACTCACCTCACATGAATACCCATTACATCCTTGTGAAACAGCAGCACAGGTAAAAGTCAGTAAGCACCTGACTAAAAACCAGAGGGAGAGAGTTCAACAGGTTCTGGAGGAACATACAGATGTATTAACAGATAAACCAGGCCATACAAATTTGCTACAGTATGACATGAAACTGGTAGACTCAAACCCAATCTGTATGAGAGCCTATTCTATTCCGTTCGCGAAGGAGAAGGCATTGAAGGAAGAAATAGAGTATTTGTTGAAGGAGGGGATTATTTCGCACAGTGAATCATCTTTTAGTTCTAGTGTCGTTTTGTTGAGAAAACCGTCTGGGGAACACAGACTGTGCATAGATTACAGGAAACTGAATGCTGTCACAGAAGGACAAGTGGATCCATTACCAGACACAAAACAGTTATTTGCCAGACTGAACAAGGCAAAATACTTTTCAAAGGTGGATCTGAGTAAAGGCTATTACCAGATCCCAGTGAAGCCTGAAGTGAGACCTTATTTGGCTTTTAGCACTTCGGATGGACATTATGAATTCAATATGCTACCATTCGGACTGAAAAATGCTCCGAGTGTGTTTTCAAGGATGATGCGAAAATTGTTGGATCCCCTGAATAACCCATGTATCACGAATTTCATGGATGATATTCTCGTCGCCACAGAGACATTTGAAGAACACATTGAAGCTCTGGAGATGTTGTTTGATAGACTTCGGGAGGCGAACTTAACTGCTAGGCCAACAAAATGTTGTATTGGATGCAAAGAGTTGGAATTCTTGGGACACACTGTATATCAGGGTAATATGACCCCTGATCCTAAGAACTTGGAAAAACTGCAGAGAGCACCTAGGCCGCAAACAAAAAAGGACGTGCGATCATTCGTGTCGTTATGCGGATTTTATCAGAAATACATCAAAAATTTTAACGCTATTTGTGCTCCTCTGACTGATCTGACTCGCAAGGGACTTCCAGATAAAATTATTTGGACTGCACAATGTGAACTAGCGTTCCAAGAGTTAAAGGAAAAACTCACTAGCAAGCCTATTCTCAAACTGCCTGATTTGACACAGGACTTTGTCTTAAGAACCGATGCAAGTAATGTAGGACTCGGAGGGGCTTTGTTGCAAAGATCATCTTCACCTGATGGGGAACTGAAACCAGTCGCTTATGCAAGCCGCAAATTGAATAAGGCGGAACAAGGATACTCCACAAGCGAAAAAGAATGTTTAGCATTAATCTGGGCAATAAAGAAGTTTCAAATCTATCTGTATGGTAGGACTTTTGTGGTGGAGACGGACCATCAGCCTCTCGTGTTCTTGTCTCAGGCTAAGCATGAAAACGCAAGATTGCTGAGGTGGTCTTTATTGCTTCAACCTTATCAGTTTAGTATCCAATATATCCCAGGCAAATTGAATGTCGGTGCAGATTTCCTCAGTCGGCACCCCTGTGATCAAAATTAGAGTAGTGGCAGACGTGAGGAGTAATTTTACCTATGTGTATCGCTGGTTTTGGAACTTGCCATAGGCATGTTTTCAAGTGGGGAGATGTGTAGTGAAATTGACAGAGATACAACGGTAAAATACCTCCAAAGATAACATTTAAGGATAAAAACATAATGCGTAGGCTGCTGATAGTACATGATCGCCTAGACCGCGGGTCATCATCCTCCATAATAATTGACTTGCTAGACAGGAGGGGAACGGCGGATCAAAAAGGAAAAAATATGACTGGAAAGATTGCGTGAGACTAGAAAGGCTAAGGAGACGCAATTGGGGGGGATGGAGGAAAGTAAAATTCCCGTCCCCAAATTGACACGAGGTACGGAATGGACGCTTTTGCGATACCAAGCCCTTGATTTGAATTCAGCGGCTAAACGCAGATGTTGGAATATTACAAAAATTAAAAAGTAATTTTTTCTTAATATTAATGTTAGGAATATAAAAATTAGCTGGCCGGATGGCCCATTCTGAGCAGTGAACTAATATGTTCTTAATTTTACAGACGGATAGATAATATTGAAGATAATGACAAAAGACAGTGTTGTTCACATCATCGACAGACTGTATTGAATCTAAAAGTGTCGCTATTTGCACAAAAAAACACGACCTCGAGACGCAGGTGTTCAAATCTACTTAGTATGGAAGAGAAGGGATTTTGTGGTGGCTGTGTCTAAAAATAACTTTTAACGACAAAATTTTGGAGGGGAGAGAAAGGTTGGTTCAAAAATCAAGTACATTTTTGTAGAAACACAAGTAGAGACGGACAGACTAACAGATAACCATCCATACTTGACTGAAGCATGACTGAAATGACTTTAGGGTAGGAAATTTGAATTTAAAATAAACCTAGGCAGTGATTGGCCACAGACAATCATATTATTAGCGCTCAGACGCGAAAGTGGGGCCATTCTTCAATAGTTGTTCAGTGATAGACACAGATTTTAAAGTGTGGTGATTTCCATATGAAAGAAAGTGAAAGAAGTTTAGGGACGCCATACTATAGCCAGCAGCTCAGCTGAGTTTTGCTAGCAATTCTGTGTTATTTATTCATAATCTGGTAAGATTGAAATTATTTCTTTATATATTTTGAATATTGTTTCATGTTCGAGTGATTTGATACTGCCATATCGAAATCTAGCCTTACAAACAAGTAGGGATTTGCTCTAGACCCCCCGCCCTAGTCAGGGTCTAGGGACCAACAATGTACATAAACTCCAGCAAGGGTTAGGCAAGACAGATCAAGTGTTGAGAATAATGAAACATATTACCTATCCTCTTTTAGGGCAGACAACTAATAAATATTTTTCAGAATCTATAGTCTGGGAGGATCTATCTGATGTAAAACCACCATGGTAAATGTGCTGTTTGGTCAGAGAGATCTGACCTGTCTGTATGATGTGGTTGTTGTGTCAGTGTTGTGTCCAGACGTGGGTAGAGAATAGATTTTGACACATGGCCCATACTTTGATTGCAGAGCTGTGAGTTTCTGTTGTCAACAAAGCAGTGTCTATTCAGTTGGTGACTTTACTCGAGTGTATCTGTGCAGTACTTGTGACAGAGACCACCATTATTGCCCGCCAGCACGGAGAGGTGGGACCACCAGATTTCAGCACCAGAGCTACAACTACAAGATGAGTGAGCCTCTGGTCTGCTGGACATTCACCAACGCTTTGTAGTTACTAATACCCCATAAAAATTCCCACCATTTTCTGGACACTGTGTAGTCAATATAGACAGGTGTGATGAGGCCACCCCAACAGCACAAACATTAACTATCCTCCCAAGTAGATGACTACTAGAACATTTTAATAAAACTAACTAGTATAGTACATATATATGTACACTATTGCATTTATGATATAATATTCCATGCCTTTCTTTCATAATCTCTAAATCCTTTTAAGTTCTGGTCAACCTAAAAAATTGATCCAGAACAAAATAAATGTAATATAATTCTATCAAAAAATTTTACACACGTGAGTTAGTTCAGTGTATTTTAACATTTATTAATATTATTAGTCTTGTTAAATATCTGTGGGTATATCTATAACCTATTACACCACACTACATATCATAACCCTAGACACTTTACGTAGCCACATTCATTAAAAAAAAAAAAATTAAGTGTGAGGTCGTAGTGGTAGCAAGAAAGGCCTTCTGACAATTCACAACTACATCTTATCTCAGGAGCCTTCACAGCTGGCCTCATACAATTACATTTAGTAATATCACCATCATACAATACCATCAAACACCACTACAATGCCTTACATCTTAGCCACTCAGACCTCTAGATCGACATCATTACACTCCGTGCAAACCCATAGGTGCTCAGTCTCCCTCAGTATATGTGGAAGAGTGATGGAACGCTGAGCTATTTATTACTGCAGCTGGGCTCCTTACAGGAAGCCTGGATGAAAGCCTTCGTGTTCTTTTAATGAGATTACCAGCTCCGTGCCCGGCCTTATATCTGTCGCTTCTTTTAACATGTGTAATGGGTCAGTGGTCCTATTATTTTCTGTCTCTTCAGAGACTACCAGGAACGACACGTGTCATATGCAGCTTAGGAAGGTAAAAACGTGTTTTGATTTTAAACTTTAGATGACGTGCTTGTTTTTAGAGGATGTTTGGTCATCTTTTTAACTGGTTTGCTCAGTTTCATTTAGAATTTATCTGAACTAAATGGGTGGGGGTGCTTCCAACATTGTGCCACTGAATAGGTACTTTCTAACTTAGGAGGCCGTTCTCAAATTACGTAACGCAAATTTTTACATTTTCAGCCCTCCTCCTTCATTACCCCCCCACGTGTGCGTAACAAAAACCCACAACACTTCAGAACCACCCAGCACCAAAGCGTAACATCTCAGCAATCGTTATGTAATTTGTAAACGGCCCCAAATAGCACACGCCAGAAAATCATGAAAACGCCACTGGTAAATGTTAATTACTCACATAACTTTTAAGCAACTACATTTAATAGCTTATATCAAAGATAGATCCAATACTGTATCTGCGATTAAACATGTTATGAACATGTACTGCCATCTACAAACAAGACACATTTCACAAGTGTTATTTTGATTAACTACTGGAGAATGTTACTTCTTAAAAATGTGACTATGAATATGGCATACCTTCACTCTCACTTAGCTATTTTTGTTTCTATCTTTGCTTTTTATTTGAAATATAGGAGAGTGGAATAGCGTCACATAAGCTTTATTTTCCTCTTCTCATCCACCATTTGTTGACCTAAATGTTCGGTTATTATTAGCGTATTCAGTGTAACTGTTTTTATTCCAGTTTGTGTGTTATCCCCATATAAAGAATTGTCTTATCCATCCGTGAGTCACTTTTGTCCTATCTCTTTCAACCTAAGTTGCAATCTTTTTTATGGCTCATTTTTCGGGCGGGGAATTAAATTGCGCGTCTGATGAAACAAAGCGCAATTTGTTTCCATCCTTAATAATGCCGTATGTTT
This sequence comes from Oreohelix idahoensis, assembly GCA_024509875.1. Lineage (NCBI taxonomy): Eukaryota > Metazoa > Mollusca > Gastropoda > Stylommatophora > Oreohelicidae > Oreohelix > Oreohelix idahoensis. The sequence continues at coordinate 35,098 of JAMPIV010017170.1, read as the reverse complement.
TGATTCTGAAACACAATTTTTTGAAATTTCCCCATTTGTATTTCGAGTGAACATGAATATGTATCTTATATTTAACAGTAGATAATGAATGAAGTTCGTTACTGTCACAGAATGTTTAACAACTGTGACTCAGCTGTGTCTCATAGGCAGCATGTATAGATATTAGGGGGTGAGTGATTGCCATTGTTGAGATGGCATGTGTATGACACGAAGTCTAGGAGCTAAACTAAAAATAGCAGTCATGTGACTGAGGACTGCGCAAGTAAATAGCGTGAAGGAAGTTCAACCGGACAGCATGTTATGAGAGATCAGCAAGGTTGCCGTCGAGGGAAGACGTGTATGGAGAAGATGATGGAGGTTCTTCTCTGTCTGGTTTACACCTGCTAATTTTAGCCCAGCGTGATGCTGGTGTTATTTGAGACCGTTTAGCATGAGGTCTTATGCAAGTCAGTGAGTCTTTTTGACGTCGCGTCTCTGAGTATGTTGATCTCCGCTACATTTCAGTGTCAGTAGCGAGTTGTGCGCCATTTTGATATTGTGAACTTAGCAAGGTATTTCGATGATGTCGTTTAGGTATTGTTAGCCAGTTATTTTGGTTTTTTGCATTCGCGCTGTGCACGTTGTAATTGGAAGCTCATTCTTGTCAGATTGTCGAATATAAATATTGAGATTGCCAGTTCTTATAAGAGTTGTTCTTTATATATGGTGTCTCTAAGATTGTTTAGAGTGTGACCTCTCGCATTATAGCTCTGGTGGCAATGTGGTGTAGCTTTAACTACATTCACGTGTGTATACTTCTCCAACCGCTACACACACTTATTAGCGGCAATATTTAAATAGAACTTATTGATGCGACAGTTACATTTGCAATAACTCGGCGATTTAGTCGTACAGGTCAATGCTATTTAAAGTTTTGATTCGGAGACGGAGTAACCGTAAATGTTTTTGTTTTGTTTTTAAAAGTATTGGTTTGGTCTGGTTTTAATGACCATCTTCATTGCACACGGACAACTCCATCAGTGCTCCGGTCTCCTCCCTTAGATCACACAAGGAGGATCTCAGCACAGAACACAAACTCTGTAGCACCGGCGAGTATCCCAATATGTGTATACAGGAATCACACATTCTATAAATATTTGTATGGTAGGTAGGTTTTCCTAATTTTGTAAATTTTGCTAGGGCAGTTGCCGTATGGCCTACTCTTTATGATTTCCAACTGCCGAGGGAATTTTAACGTGCGCAATTTGCACACGGGGCCTTCTATTTTTACACCTTTAACCGAGAAGGCTAGGCATTCAATCTCACTACCCATGAAATATGACATCATTAGGGTCCTCTAGTTCTGAAAATATTTCTGTCAAATATATTCCCTGTACTGGGAGCGAACCCGGTACCTTTGGAATTAGAGGTGGACGCCATACCTCTCAGCCACTCAGACATCCCGTTTAAATTGTTAATAAATACCAATGCCAGATTTTAAAAATATCCGTACATTTAGAAAACATATTATGATAAAACAGCTGTTAATTAGTCAAACTGCAGTCGATTGGCTTGTTTCCCTTCTCCCTATGCCAATTTCGACCCGTTGCTTCATAGCCTGTGCATCCGGATAAATGACCAGAGGATAATTTGTGCCGTCATGTGGACATGCAGTAGAAAAAGCACAACATACTTATGTCCAGCCATGTTTTGACGGGTGACTCACATTTTAAATCATAATGTTATTTACAGTTGATATTATTTGGTTCCCTCTATTTACATCATAATTTATTGCGAATTTTTTTTTTTAACTGGAGTACTTGCACTAAATTTATTTTAGTGTTTAATGTTTCCAAGCGTTATTTTATATATATATATGTATATTAGTATTACTTTATATTGCTCTGTTCTTGTAATATTTGTGTGAGTTGGGTTTTTTTTAATACATTAAATATTTTTTGAGCTCTCAGTCAACATGGCGGCGTAGGTCTATATATGCACAGATGTTCTTTCCGGGTAAGTGCTGTGCAAACCCAAAGGCGGGGTCGTGAACATCGATGTGTGTATGACTAAACCTCATCCTATCACGAATTTGATAAAACGATTAGTAATAGAAATTCAGTAACTGCAATAGCGTTATCCGGCTACCAATAAACACAGTATGCCCCAAAATCTATTGTTTTGGAGAATGACTCAGTTGTTTGTAGTTGAGAGAAATTAAAATGTTGCTGTAATGGTTAATTCTGTTATTAGATATTATCATCATCATCAGCAGTATCATCATCGTCGTCGTTATCAAAATCATCATAATCATTATCATCACCACCATCATCGTCACCACCATCATCCCCACCACCATCATCATCTCCACCACCATCATCATAATCCTTATTATCACCACCATCATCACCTTCATCATCACACCATCATCACTATCACCACCATCATCACCACCACCATCATCATCACCACCACCATTATCAAATCATTATCTTCACCACCACCACCATCATCACCACCACCATCATAACAACCATCATCACCACCATCATCATCACCACCACCACCACCATCATCATCACCACCATCATAATCTCCACCATTATCATCACTACCACCATCACCACCACCATCATCATCACCACCATCATATTCTCCACCACTATCATCACAAACATTATCATCACCACCACCACAACCATCATCATCTCCACCACCATCATCACAATCATTATCTTACTACCATAGCCATAATCACCACCACCATCATCATCACCACCACCACCACCATCATCATCACCACCATCATCATCTCCACCACAACCATCAAAATCATTATCATCACCACCACCATTATCATCTCCACCACCATCATCACAATCATTATCTTCACCACCACCATCATCACCACCACCACCATCATCACCACCACCATCATAACCACCAACACCACCATCATCACCACTATCATCATCACCACCACCATCATAACCATCACCACCATCATTATCACCACCCTTATCACTACCACTATCACCACCACCACCATCATCATCATCATCACCACCACTACCATCACCACCATCATCACCACCAACCCCGCCATCACAACCACCACCACCATCTTCACCACCATCATCACCACCACCGCCACCATCACCACCACCACCACCGCCACCATCACCACCACCACTAACATCATCACAACCACCACCACCATCATCATCACCACCACCACCATCACCACCACCATCATCACCACCATCACCACAATCATCACCACCACCATCATCACCACCACCATCATCACCACCATCAACACCACCACCACTATCATCACTACCACCATCATCACAACCATCATCATCACCACCACCATCACCATCACCACCATCATCACTACCACCACCACCATCACCACTATCATCATCATCACCACCACCACCATCACCACCACCACCATCATCACCACCACCATCATAACCACCAACACCACCATCATCACCACCTCCATCACCACCACCATCATTACCACCACCACCATCATCACCACCATCATAACCCCAGCACCACCATCATCATCACCACCATCATCACCACGACCATTATCATCACCACCATCATCATCTCCACCACCATCATCACAATCATCATCATCTCCACCACCATCATCACAATCATCATCATCACCACCACCATCATCATCGTTATCATCACCATCATTATCATCATATCCCCATTGTCTTCACCATTATTACCATCTTAATTTCCATGTTTGCTCTCAGTGGACCACCACAACATTCATGCGCTCCTTTAGTGATGATTTCTGTAGCAATTTGATTTACATGATGACATTATCAGCCATGTACAGAAGCTCACATTAGTCGCCTTTTTACGGCTTGCCTGAGGTAGCAGTAAGCCTATTCTATCTTTATCACGTCAGAACTTATATCCGTGTAACGGGGTTCTCGAAGATTTTGCCCGCTTCTGAAGATCAAAGAGCTCGGTGTTTTTCTGCCTTCCCTCTGTGTACGAACATCAAAGGGTCTTGATTCTTCACGTGCGGTCTGTCAGGTATCATATGATTGACTGATAAGCTCGCCTGAGAAGACTCGATAAACAAACCTGATTCGCTACCTGTTATGACTGGCAGATCATGTAGTTTGTAAACATAGCGTTAATTCGTGTTCACAGAAAAAGAGGTAGGACTAATAGTGAGCTTGTGTAATTAAACGCAGGTAGAAAAATGCATGGTTTTGCTAGCAAATCATAGAACGCTAACGGGATTACAAAGACTGTCAGATTACCGTTCGCTCTTTTTCCATTATACGTCACAATTAGATACTTTAAGTTTTGGCCACTGTTGGACTTCTACTGCAGAGGAACATGGGAGGCAACCCGTGACAACCGACCCATTTAATTGTCCAGTGAAAACAACCGACCCATTTAATTGTCCAGTGAAGTCTACCGACCCATTTAATTGTCCAGTGAAGACTACCGACCCATTAAATTTTTTCCAGTGAAAACTACCGACCCATTTAATTGTCCAGTGAAGACTACCGACTCATTTAATTGTCCAGTGAAGACTACGGACCGATTTACTTGTCCAGTGAAGACCACTGACCCATTTACTTGTCCAGTGAAGACTACCGACCCATTTGATTTTCCAGTGAAGACTACCGACCCATTTAATTGTCCAGTGAAGACGACAGACCCATTTACTTGTCCAGTAAAGACTAGCGATCCATTTAATTTTCCAGTGAAGACTACTGACCCATTTACTTGTCCAGTGAAGAGTACCGACCCATTTACTTGTCCAGTTGAAGGTTACCGACCCATTTAATTGTCCGGTGAAGACTACTGACCCATTTACTTGTCCAGTGAAGACTACCGACCCATTTACTTGTCCAGTGAAGACTACCGACCCATTTACTTGTCCAGTGAAGACTACCGACCCATTTACTTGTCCAGTGAAGACTACCGACCCATTTACTTGTCCACTGAAGACCACTGACCCATTTACTTGTCCAGTGAAGACTACCGACCCATTTGATTTTCCAGTGAAGACTACCGACCCATTTAATTGTCCAGTGAAAACTACTGACCCATTTAATTGTCCAGTGAAGGCTACTGATACCTTTGATTGCCGATGAAGCTACGGACTTCTTCACATTTTTTCTTTTTTACATAAAACGTAAAATTAAAAACTAGCAATAATCCGTCAAAATTTACAGGTTTTCAATTGCAGCCATCTTATCACTTTGATCCGTAATAATAAGTCTGCAATACCTTAAATTAAAATTTTGCCTGATCCTCAACTTCCTTTTATTCTTAGAGTCGACGTCTGGGCCCGCTGATCTGTCTCGATCGTGAAATGGGCGCCTCAGAAATATCGTTGAAGTTTGGTTACGCTCCAGATGATTGCAAGCTATTCATTCTCAAGAATGGGATACTTGGTTTCCGTAGGTGTAAGTTGTCGACTAATATGAGGATTAGGCAATCTCAAAATAGATGCCTTAGAAAAAATACACTTTAATGTAGTTTAAGGTATCAGAACAACAATGAAAAACTTACATTTTAAGGTTATTTTTAAGAAAATTATGAGTTTCCCGAATGAAACTGGACAGAGGAGTATCTTGATTGTCTGTTGATTTAATCTGCATCTCCGCACCTTCCTGTCTCCAGTTCATGTAGTGTTTATCAAAATTGTTGTTGGCATATTTCCATAATCAAACTGTTCATGCATACCGTCATTTGCGCACTTTTCTATTTTCGGGAGAGTACATATAAGGGAAACAATACAATTATTGTCTAACTTTCAACCACAGTTGCACCCCTTAGCTGTGGTTGAAAGTTAATATACTCTCTCGAAAATAGAAAAGTGCGCAAATGACGGTGTCCATAGTGTGTCGGACCGACGTACTTACGGCGGGAATTATGGTATTGGATTTTACATTTTAAATTTTATGTTATTTTCATCAACTCCTTAAATTATATTCTCAGGCCCCGAGGGATCCATGGGCCACATATTTTTTAAAAACCTGCTCTAAGGTATCGTAATAATATGACTAATATGAGGTTGTGCATGAAGATCCCAATCTCATCGTGCAAAATAAATTGCTACAGAAGCTATTACTGAATTCATTACTTTTCAACACTCCAAGGAACATAATAATAATAATAATAACAACAGCCCCTTCAGTCATAACTGACTATGGGAATGCGCCGCTGAAGTGACTGCCATCAGTTACTTGTTATCCTGGTGTTCCTTTCGAAGTTTTCGTTTTTTTCTGCTTGTTGTGAGAGCTTCTTTTCGCCTCTTCTGAGGTGGCGCCGGAGAGAGCATCGCCACATGGTTCGATTGGCAGCTTCATCCTTCCAGGCTGCTGGATTTATGCCCAGGTGCTCTCGTGTCTCTCTTGCACACATCTTTGAACCTCAGCTACGGTCGCCCAACTGTTCTTTTATCCTCTGCCAGTTGTCCGTAGAAGGTATCTTTCGGGGTGCGACCATTTTCCATGCGGCGGTCATGGCCAAGTCAGCGTAGTCTGCGCTGTCTAAGCAGTGTATACATGCTTTTAATGCCAGTACGCGACAACACCTCGACAATTGTCACTTATCCGTCCACGAAATACCAAGGATGTTGCATAGACACCACAGATGGAAGATATTGAGCCTTCTTTCTTGCTTGGCATGGTTAGGTTATCCATGTCTCGCAGTCATAAAGAAGTGCGCTAGTGACGCAGGCATTAGATACATCAGCTTTGGTCATCATTGTGAGTTTGGAGTCTCCCCAAACACGCGTTGTGAGGCGGGCACAGGTGGCTACAGCGTTGCCAAAGCAACTGTCTATTTCTGTGTCCAGAGAGAGTTTGTCGTTGATGGTAGACCCCCAGGTATGCCAAGTGGTGCACCGCTGCCAATTCATAGTCATCGATAGTGATAACTGGTGCAACATTCACATCCTGACCCAGCATATCTGTTTTCTTTAAACTTATTGTGAGGCCAAAGTCCTTGCTGCTTGTTCCCGAAGGGACATAGACCTTCAACAAACGTATGCTAAGCCTTCCTGTCACGTGACATCTGCTCAAGGTCTTTTTATGTCTACTTCATCACCTTCATGTCTGTCTCCAGTTCTCTTCTCCATGTCTTCTTTGGTCTCCCTCGTCCTCTCTCATCCTGCAGATTTCGGAATGACAACTTTGTTTGCTATCATTAGGTTTCCTCAATGTGTATCATATCCATTTCCAGCGTCTTCTTTTCATCTTTTGTTCCACTGGTACTTGTCTGGTTCATATCATTAGTTCCACATTAGTGATCTTGTCATCAGTTCCACATTAGTGATCTTGTCATCAGTTCCACATTAGTATCTTGTCATATCACTTCAATCATTCTATTCTACGCAAGCACTTGTCTAGATCTTGTCATCAGTTCCACATTAGTGATCTTGTCATATCACTTCAATCATTCTATTCTACGCAAGCATCCATTTATGAAAGTCTGTAGCTTTTTTGGTATTTTCTTCCCTTCGTGTTTCAGGACCATAGTACAGGACTGACTTGACATAATTTTCTGCCCCTCCAACTTCACCCGTGTGTTATTGTGACCCACTATACATGTCGTTAAAGGCGGCTCAGGAGGTTGGGCAGGGTTACCATATCCTTTAGACATTTTAAAACCACGAAAACTTGAAGCTATCAAGTGGTGCGAGCTTACTATAATGTTATTGTTATTGTTAATCAGAATCGACGTCATTGCACTCCGGGCAAACCCATAGGTGCTCAGTCTCCCACAGCAAATGTCGAAGGGTATGAATGCTAATTGTTCCTGTTGCGCACTGGTTGTGTACACGGCAGATGCGTCCTCTCATACGTCCATCCCTGCTGGTCTTACGTTTGATGCCAAATTCCAGCAATCTTAGCCTTGATGATTTATCGATTGCAGTGTCATTCTCTAATAGACGAACATGAATCGCCCTCAGTATTTCTTCCTTATCCACGGCCAATGCACCATTTATGGGTGGTTTTGAAGCTAGTCTATCAGTTCTTTCATTGCCACGTACCCCGGCATGACCAGGACAGTAGATCCATATCAGTTCTTGAAGATTCGATGCTTCTATGGTGGTTTTCCATTCATGTCGAAGCCAACCATTTTGGACTTACTATAATGGACCAGCTTTAATGGTGGCCCCATGCTCCAACAGAAGCGAAGAAGGAAATGATAATGATGATGAAAGAAGAGACATGGTCCGCAACCAGACGATACGTCAAGGTCTAAAAACCCAACCCCTGCATACCCAAGTAGACATGTCCAAATGACAACCTTGTAGCGGTATGTGTCTAAGATATTTAAAAAAATACTGTCAGGTCAATTTGTACTTGAATTTTGTAAAAACAAAGGGCTAAGACACGACCACTACATTAGCGCGTATCGTGCTTTGACGAAGACTTTACCCAAACTGGTCATTATTTACATAATGAGGTAACAGAAAATATTTTTTTTTAAAGAAAAAGATCACATCATTCTTTGTTCGTTGAAAACCTAGCCCTGTGTACATCTGGGGGTAAATAAAAGAAGAGAATAAGAAAACAGAAGCAAATGATGGCGTATTTACGTATAAGAGCGGACAGAAAGAAAAACAACCACAAAACACCTTGGCTGACAGATAGTCCATTTAAGGATAACTTGTTGGTGCGTGTGTGAGTTATTGGAAAGGGGAAAACAATACAACAGATTTCTGAAAAATTCAGTATCATAGGTCACATAATGAATCCAGTTAACAGCTTTTACGTTCAATAAATAAGACAAACTTTCTTGTGAAACTTTCATATAGACAGACAGAAGGACAGACACACATATAGGCAGAAAGATAAGCTGACAGACAGACACATAGGCATTTAGACAGACAGACAGGCAGGCAAACAGGCAGAGAGGTTTACAGGCAGACATACAGACAAACATGCAAACAGATAGACGGGCTGACAGGCAGACATACAGACTGATTCATGGACAGACAGACAGACAGGCGGGCAGACACACAAGTAGACATACATACAGACCCGTAGACAGGCAAGCAGGCAGATAGCTTGATAAATATATTGAAAGACATACATGCAGGCATACAGACATACTTATAAAAAGATAGACAGGCAGGCACCGAGACAGACTGACAGCCAAGCAGGCAGGTTGATAGGCAGACAAAACTGGCAGGCTGGTAGGCAGACAGACAGGATTGCAGACATACGTATAGACAGATAGATAGATAGATAGATAGATAGATAGATAGATAGATAGATAGATAGATAGATAGATAGATAGATAGATAGATAGATAGATAGATAGATAGATAGATAGATAGATAGATAGATAGATAGATAGATTAAAGAGATTTGAGAGATTTGAGAGATTGAGAGATTGAGAGATAGATAGATAGATAGATAGATAGATAGATAGATAGATAGATAGATAGATAGATAGATAGATAGATAGATAGATAGATAGATAGATAGATAGATAGATAGATAGATAGATAGATGCAAGCTTGTTTGTTTATGTGTGTATGTTATGTAGGCTGGCAGAGCGACGATCTAACAAATGAGTGAGCGCATCAGATCATAAGAAAGCGATCAATAATCATAAATGCACTGGTAAACTGTAACACGTGTTGGTCGTTTTTTTGTTTTGTATGTTTTCCTCACATACAAAGATTTAAAAACGGCACAATTATTTCATTGGTGATGTGAATGCGCTAAAGCAATTCAATTTTCCTCACAGACAAAGATTTAAAAACGCCACAATTATTTCATTGGTGATGTGAATGCGCTAAAGCAATTCAACCTGCAGGATCCTTGCAATAATTTCGTCCGTTTGAGTTTAATTTTGATGAGTAAGATTACAACGTGTGAGTTGTATTGTATGTAAGTACATTAGCGTACGCTTCCTTTTATGTACTGTTGTTCAGCGTTCTGTCATGGGTTGTAACGTGGACTTTGTTAATATTTCGTTTCTTAGTTTATACTTTGACTATTACTTATTTTTATTCTCTTCATCACGTGGTTTGAATGCCGCCCCATCAGATTCCACATCATGGGAATCATTCGGCAGCAGACTTAGCATCGGAGGAGCAAACAGAAATTAGGCCCACTTAGATGTCGGTACTTGAGAGACAGTGTATGCCTTCTTGTCCTTAGACTGCCTTGCTGCAGATGCATATTTATAATCCGGCTGACTACATATTAGTCCATGGTTCTGCTATAGTAAATAAATAGTTTACGGTACTAGGTAAATAGTAGGTACAAGAAAGAAAGAAAGGAAGAAAGAAAGAAGCACATTGCAGATTTGAACCAGGGATCACCCGAACAGCAGTCACAGCCTCGCTGTGAAAGTGAACGTTGAAAGGACACTTGACCAGCTTTGTTACGTCATGTGATAACTACGCCCTAAGGTAATCTACGGCCTTTCCAAAGCATTTAATAGTTCTGGGAGCTTCTACTGTTCTTTCTTCTACATTTTTTTTTTTTTGTTTCTTCTGAGACTCAAGGCAGAGTATAACTGACGCCTAAACTTGTTAGAAAAGGCTTTGAAATAAGCACTTTAAAAAATATAGAAATACTGGAAACTGCAAATTAATAGTCTTAAATTTATATGCCCAGGGATCCAAAGACGCAGCAATAGAGAATGCAGTCAGCGACTCATAGCTTGAGTCAGGGTCAGCGAACCAGAGCTGACCAAGACCCTACGCCACCTCCACGTGGTGGTCCTGGAAACAGGCTGCATCACTGCAGTCTGGCTGAGAGAGTAGGGATCGAAAAGGGAAGGCAAACCCGGTCCCAAAAAATTGCCGTGCTGAAGTCGGATGTGCCGGCCGAAAGGCGCAGATATCGCAGCTCCGCTGTAAACAGTCACAACGCAACCAACGTCCTTTTGAAATGAGAAGATCACCAATGTTGAACTAATGACACGAACCAGACAAGTGCCAGTGGAACAAGAAATGAGATGATCACCAATGTTGAACTAATGACACGAACCAGACAAGTGCCAGTGGAACAAGAAATGAGAAGATCACCAATGTTGAACTAATGACACGAACCAAGCTAACGCCAGTGGAACAAGAAATGAGAAGATCACCAATGCTGAACTAATGACACGAACCAAGCTAACGCCAGTAGAACAAGAAATGAGAAGATCACCAATGTTGAACTAATGACACGAACCAAGCTAACGCCAGTGGAACAAGAAATGAGAAGATCACCAATGCTGAACTAATGACACGAACCAAGCTAACGCCAGTGGAACAAGAAATGAGAAGATCACCAATGCTGAACTAATGACACGAACCAGACAAGTGCCAGTGGAACAAGAAATGAGAAGATCACCAATGCTGAACTAATGACACGAATCAAGCTAACGCCAGTGGAACAAGAAATGAGAAGATCACCAATGCTGAACTAATGACACGAACCAAGCTAACGCCAGTGGAACAAGAAATGAGAAGATCACCAATGCTGAACTAATGACACGAACCAAGCTAACGCCAGTAGAACAAGAAATGAGAAGATCACCAATGCTGAACTAATGACACGAACCAGGCAAATCCAGTAAAACAAGAAATGAGAAGATCACCAATGTTAAACTAATGACACGAACCAAGCTAACGCCAGTGGAACAAGAAATGAGAAGATCACCAATGTTGAACTAATGACACGAACCAGACAAGCGCCAATGGAACAAGAAATGAGAAGACGCTGGAGATTGGTAGGACACACATTGAGAAAACCTCTTGATAGTATTTCCAGACAATCCCTGTTCTGGAATCTCCAGGGTTAGAGAGTTAGAGGAAGACCACAGAGCACATGGAGAAGAGAACTGGAGACAGACATGAAGGGGATGACAAAAACATGGTAAGACATTGAGCTGATATCACTTGACAGGGAGACTTGGCATATGTTTGTTGATGGCACGGGACAGGAAGACTTGGCATATGTTTGATGAAGGCTAATGCTTCTATTGGAGTTGAAAGGTGACAGAAGAAGACATCCTACTAAAACACAACAAAAATAAAAATGGAATCTTTTGCATTGTATAAAACATTATCTTACCTGTGCGAAATATTTGTGAAATAGCGCGTAAAATGGTAATCATTGTAAGAGCGATAACGAAATCCAAGAAGACTTGATCAACCAAGTTCAGAAATGTGACACTATGAAGGCTGGGCCGGGCACGTGTAACATCTTGCAAAGGATAATATTGCGTTACGTTAACGCAGACAACATAACTTTAAGTATCATAGCTACGTGATTGATATATGTGCTGGCCTTAAGTTGGTTATTAGCACACAAACTGAAGCCGCTGAGTGTGCAACGAATATTGCGTTTGTGCTGACCTAGAGGCAATGTTTCCCACACTTGCAATGGATTGGATACCCCTGAGGTGTATTTAGTCTTACACAAGCGTACCCTTCTCGAGTGACGATAATTAGATTTTAGTTTTCATAATACTATTTCATCTACAGCCTCCTCCATTCATAACTAGCTATGGGAATGATGCGGCCTTGGAGCGATAATCCTTAGCTGCGTGTTCTTTTATCTTCTGCTTGTTGTGAGCGCTTCTTTTCGCCAAATCTGAGGCGACGCCGTATGGAGCATCTTCCCTTGGTGCGATCGGACTCGTCGTCCTACCAGGATGTTGAATTTATGTGATCGCTTTCATGTCTCTCTTGCACGCAATGCTGAACCTCAGCTGCTTTCGCCCGGTCGTTCTTTTGCCATCTGCTAGTTGTCCGCATAAAATATCTTTGTCCACATCTTCCTTGCGGCGAACATGGCCACGCCAGCGTAATTTGCGCTGTCTAAGCAGAGTCTACATGCTTTCAAGACCAGCGCGTGACAGAACCTCAACAATTGTCACTTTGTTCTTCCATGAAATACCTAGACATCTTAGGTGGACGGTACTGAGCCTTTTTTCTTGCTTAGCATAAGTTGTCAGTGTCTCGCTTTCATATAGGAGCGTGCTGGTCACGCAAGCAATATGTGTGTGTGTGTGTGTATGTGTATATATATTCTATATATAGAAATACTAATTTAAAAAAGAAGAAACTAAATAAATAGCGTAAGCAATAAATAAATCAACAAACATTATCATAGGACAACAGATATATATGATGAGTTCGTACCGGCTTGAAATTAAAGTACGCGTGTTAACAAGCAAAGAAAGCCCAGTTGTAATACTCACTATCCAACTATTCTGCTAAAAAGGCAACTGTATCGCCTGCAAATCCAAAACGCAACAAACATTTGTTAATAAACATGTGTGTATTTCTACAATACATTATTCTCTTGTATTACATTTAAATGACTTGTTTTCTGCAGCTAAAAAAACGTAGGCTACATTCTTTGAACATGTTTTGAGAAGACGAAAGCCGGATTATATTGTGACAACGGTACAAACTAAAGGATAAGGAGATTGAGGACTGCAAAGAGAGAAAAGTCTGGACAATTTGACATCAGCGCATGAAGAGTCGTCAACAACAGAATTGATAAGTAGTACTGGAGACCGGAAGCTGTGGTGAGGCATGATCGTCAGGTATTGTTAGTGAAGAAGAAGACACAGAAGTATGATATAATAAAATATGTTTAAAAAAAAAACAAAAACAACCAGCCTCACAACCCTTGGATCCCTTTTGTGTACCCTCGGGGAACGCGTACTATATTTTGAGAAACATGAGGGTAAAGGGATGGCGCGGGTTGTTGGGTTTTAGGGGGGCGATTTAACCCTGCCATCCCCCCCCCCCCCCCCCCAAAAAAAAAAAAAGTCATCCTTGTGTCATCGTAAACCACAGTTTTTGATGGTCTGTTGTGATTTGCAATACATATGGTAGTCGAGAATGATATATTAACTTAGTATTTGCAAGCATATCACTGGGCGGTTGAGTGGTGACGTAATGTTTGTATCAAGTAGCGGCAAAACGTCATTTTTTGACCTACTAATGCACGGCATAAGCCGACCGATTGAACAAAGAAAAAGTACGTGGTTGGCAAACAATGTTTAATTATTGCAATTATTTAATTAGTTAATTGTCCTTCAGCACCGCATGGAGCATAGGAGTTCAACAAATACTTTCCGAAACTTACTGTCACGTGCCATCCGCTCAAGTTCATTCCATATCTTCTTGATTCATTTCATTTCTCTCCATTTCTCTTCTCTCCATTTCTCTTCTCTCCATTTCATTTCTCTCCATTTCTCTTCTCTCCATTTCTCTTCTCTCCATTTAATTTCTCTCCATTTCTCTTCTCTCCATTTAATTTCTCTCCATTTCTCTTCTCTCTGTTTATTTTGGTCTCAATGTACCGCTTTTACCCCACGGTTTCCAGAACTAGGACTGCCTATTAATGACATCATCAAGTTTCCTCAGTATGTGTCCTTTCCATCGCCAACGTCTTCTTCTCATCTCCTGTTCCACTGGCACCTGTCTGGCTATTAAGTACTATAATATTCATTAACATAATTAGTAATAGATCATACCATTGGTTTCATTACTATTCTGTGCCGAAGATGCATTCATCCACTAAATGCCTGACTGGCTGGCGTTAGTAATCACGTCCCTCCAGTCATTGGTCTCTGGTGTCTTGAATCAGCTTTGTCTTCAATCATTTTCCGAGCTTTGTGATCACGGCCGACTGAGCGTTGGGCATTGCGAGCACTGTACGAGAACCCACAGCAGTAGAGAGGTTTACGCCCCCAAACCTCTCACTCTAGCATGAAGCCGAAGCCATTTGGAATCGATAATCAGAGGCTAATGGCCCCTATTGCCCTGGGGCACAGATCTCTGTCAGGCCGCTCCTGCCTGTGGTCATTGTATCGAAGCACTTGCAACTTTGACTTCTTCTTTTGCTTTGTAAACTCAGTTTACCAGCTTTTATCAAATTCTGGAAATGGAAGACTTGACAGAAACATTGAAACAAGATGCCATAAAGCCAGTGCAGTGACTTTCCAATTGTCACCACTATCATCAGAACATCGGTATGGAAAGTAAACAACAGCTGATAAATGGTATATTCTTGCCAACTCTTTGCTATCAGTGTCAAACATGGTCCCTGATTAAAACACAGGAGGAGAAAATCATTTCCTGTGAGATGAGATGTTTAAGAAAAGTCGTTAATGTTACCAGGAGAGACCGAACGAGAAATGATGAAATCCAACGAACTGTAGTAACTACATTCTGCATCCGCGTCACATTTTGCAGAGTAGTTAGAGCGCTGAACTCTGGCGGCAAAGGTGCCGGGTTCGAAACACGATGTAGACGTGAATGTATAGAGCCCTAAGAAGATAGAGTACAAGAACCATCACTGCAGGCCATAGGCACAGTAAGCTTTAATTGTAACTCTAAACTTAAACATGGATTAGATATCGTGTTTGGTCTTTAATTGTTCACTGTCATGAAATATTCTAATCCACATATATAAATTATTAGGTAAATATAAAGCCTAACAAATAAAATTAATAAAGAGAAGAGCAATGGGAAAATAACAGTGCTGTCACACAGAATGTACTCGAAATCCCCCTTGTTTTCTGCTTCGTCTGCAAATTGTAACGCTTTCACGTTGATATAAAAGCTTACTGTATTATTACCCGCCTTCTTCAATGAAACGTGTGCTGCATTTCTAAGAAAAACATTGAGAGGCCCTGCGTAATGACCTAAATTAATCCTAACATTAATTATATTACGTTACCAAAACGAACGAACAGATGGACAAAAGGATAGCGAGAGGGGAGGGCTGAAAATCAGGAACGCATGCAACACGCGTCGCGCGATATACAAATGCTGGCATCACGCGTGTAAGTCTACAAGCACTAACTTTTTTTCAGACGGACAGTGATAAAATACACTACCCTTTCCCAGAGTTAGGTTTATAAATCATAACAAACTCTTATTAGAAAAGATAACATTAGATGGGTTTACGTTTGAACACATAACAGTACCCAGACAGCACATCTTCGAAACAGGAGGTAGAAGAAATTGCATATTTTGAACGCAGCCACGTAGCTCTTTTAAATTAGTATTTTTGGGTTCCTTAGGGCTTGCTGACAAATAATATGTAAAACGTTACGCAAATAGTCCAGGAATTAATAAATTATACCCAAAATAAAATATTGGGGGTGCCTGACAGCATAAAATCATTTCTGCTCATAAGATTTTTTTTTAACGTGTTTGAAAAAAATTTACGTTACAGAAATAGCCTACCATGTAAACTCCAAATTGATTGGAGCGCAACAAATGAAAGCCTAACCACGATTGGTCGGGCTATAAATACTATCTTGGTTGTTAGGGGAAACGGGGAAAGGTAACATTTTTTCAAACACTTGTCGAAACGGGGCTCATTGGTCAGACTCGCTGATATACACACTTGGGAGCGTTAGTTCGAAACCACTTGTTTAAAATAGCTTGATAAAGCATCAGTGCGTTGAAGCCAGCTCATAATTGTGTTAAATAAAAGCCTGGAACATAAGCAGATGGAATTTGTGCCAGTTTGTGCCAGAATTCATTGCTAATCAACGTATCTGTGTTATTCGTATGAATTGTGGTAAGCTTGAACCATTCAATATCTTTTAATGAAAATTGAATGTGAATTGTTGATTTATGCCTGTATATATATGTGTAGTTCAGTGGCAAACGTGAGGTAAAGCCTAAAATGCTCCAGCCTGAACAGAGGGTGTCGGAGAGAAGTAAAACGGCATGGAATGGCCAAACAGTACACTGACACCTGGATGATTGACTAGAAAGAAATAATGCTGGAAGTGCAGAGGCGTAGTAACCATTAAGAAGGGTAATACTGGAATAAAGTATTTCAAATGAAGCTGACTGTTGGCCTAACGCTCTGAACGCAATGTTTGTGCTGTATTGTGATCAGTGTAAAAGAGAATATAAATTAGTTATGAAGTAGAAGGTACATCCTTCTTGATTTCAGGGACAGTGGTCTTGATGGTACTGAGCAGCACCTGGTCAGAGCTTTGCTGAATCCAGTGTCGGACAGCATACTCCTTGGTCCTTTTAGCTATCAGTGAGGTGTCTCCAGAGCCCAGAGGAGAATTCGAGCAGAGGAGACCTCTCCTGCCGCCATCACGCAAGATAAGCAGAGTTGGCCAGCTGAGCTCAACATTATGTCCCCTCATCTTGAACTGACTTTTTAAAATTAACATTAAGAGGGGAATTTACTTGTCTTAAAATCAGGAACTGTGAACATCTCCAATACTAGTCCCTAAAGACAAACTATTGAAGTCATGATGACAAATACCAACAGAGCTTGAACAAAACAAAACCAGTATTACCTCATTTTACTACTACACAACTGACACACATAGAACATTTGTAATAATATATGTCACTACAATATTCATATTAAATACATTCTGTACATAACTTGTAATTTAAATTGATTGTGATTCCTGGTTCCCTTGTAGTTGAATCAGGACACATATTCATTCATGCCAGTAATGAATACATATTGTTATTTGAAAGTTATCAGTGACTCTTTTAAGATATCTTTGTAGAGTGTTATATGTATGTGAGTGTCACAGTGTTGTCAAGAGTAGTGGATTAAATTAAATTGTTTATCTGTCTGTTGTTGTGACTTACACTTCACCATACTCATACCCTAGACACATAACGTAGCATCACACTATTCCAGAATAATTCTGACTGAGATATATAGATATGTGGTAGCAAGTAAGGTTATCTATAATACACTACTCTTAATAGATATAGATACCTTCACAGCTGATCTCAGTCAGTACACTAAGTCCCCTATAAATATTTATAACATCCCACTTCACCACATATATTGGGGTCTCGCTCTTGGGATTTTGAATCTTTCCCTATTAAAAATATTGGGGGTAATTCACTTCAGGGAATATAAGAATTAAAAGGTATCCTTGGGTGGAATTAAATAAGGTTGAGCTCACGGTGCCTGTGTTGTCCATTAGAGATTGAATTGTTGGTTAGACATTGTATAAATTTACCTGATAGACAATGGCGGACCTGGCCAAATTTCGATCTGCTGCGGTTCAGACTGCAAAAGAGTTAGGATTAGATGGGCAAGTTATGGTTGCCTATGTCACTACGGAATGTGACAAATTTATTGAACGCGAAGAAAGAAGGTTTGAAGCCGAAAGAAAGTTAGAGGCTGAAAGGGAAATGTTACAATTTGAAGCTGAGGCTGAGACTAAGAGGTTGCAGATTGAGGCTGACAAAGAGACTAAGAAATTGGAAGCAGAAAGAGAAGACAAAAGATTAGCTGCAGAAGAGAAGAAATTAGCTGCAGAAAGGGAAGAGAAGAAATTAGCTGCAGAAAGGGAAGAGAGGAAATTAGCTGCAGAAAGGGAAGCAGAAGATAAAAGATTACAAAGGGAACATGAGTTACGACTAAGGGAGTTTGAGTTTCAAGGCCATGCTCCTGAAAATGGTGCCAGTCCCTTTGCCTCTGATGCTACGGTTACTCAGGGAGCCTCAACCTCAGCTATGAACTTTCATTTAGATCATTTTGTTGAGAAAGACGATGATATTGAGAGCTATATAAATAGATATGAACTATTAGCTACCACGTATGGGTTAGAGAGAGAAAGATGGAGCTTAAAGTTATCTCAGGGACTTCGTGGGGCAGCTTATGAAGTTTTTGCAAAAATGAGCAGAGGTGATCAGGAAAATTATGACATGCTAAAGCAGGCTCTTTTGTTAAGGTATGAAAAGAATGCAGAGTTTTACAGGAAAAAATTTAGGAATGCTAAACTACTGTCAGGTGAAACCTATCACCAGTTCTCTGCACGAATAGAGACATACTTGGAGAAATGGACTTCTCTGGGGAAAACCCAAGATCTTAAGGAAATGGTCCTTATAGAGCAACTAAGAGAGTCCATGGCTCCAGACCTGAGAAAGTTTCTCATGGAACAAGGTGCAGAGAGGCTGGGTGAGTTGCTAAATGTTGCTGAAAGGTATCAAGCAGCTCAAGCAGAGGTAACAGGTAATAAAAAGAAACAGGTGGATAACTTTAGGGCACCACAGAACTTTAATAAATTTGATCCTAGGGATCAAAATAAAGGTAAGCACCAATTTGATAGGCCACGGTATGACAATAAAAATAAATTCCCACAATTCGATGAAAGGAAATATGATGAAAGAAAATCTTTCAACCAAGGAAAAAGGTGGTGTAAGAATTGTCAGATGGACAATCATGACACTGACCGTTGCAGAAGGAAACCTGTGTATATGGCAACCCTTCAGGTCAGGTCGACCTCAAGACAGGAGGAGGATATTATGTTAGATACCACTCCAGAAGAGATGAGGAAGGCACAGGCTGGGGATAAAACACTCAAGCCTTGTTTCAGAAAATTGTCAACTTGTCATACAACTCCAGGCAAGGGAGATTTTTACATGAAAAACAAGTTGATGTATAGGAAGACTGGAGCTAGATCCAATGGTCACGGACAGCTGGTTCTTCCAAAAAGATATAGGACAGACTTAATAAGGAGCCTACATGTGCAACCAGATGGGGACCATGAGAAGATAGGTACCATCATTCAAAAGGTGGCTCACAATTATTATTGGCCCAAAGCAAGATGGGACATTGAGAATTTTGTAGAAAGGTGTAGCATAGCACATGAGGGAACACCCACAAGTGGGAACATGGATCAGGACCTGGACACGCCACGGGGCAAAATTAGGCCTGATAATAAAAAGAAAAATAGATTTGATAAAGTGGACCAAATGGAATGGGAAGCCCCTTTTCACGGACAAGCTTCACTTAACTGTTTTACAATGGCCACTATGCGGAGAGTGCAAAAAGATGTCTTACCCCAGGATAAGCCGAAAATCCCTCAATCGGACTTAAACAAACTGGAGGAAGAGGATGTAGAGAGGAAATCTCTCATCAAGAATTTTAAGTGGGGAGAAAGCCCCAAAAGAAAAATTGGTAGCGGTCGTTTTGTGAATGATAATTCTGGGAGGAAAAATCATCACTATAAAGCTTCGAGTGGAAGAGACCATACCGGTGCATGGACAAATAGGTCCACACAATTAAAGGTCCATATGTAGCTTTGTTAAGAACGTGGACTGATGAAAAGGCAGAGGAAAACATTACATCTTCATACCAATATGTGAATGAGCTGACCACTCGGTTAAAAACTGGCTGGAAACTTGCCAATGAAAATTTGAAACAAGCCAGGAAGAAACATGCTGCCTATTATAACAGGAAGGCGAAAGACAGAAATTTGGCTGTGGGAGAGAAAGTACTGCTTCTTTTGCCCGGGAGTCAGAATAAGTTACAAATTGGATGGCAGGGTCCATATACAGTTCTAGAGAAGGTGTCTAGAACAAATTATAAGATAGATAAGAAGGGGAAAGAAAAAATCTATCATGTGAATCTCCTGAAGAAATATTTGGAAAGAGAACATCAGGAAGAGACACACTTGTTGACCTTGTCCATCGCCATGGAGATGAAAAAGGAACCACTTTCATCATTTGAATATCCATTACACCCCTGTGAGACAGCAGCACAGGTGAAAATCAGTACACAGTTAACGAAAACTCAGAAAGAGAGAGTGCAACAGGTTCTAAATAATCATGCAGAGGTGTTAACAGACCGACCAGGGCATACAAACCTATTGGAATATGATATGAAACTCATAGACTCCACACCTGTCTGTATGAAACCATATTCGATTCCGTTTGCTAAGGAAAAAGCTTTGAAGGAAGAGATAGACTATCTATTGAAGGAAGGAATTATTTCGCACAGTGAGTCTTCGTATAGTTCCGGTGTTGTACTCTTAAGGAAGCCCTCTGGAGAACATAGACTCTGTATAGATTACAGGAGACTGAATGCTATTACAGAAGGACAGGTGGATCCATTGCCGGATACAAATCAGCTGTTTGCCAGACTAAATAAAGCTAAATATTTCTCAAAAGTGGATCTGAGTAAAGGATACTATCAGATTCCAGTAAAGCCTGAGGTTAGACCATACCTAGCTTTTAGTACCTCAGAAGGACACTATGAGTTTAATAGATTGCCATTTGGATTGAAGAATGCGCCTAGTGTCTTCTCTAGAATGATGAGAAAATTATTGGATCCTCTGAATAATCCCTGTATAACAAATTTTATGGATGATATCCTTATAGCAACAGAAACATTTGAGGAACACATTGACTCTCTGAACATGCTGTTTGATCGACTTAGGGAGGCAAATTTAACAGCCCGACCAACCAAATGTTGCGTTGGATGTAAAGAATTGGAATTTTTGGGACACACAGTTTATCAGGGAAACATGACCCCTGACCCAAAGAATTTAGAGAAACTACAGAAAGCCCCGAGACCACAAACCAAGAAGGACGTGAGATCCTTTGTCTCATTATGTGGTTTCTACCAGAAGTATATCAAAAACTTTAATTCCATATGTGCACCGTTAACTGAATTGACACGTAAAGGACTTCCAGATCGCATTACATGGACACCACAATGTGAAATGACTTACCAAGAATTGAAGGAAAAGCTCACAAGTAAACCCATTTTGAAATTACCTGACTTAAGTCAAGAATTCATAGTAAGGACGGATGCAAGTAATATTGGGTTAGGTGCAACTTTACTACAGAAATCAGATGCATTGGATGGGGAATTAAGCCCAGTGGCATATGCTAGCAGAAAGTTGAATAAAGCTGAAATCAACTACTCAACTAGCGAAAAAGAATGTCTTGCAGTAATATGGGCAATAAAGAAATTCAATATTTATCTATATGGGAAGGCATTTAAGTTGCAAACTGACCACAAACCTTTATCGTTTTTAGCACAGGCTAAGCATGAGAACTCTAGGTTACTCCGATGGTCTTTGCTTCTGGCTCCATATAATTTTAGCATTGAATATATATCTGGAAAAACCAATCTGGGAGCGGATTTTTTAAGCCGCCATCCGTGTGATGAGAATCACCGTAAACCCCAGAAATAATAATAAATTTCTCTATGTGTATATAGAATAAAGGACTGACATATAATGTCTGTTTTAAGAGGGGAGGTGTCATGAAATATTCTAATCCACATATATAAATTATTAGGTAAATATAAAGCCTAACAAATAAAATTAATAAAGAGAAGAGCAATGGTAAAATGACAGTGCTGTCACAAAGAATGTACTCGAAATCCCCCTTGTTTTCTGCTTCGTCTGCAAATTGTAACGCTTTCACGTTGATAGTAAAGCTTACTGTATTATTACCCGCCTTCTTCAATGAAACGTGTGCTGTATTTCTTGGAAAAAACATTGAGAGGCCCTGCGTAATGACCTAAATTAATCCTAACATTAATTATATTACGTTACCAAAACGAACGAACAGATGGACAAAAGGATAGCGAGAGGGGAGGGCTGAAAATCAGGAACGCATGCAACACGCGTCGCGCGATATACAAATGCTGGCATCACGCGTGTAAGTCTACAAGCACTAACTTTTTCAGACGGACAGTGATAAAATACACTACCCTTTCCCAGAGTTAGGTTTATAAATCATAACAAACTCTTATTAGAAAAGACAACATTAGATGGGTTTACGTTTGAACACATAACAGTACCCAGACAGCACATCTTCGAAACAGGAGGTAGAAGAAATTGCATATTTTGAACGCAGCCACGTAGCTCCTTTAAATTAGTATTTTTGGGTTCCTTAGGGCTTGCTGACAAATAATATGTAAAACGTTACGCAAATAGTCCAGGAATTAATAAATTATACCCAAAATAAAATATTGGGGGTGCCTGACAGCATAAAATCATTTCTGCTCATAAGATTTTTTTTTTAACGTGTTTGAAAAAAATTTACGTTACAGAAATAGCCTACCATGTAAACTCCAAATTGATTGGAGCGCAACAAATGAAAGCCTAACCACGATTGGTCGGGCTATAAATACTATCTTGGTTGTTAGGGGAAACGGGGAAAGGTAACATTTTTTCAAACACTTGTCGAAACGGGGCTCATTGGTCAGACTCGCTGATATACACACTTGGGAGCGTTAGTTCGAAACCACTTGTTTAAAATAGCTTGATAAAGCATCAGTGCGTTGAAGCCAGCTCATATTTGTGTAAAATAAAAGCCTGGAACATAAGCAGATGGAGATTTGTGCCAGTTTGTGCCAGAATTCATTGCTAATCAACGTATCTGTGTTATTCGTATGAATTGTGGTAAGCTTGAACCATTTAATATCTTTTAATGAAAATTGAATGTGAATTGTTGATTTATGCCTGTATATATATGTGTAGTTCAGTGGCAAACGTGAGGTAAAGCCTAAAATGCTCCAGCCTGAACAGAGGGTGTCGGAGAGAAGTAAAACGGCATGGAATGGCCAAACAGTACACTGACACCTGGATGATTGACTAGAAAGAAATAATGCTGGAAGTGCAGAGGCGTAGTAACCATTAAGAAGGGTAATACTGGAATAAAGTATTTCAAATGAAGCTGACTGTTGGCCTAACGCTCTGAACGCAATGTTTGTGCTGTATTGTGATCAGTGTAAAAGAGAATATAAATTAGTTATGAAGTAGAAGGTACATCCTTCTTGATTTCAGGGACAGTGGTCTTGATGGTACTGAGCAGCACCTGGTCAGAGATTTGCTGAATCCAGTGTCGGACAGCATACTCCTTGGTCCTTTTAGCTATCAGTGAGGTGTCTCCAGAGCCCAGAGGAGAATTCGAGCAGAGGAGTCCTTTCCTGCCGCCATCACTCAAGATAAGCAGAGTTGGCCAGCTGAGCTCAACATTATGTCCCCTCATCTTGAACTGACTTTTTAAAATTAACATTAAGAGGGGAATTTACTTGTCTTAAAATCAGGAACTGTGAACATCTCCAATACTGGTCCCTAAAGACAAACTATTGAAGTCATGATGACAAATACCAACAGAGCTTGAACAAAACAAAACCAGTATTACCTCATTTTACTACTACACAACTGACACACATAGAACATTTGTAATAATATATGTCACTACAATATTCATATTAAATACATTCTGTACATAACTTGTAATTTAAATTGATTGTGATTCCTGGTTCCCTTGTAGTTGAATCAGGACACATATTCATTCATGCCAGTAATGAATACATATTGTTATTTGAAAGTTTATCAGTGACTCTTTTAAGATATCTTTGTAGAGTGTTATATGTATGTGAGTGTCACAGTGTTGTCAAGAGTAGTGGATTAAATTAAATTGTTTATCTGTCTGTTGTTGTGACTTACACTTCACCATACTCATACCCTAGACACATAACGTAGCATCACACTATTCCAGAATAATTCTGACTGAGATATATAGATATGTGGTAGCAAGTAAGGTTATCTATAATACACTACTCTTAATAGATATAGATACCTTCACAGCTGATCTCAGTCAGTACACTAAGTTCCCTATAAGTATTTATAACATCCCACTTCACCACATTCACGAAGACGAGACGATAAGAACAAGACATAAAGGAATATTGTAAGTTCATGCTGTTAGAAGATATTGACGATTTTAGGTATTGACTTCGAATAGCAAAACATCTCTAACCTTGACAGACAACTAAAGAACGCTATTTTGGCGCGAAAATAGGATACAAATAGCATGGTGCACGCAGCTCAACCGAGCTCATTACAAATATAGTGGTTATAATTATGAAACGTAAAAGTTGATTGGATATTTGCTAGGGCTGCAATCAATCAGGGTGCATGATTTGGTTGGAAGGAACTGAACTCACCAAGCACTCGATTTCCCCGAGCAGACTTGTACAGAATGTAGAAACGTTAGGACGCGCGTGACCGGCGAGTTATTCGCGGTGTAGAGATTTTCTACAGGCCCAAGAACTCGGACTGTGAGTAGAAACACCGAAAGAGACCTTTTACAAGATGTAGAAACATTAAGACGTACATAGCCAACGAGGTATTCGTAGAGCAGAATTTGTCTACAGGCACAAGAAGCGTAACTGTGAGTGGAATCACGAAAGAGACTTTTACAAGATGTAGAAACATTAAGATGGACAGACAACATCACAGGCATCCTACAGTAACACGGACTCACAGTTATATGATGACGTGTGATTTGTACATTAGAGATCGGCGTTGCCACTCTTATGCGGATTCAAATAGATCTAGGTTTTTTTTGGTCCCGTCTAGGTGTTATTTTTCTTCATTAGATGAAGAACGCCACCTAGATTTCGCCCAAATGCGCTCAGTGTAGCCCAAATTCGTTCCACAGTAGCCCAAAAATACCACAAAGTAGCCCAAGTCGCCGATATCTAGGGTTTTTTCTTTAAAATTTAGAGTAGCAGCCCTGCTAGAGATGTGGACACTAAAAATATTGTAAGTCGATTTATATGGAACCACTCATTATGGACAAAAACATGCCTGTTGTTTATGAATTAGATGGAAATGTATGTATGTCAGTCAGTCTGCCGTGGTGTAATTGATAAAAGAATTTATTCTCCGCGAAGTTGGAATTATAAAAGGAAAATACTTCACTTATTATACTTGGGATCATACTGAAGAATATTATATCACATGTGAATGAATCCTATATTTATATTAAAATTATGAATTACAGTGAAGCCGTTACAATGAAGATCGGAAGATCGGACGATATGAGTTTTGGTCACATAATTAAATGTTAATAAGTCTTTTGCAGGTCTTCTCCTTGACCCCTAGTGTTGATCTAACTGGACATTCATTATACAGTGTGTGTTAATGCCTGTCTACAATCATTATGAGTCACTCAACCATTAGCTGTTCTTAACAGCAGTTATCTAACCTTACACCGACGCCTGTATTGGACAGCCTGGCAACAGCATGTGAATTCGGTATAGGAAGAAAAGATGGAATACACGTTAACAAGATTCCAGAACTCTTCGATATTAGCTGAGGGAGACTGAGCACCTATGGGTTTGCCCAGAGTGCAGTTATATCGTTTCCGATCAACAATAACACGATTACCTGGACTGCTGGCTTTATAGCTTGGGAGGAAGCCAATTTATTAACATCCAGTAACCAGAAAAAGTGAAATTATACAGACACATGGTCGCCGACATCTGTTGGTAAGACGCTGCACTCGCTAATGAAGGTCATGTGGTGACCCCAAGTGCAAGACCCATTCTGCAATATTCAGGACATAGAGGTCACAAATGACGTAATTGCATTTTGATACATGTGACGCGAATAGGTTTCAAGGTAACTCGAGGTCTGCGCTAAAGATGCCTGACTCATGCTAAGTCACGCAGCCAATACTGTTTGCCTTAGATAATAGTCAACAAGCTGGATAATCTACTAAACGCTTATACTGTTTACAAAGTATACTTTGTATTTGTATGTATCTGTGGGTTATAGAATATATACTGCTTATAGATATCATAATTTTAAAAAAAAATGCTTAAAATACAGTTAGTATTAATCAACACAAACATTCTGAGAGGACAGCAAATGTATATGATAATTCTAAAAATACTATTACAAAGTAAATTTTTTAAATCGAATAATTAAATAGAGTTACGAAACACGGACCTTTTCTCATTTACTTACTCTTGAATTTTGTTTGACTGTGACGGTATTGCCTCCCCTGCTTTTCAGTAGTGGTCCAACAGTGGCAAAAATTCAAGAGTATCTAATATGGGCTTCAAATGTGTCTACCTTCGCACAAGATTACTCTTGGCAGATATGTAGATAGAAGGGTAATGACACTTCTATCACAAATGAATTTCACAAAGTATTCAGATAAGCGAAAAAAATGCTGCCGTTGGCTGAGCACGTTAATTCTAGAATCTGCCGACAACTTTTGTGAAGGATTAAGCAATGGTTTATGTTAGCTCGTTTAAGCCCCCACTTCTGATTAACTCGGGGGAATTCTTATTATTCTGGTATAGCTCAGTTTAGAGTGTGTTTAGTACATTGACTGAGACAAACATGCATTACATTTAGAAATGATTAAATCGAAGTTAAATTTGTATAATTACAAATAACAAAATTTTGATAATCACTTTAGGTTTAACAGTTAACAAATTTGAATAGTTATGAATCAGGAAAAAGTTTTCGTCACGGTTGTGATGGGATGTAAATTGTAAAAAAAAGAAAAGTTCAAATGGCAGCATATAGGTTTGAACTTAGCTGCAAATGACGATTCTGCTCCTTCTGGTGGGTTTGCTTTTGTTACACTGCTCACGCTCGTCGCTGGTCAAGGTTAAAGGCGCCGCATGTTCCGAGAACGTCAAGGAGTAACGGCCAAGCTGGTCCTGCGTCTGTCGATAAGACCCTCTTTTGATGGCGTCTTGCACAACGTTAGTCCACTTCTACCTTCACTTGGTTCCAGAGATAGTACTTTCTGCTGGTACCACCAATAAGCCAATCTTGGCTCACAGACATTTTTGCTCAGATGAATAAGTTAAGGCACTGGGTTAGGCATCTTACACGTGTACTTGGGGTCGTTAATTTAGCACTAAAGCTCCCTGTTTGACTTTGTGTGTTCAGTTTCCTCAGAGTCTGGTTCCTTATAAAAATGAATTTCCTGGGCTGTATTAAGTCTTACAAGGTGTTCCAATAAAAGTCCGGTCTGATAAATGGAAATCCTGAATTTTCTTCTGGCGCTTCTGCTTGTTCTTGGCAAGCGATTCCTCAGAGTAAATTTTCACAGTGACATAACACTAAACAAACGCCAGGTTACATTCACTGTCCTACCCCGCTCTGTTTGTTATGGAGCTCAAATGATCAGCCAATCAGATTTGAATATTTAGCATGACTCATCTAGTGCAAAATTTCAAACATTACTTTTCTGAAAATGGGCTGTGAACAACCGATTGCCCTGTGTACCAACTCACAAACATGTCATTAAACTCATATGACAACGCGTGTCAGATGTAACACTTATTACTTTCTTACAAAGTAATGTCGTGGATGTGACGGTATTGCCTCCCATACTTTGCAGTAGTGGTCCAATAGTGGCCAAAACTCAAGAGTATCTAATATGGGCTTCAAATGTGTCTATCTTTGCACAAGATTACTCTTGGCAGCGATGTAGATAGAAGGGTAATGACACTTCTATCACAAAGGGAGTATTCACAAGATATTCAGATAAGCGAAAACAATGCTGCTTTGGCTTAGCACGTTAATTCTAGAATCTGCCGGCACCTTTTGTGAAGAATTAAGCAATGATTAATGTTAGCTCGTTAAGCCCCCACCTCTGATTAACTCAGGTGAATTCTTATTATTCTGGTATAGCTCAGTTTAGAGTGTGTGAAGTAAATTGACTAAGACAAACATGCAGTACATTTAAAAGGATGAAATCGAAGTTAAATTTGTAAAACTACAAATAACAAAATTTAATAATCACTTAAGTTTTAACAGTTTGAAAATAATTGAATAGCTTAGAAGAAAAGTTTCATCATTGATGGATAATAGAGACGATGAAAATAATAATTCAATTTGGCAGCTTATATATGGAACTTAGCTGCCAATGACGGTTCTGCTCCTTCTGGTGGGTTGGTTCTTTTTAGACTGCTCCCGCTCTTCGCTGGTCAAGGTTGTCGAGCGTAGCTGGTTTCCCAGAAATGTCAAGGAGAGTCTGCAAAGTTGGTCCTTAATCTTAAAGCGTAGGCCACTTGTCCCTTCTTGTTCCAGAGATAGTATTTTATGCTGGTACCACCAATAAAGTAGAACAGTCCCAATTAAGATGGTTTGGCCATGTCTGCAGAATGGGAGAAGATCGGATACCACGACAAGCATGGGAAACAAAGAGCCAAGGATCCAGACCCCGAGGACGACCCAGAGTCCGCTGGGAGGACAACATTAGACAATCTTTGAAGGATCGAGGACTAGAATGGAACCAGGCCAGGAGGAAGACAGCCGATAGGATAGTCTGGCGCTCTCTCTTCCAAACCTCTACACCTCACGGTAGAAGGGGAACGACTAAGTAAGTACCACCAATAAATATGATAAAGAATAGAAACAAAACGCTCTTCTGAGAATTGCGTTTCCCGATACATACTATGTGTCCCCTTTCTTCTATTCTACCATCCCATTTATCTCAGAATTTACCCTCGATGAGAATTAAATATAATCCCTCGGGTTAAACCTTCTTTACATTTAAATTGAATAGCTTCAGATTTACATTACATTTAAATGAAAAGGTTAATAGCTCAGATATAATATGTTTACATTAACATTTCCACTGATTGAAACGTGTTCACAATATAAATTGAATATGTTTTCATTTATGTTTACACTGATTTGAAAGGTTTGAAACTTCCATTAATTTTAAAGTGCATATGTTAACATCCACACTTACACTGGTTTGAAACTGTAAGAATGTACATCATTTCTTTTATCTTTTCCTCCCTGCTCCACATAGAACCTGGGACTCTTTATGCGTTTAGTTCTCTTTAAGAAACTAGAAATAAAGCAGTCACCAGCCCGTGCAGTGGTGGTTCATGAATCATCATTCTATACGCTGAGGTTGCCAGCATCAAATGACTGGGACATCCACTAGCGATTTTCACATATTAAAATTCACATCTTTATATATATATATATATATATATATATATATATATATATATATATATATATATATATATATATATATATATATATATATATATATATATATATGAAATGACGTATCTGGGGAGGTGAATGAACTAACAAGAAGAGACATGGTCTGCAACCAGACGATACGTCATGGCTTCAAAACCCAGCCCCTGCAGACCCAAGTGGAACAGTCCCAATTACAATGGTTTGGCTAATGTCTGCAGAATGAGAGAAGATCGGCTATCAGAACAAATATGGGAAACCAAGAGCCAGGGATCATGACCTCCAGGACGACCCAGAGTTTGTAGGAGGACAGCATTAGACAATCACTGAAGGACCAAGGACTAGATTGGAACCAGGCCTGGAGGATGACAGTCGATAGGATAGTATGGTGCTCTACACTCCAGGGTAGAAGAAGAGGAACGGCTAAGTATATCATTTTCTTTAGTAGAATTAATCTTCATTTTTTAATGTTTCACTACTTTGTAAGACTCACCACATACCTTCTTCGGAAAATGTTACATTGACATTACAATCCAGAAAGGAGGTCTCTCCAGGTACATCATGATGTCTAGAGAATTCTGCAGTGGAGTGGAAAGTAATCAGCATCATCACCACCCTTCAGATGCTGAAGGGGCATATGCCTTCAATAAACGTATGCCAGTCTTCCTGTCCTGTGCCATCAGTTCAAAAACTATCTTGTTACGTCTTTTTTATCTCTAGGGATAGGATTTTGATGATTTTGCAACTTCTTTTGGGCACAACTAAAACGTTGCTCAGTTGAATATAGATGTGTTTCATTAAATACTAAGCTGGTTTAAGAGCCTTTGTTAAGACATTATTTTGGAGGGAAACAGGGATATAAACTACAGATCTATATCCTTTTATCTGAAAACTGAAATATTCTGAAAATCAAAAGTTACTATGTACTACTTTTTTTAATCACAATTAGGGTAATTTCTGACTATTTTGGCAATTTTGGGCTATTTCTGAACACATTTTTGAGCGACTTTGGGATACTTATGGAATGCGATACATCTAAAAATCAAGAAAAAAGTCTGGTTTCAGAACCTAGCTATGCTCAAAGGATTTCGGACCAAAGAATACAGACCTGTATCAACAAGATTTTATTCAGCTCAACTTGGCATGTGAACTCTTGAAAGATACATTTCACTTCAACATTGAAGATTCAGCACAATAATATATCACTTTGCTGTGCTTGGTCAAGCGTGGATTTGAAACTGACATTCTCATGTTGGAAATCTTGCAGTTGTCCTCTGAAGTTCATCTCAAGGGTTGTTCAGTCACTAAAGATTGAGAATATCGTTTGAAAGATAAGAAACTCTCTTCTTTAAAATTGGCTTTTCCAAATAATTTTTCATATGAGACTACATGTGCTCTGGTCATCAAAATTTTCCTCCATCACTTGCTCAAGTCAATACATATCTTGAATAATGAAGACAGAGCTGTCATGTGGGCTGAGTATTCAGCCAAATGTAGACCAGTTGGTCAGACAGAAAGATTGCAAGGTTTAATTGTCTTTTTTAATCATTGAGCTTCCTTGATTTGTGTTGGAAGCAAGAATAATGTTTGAATAAAACCATTTAAATTAAATCAATTTTCGTATTTAATCAAAGTAGTTAGGAACCTTTTTTTTATTTGATGAGGTGAATGAATCATGAAGCTTGCCACACCTGTGGTCTAATTCTAAATACTATTGCATTAAAATATGAATCTAGTTCTAGGAGGATATATTTTTCAATGTTACATTACTATACGCCTAGCTGAGCCACAATTGGATGAGGTCCAGTGCGGATTCCGAGCAAACCGAAGTACTCAAGACCTAATCTTCACACTCAGACAGCTGAGTGAAAAGGCCCTTGAGTAAAAGAGTGAGATCCATCTATGTTTCATAGATCTGGAAAAGGCGTTTGACAGGGTCCCCTGGAGCAAACTTTGGGACTGTTTGGCAAGGAAGAATATTCCAGCACCTCTGATTCATGCTATACAGAGCTTCTACAAGTCTTGCAGAAATTATGTGAGGACAGCAAACCATAAGTCAGAAGAGTTCAGGACCACCACTGGTGTAAGACAAGGTGATATCCTATCACCTTACCTCTTCATACTCCTTATGGACGATGTCATCAAGGCATGTAAGGAGAGAACAAGAAAGTATTCAGTGGGGTACTGGAAGATGAGACAGGTCTATATTTCGGAGCTGGCATTTGCTGATGATGTTGCCCTGATTGCTAAATCAGAGGCACATCTCCAATCCAACCTGCAAGTCTGGAAGGAAGAGCTGGAGAAGAGAGGGATGGTCATAAACAGCTCTAAAACAAAATCCATGGTGATATCACGAGAAGAAAGAAAACATCAGATTAAGTTGGGAGAACAGGTCCTGGAGCAGGTCGACCACTTTAAATATCTCGGAGCTATTATAGACCGAAAGGGAGGCATCAAAGAAGAGTTGGCCACTCGAAAAGCAGCGGCTGGGAGACTTTTTCAGGCCATAAATCGTGGATTCCTCAGCAAGAAAGAGGCTGGTAAGAAAACGAAGATGGCTGTATACCGCTCCACCTATGTCCCAGTCTTGACATATGGATGCGAGTCGTGGGCAATGACTACAACCCACAAAAGCCAGATCCAAACCTCAGAAATGAGGTATCTGAGGAAAGTGCTTGAAGTAACAAGAAGAGACATGGTCCGCAACCAGACGATCCGTCAAGGCCTAAAATCCCATCCGCTGCAGACCCAAATAGAACAGTCCCAACTAAGATGGTTTGGCCATGTCTGCAGAATGGGAGAAGATCGGCTACCACGACAAGTATGGGAAACAAAGAGCCAGGGATCCAGACCTCCAGGAC
This sequence comes from Oreohelix idahoensis, assembly GCA_024509875.1. Classification (NCBI taxonomy): domain Eukaryota; kingdom Metazoa; phylum Mollusca; class Gastropoda; order Stylommatophora; family Oreohelicidae; genus Oreohelix; species Oreohelix idahoensis. The sequence goes on along the minus strand of JAMPIV010017170.1, from coordinate 2,693 downwards.
GACCCAGAGTTCGCTGGGAGGACAACTTTAGACAATCTTTGAAGGGCCGAGGACTAGAATGGAACCAGGCCAGGAAGAAGACAGCTGATAGAATGGTCTGGCGCTCTCTCTTCCAAACCTCTACACCTCACGGTAGAAGGGGAACGACTAAGTAAGTAAGTACATTACTATACTCTAGGCATTGAAGATAATGAACAGGCAGATAAAGAAGCCAAGAAAGGCAGAGCTGATAAAAATCCAGTAAATGTAGGAATGAGTAGATCAAAGATTACAAGCTTTATTAAAATAATAATAATAACAGATGAACAGAAAGCAGAGTGGGATAAAAATGTGAAGGGAAGACATGCATATAAGTTGTTCAAGACTCCAACGACAAAATGTCAGATATCTAGGGAATTGAAAACTTCTCATACTACAATTGGGAATTGGTTTTTTTCAGAATAGAAGAAGCTTACTATGTAGAATATCTTCAAGACAATAACAAAGAGCATCATCATCATCATCTCAACCCATAACCCGTCATGGGTCGTAGGGGTGCCATGGTGGAAGCATCAGCAGACAGAAGTATTAACAACAGAGAATACTGTTTTTATACATTCATGCAATTCACTCATAACTGTGAAACAGGGGTTGAGAATAGACAGACATAGAGAACTACACAATGTAGGTAAAACAGTATATAACAAGAACAAAAATTAATATATTAGGGTTAGTGAGGGTATGACTGGAAAGTGAAGGTCTGGTGAGATTCTCGTAATGCATATTAATGATAACAAACGAATAATGAACCGGGTGTCATCCCAAACACCTCGGGTTTTCCCACCTTCCTTCCCCCTCACTAACAAAATGACAGGTATAAGTCACTACCATTTTGGGACAAGAGAAAAATCACACACGCCCATTCACACAATTTGACACCTTTAATTTACTCTATTTAAACGACATGTAGTTGAAAGTGCGAAATGACGACATGGTCAGACAGTGGAAATCAAAACTATTATCTTGAATCAGCGACACTATTTATCATAATTATAGCTCATCAGAGGTGGAATGAATTATTTTGTTCTTCATAACATTAAAAAAGGAGATATGATGCCACGTTCGCGTATCGGGAATCAAACATATTTTATGAACATAGAGTAGGGTTCCCATTCGTCCCGTTTTCCCCGGGACAGTCCCGTTTTTTTGATAAAATGTCCCGGTGTCCCGAATTTATTCCAAATGTCCCGCTTTTTAAGGGTCCTTCCTGAAAAGAAAAATCTTTGGGTAACGGATTTTATTCCGTGTTTTAGTAGTGTTACTTTATCAATTCCCGGTTACAGTGGACCCTCGGTTTCAATCTCGAACAAAAATTCGAAAGTCGACCAAAACATTGTTCATTTTGCGAATTCACCAATACAGAATATAAAACTGTTTTGGGTAACAGCAAGACAAGATGGCTCTCTCTCTCTTGCCTGCAGTCCAGAGAGTTATTGACATTTTCCCTGCATTGAAGTCATATTTCCTTTCCATTCACAAATGTCCTACCAGTCTCAAAAATTTCTTTGAAAATCCACTTTCAATTACACTCCTGCATTTCATTGCCAGCCAGTTAAAAACCTTTTCTGATACCATCAAATGTGTTGAAAAGCAAGAGACAACAGTAATTGAAGTGAAGGATGAAGTAAACAAACTGGTGGAAAAATGAAACTACAGGAAGGCAGAAAAGTTTCTTACCACTACTGTGAGAAATCAGTTGCAAGAATTAGAAAAAGAAGGACACATAACAGTTGAAAAGCTTCAAAGCTATGCAGTAGATTTCTATGACACCTGCATTGAATATATTCAGGAGTGGTGTACACCATTTCTTACGCCTCTTCAGTCTATGGATTGGATCAATTTGAAGGGAAAGGAGTCTGTGACTTGGAAGAACATCCAAGAAAGCTACATATTCATGAAGACAGTGTCACCAAATTTTACTGTGAATGAAGAGGACTTATGTGATGAGTTTGCATGTGTGAAAAAATATTGTGAAAGCAAATTTGATGTGTGGAGGGAACTGAAGGATCAAAGTGTCAGTGAAAAATGGTGTGAGATGTTCGCTCATTTTACAAAGCAGGATATAAATGCTGAGAACCTGAAATGCCTAGTTAGTTTTTGTTTGGCACTGCCAGGATCCAATGCAGCTGTTGAACGTGTTTTTTTCATTAATAAATGCGCTTTGGACAGACGAAAAAAACAGACTTAAAATTGAGACAGTGAAAGCTTTAACCATTATAAAGACCCATTTTAAGGATTTCTCTTGTGCTGAGTTCAAATATCAGAAGAAAAAAAACTTCTTGAACAGGCCCATAAATCTGATAAATATTCTGATGAATCTGAAATATAAACTTGACTATTGTGTATTTTTTAAAGGTGCGATTTTTCTAATTAAGTATGTTTGTAATTTAGAATTCTTTTTTAAAGTGGAAGTTGTGTTAGGTAATGTGCGTATTTTTATACCAGTATCTTATTTTAAGTGCAACATATAATATATAATAGATTTATTTGTGCTTTACCTTAATTTTTAACATGTCCCGTTATTTTACAAAATGTCCCGGGTTTTTTAGGTAAGAATTTGGAAATGTCCCGGTTTTTAAACAAAACATTATGGGAACCCTAACATAGAGGCACTATATCTCCTAATTAAAACCCAGTTGATTCATCAATTGGGG